>JZKD02S1353027.1:47434-75601 GCA_000966675.3 Picea glauca
TTTGCTGAACACTGTTTTTAATGGATTTCGCTTTGCTGAAACACTACTGACTCTGTCTTAGTTTATTGAATGGAATTTGTAATCCTTTTTATCAACAATCTTGTGTGATGATTTTGTGAGGCTAGCAGAGATTTGGTTAAAGGTTTCTACTCAGATAGGAAGGAATCATAACACCTTGTCTTCTGTAGATTTCATTTATTGTTGCAAGTGTGCTAGCCAGAGATTCGGTTAAAGGGTTCCTGCACAGACAGGAAGGAATCATAACAACTTCTCTTCTGTAGATTTCATTTACTGCTGCAAGTGTGCTAGGCATAGATTCGGTTACAGGGTTCCTGCTCAGACATAAAGGAATCATAACACCTTGGCTTCTGTAGATTTCATTTACTGCTGCAAGTGTGCTAGTCAGAGATCTGGTTAAAGGGTTCCTGCTCAGATAGGAAGGAATCCAAATACCTTGACCTCTATAGATTTCATTTACCTCTGCAAGTGCGTTAGCCAAGGATTGGGTTAAGGGTTCCTGCTCAGAAAGGAAAGAACCAACACCCTGTTCTTTGTAGACTTTCATTGGTGCTAGCCAGAAACTGGGTTAGGGATCCCTGCTCAGAAAGGAAGGGATTAGACTGCCCTATTCTCTGTAAAACCTCAACCTCACAAGTGTGCTAAAATAGAAATAAGGCTCAAGGCTCCTGCTTAGAAAGAAAGGAACTAGGTGGCTTTGTTCTCTATTAGATAGAGTTAATTGTTTTCTGCATTACTGTTTTCATGAAAGAGTGTTAGTGCTGAAGTCTCTGTTGAGAGTAAGGGTCCTGTTCTCTGATTGCAGAATAGTTGTTCTTTCCCATTGCAGTGTTATTTTAATGTAATCCATGATTCTTAGATTGAACTTTAAAGATTTGCAATAGGGGAATTACTTTCCTATGATTTAATTCATAGCTTTAGTTCATTCAAGCGAGTGTGATTAGTATAAGTTTCTTTACTACAACATTAAGTTGCTTTTGGAATTGAGCATATACAGTGCATGGCTATCTTTGAAATAAAAGACTTCCCTGGGTTGATAATTTATGTATCACTTGATTGTTTAAAATCAAATAAGCAATTATAGTGACCAACACCAATCTGCAATAAACCATGATATCTAAAACAATCATAATCTAATTACAAATCGAAATAGTCATAACTTGAATAAAAACACGATATGGAGAAGCTAAAGTTGTGACAAATATCATATTCTATTCAAGTCTGTAAATCATAAATCCATAGTTTTTTCCCTAGGCAGAGATGATTTCCAGTTTACAAAATAACATACTTATATAGGTTCTAGGAACAAAATGTTTCATGTTGATAACATCCAATCTGTTCCAAAAAATATGGGGGATGCAACCTCCCAGATTTTACTTGATACAAAAAAATAACAGCCTAATCTATTTACTAAAAAAATAAAGATGGTATGGATGGAAGATCCAAATGATGCTTCATATCTCTTTGAAAATCATGAGTTCCTGAAAACAAATAAAAAAAAAAAATTCAAATGTATTTTCAATTATCAAAACAAGTAATT
Source organism: Picea glauca (assembly GCA_000966675.3). Taxonomy (NCBI): domain Eukaryota; kingdom Viridiplantae; phylum Streptophyta; class Pinopsida; order Pinales; family Pinaceae; genus Picea; species Picea glauca. The sequence goes on from JZKD02S1353027.1 coordinate 48,993, forward strand.
CGAATTTTTCTAACTAGCTACATAATCTCACGATTTTGTAGCTAGTTATAATTATAACTAGAATCATATTTAATTCAATCAAACAAAAAAAACTAAAAATTAATCTATGTAAACAAATCGTGTATCCTAAATTGAGAAAGACAGAATCATACTAAACTTTGAAAGAGATCATACCTCAAATAAAGGGATTCAAACAAATCAAGTAATCTTTGAATTTACTATTGCTATCGCTGCTTCCATGTTCTTAAAAATAACAGACCTTGTAGTTTTTTGGCATTTGTCTTTGGCTTGAGCTATGGATTGGAGTTTGCTATTCTCCTTCATTAACGAATCCACCTGGTCTTCCAAATATTTAAGCCGAGACTGTAGTAAAGGTACATCCATGCAATACCTGTCGATCCAGGATCGACATTCATTACAGTGCGGCTGTAGAGACTGTGTATTGGCACTGATAGTATTAACAATTGGAGAATCATCCATTTGAAATGTAGGTTCATCACGAAGTTTGATGCCAGGAAAAAGAGGATTTTCCTTTAGACACGGTGGCAGGTTGGTAACATAATCGTAGGGTTTGTCAGGGCAAAGTCCATATGAATATGGATACTCTGCAGCCAAGAACCTTTCAATATCCAAATCCAAATCCTCACTTACCTCAATTGTATTTTTTATGTTTGCACAGGGTTTGGGTTTGTTTCGAGTACATCGTGAAACCCAATGAGTAGCCCTTTTACTCTTATAATTAACATCGACATTGCCTTTAATCTTTTTCCCTGTGGGTTTTTTAACAGTCTTAACACAACTCTTAGAATACAAATCCGATTGAGTGTCTGGTTGAGTAGAATCAAGGTGGGTCGAGGGTTCCAAATTAGAGATAGGATCGCAGGGCATGAGCGAAGGAGGAGAGATGGTAGGTTTCACAAGGTTTTCTGCGATAACAGGCTTGTCAACCTGTCCCAACTCACTATTACCGAATCCATTTCGTACCACAAAAGAATCCCAACAATCGTTGTTTAATTTCAACTGATGCATAATGATAATCTTGATTAAACCATGATGGAACAAACTAGAATCAAACTTCTTTCTCTTAAACCACTTTCCCATCTTGTATAGACTTCTAAGGAGGAAATAGGGCATGTTCAGTGGGAAATCAATGAAGCTCATAAGGAATCGTAGGTGATACAAGAAAAACAACCCAAATCTCCCTTCACATGTAATAAACTATTTCACAATAGCTAACAGATCATGCCATCTAGGTTTTAGAGATGAAACAGGCAAACCTCGGTTGCAACCGGTAATTTTCCTTGAGGTGAACAACAATGACCAAGGAACCTCTTCAACTTTTGCGTTCTTGAACCACTTTTTCCCCACAGCTGGTAAACCGGTATCTTGGCTTATAAAATCTTCATTTACCTCAAGCTGCGCGTCTCCTATTTTTTCTCTGCAACTGTCGAATGTCAACGCGAACTCTTGAGCAAATCTCAGATTGAAACCCTCAAACTTTTCAATAAACAAACGCCAACCGTTCCTTTCTAAGTCATATTTGGCGTTGTCAAATGATAACAAGGTTTGGATTCCATTGGGATCAATCCTCATGATAGGATCCATGGCTAACAAAATGGAATCAACACAGAAATCGGAGGTAGGTTTTGATAGAAAAAACACAAAGCCATAGCCCCGAACAAAACAATGTTGTGACAGTTTGAAATGGTAGGAAAGAGCGTTAATCACCATGCGTGGGAAAGAGATCATGAAGCCTGAGGCCATACAGAGCAATAATATCATGATGTACCTCATATTATACCTTGGGATATGGGTAGTGTAAGGATGTAAGTTCTTGTATACCATAGAGCGCACACATTCATGACTTGATTACAAGGTAAAAGTTTCAAATAAACATTGTGTTAAATTTTTTTATGAATCAAACCCCATTACTATTAATCGAATATTGATGAGTGGGAGGTTTTTTACTTATGTAACCAAGGAATGTTTAATAAAAAAGGGTTATAAACAAGGAAAACAATCATGTTCATAACAAAATACGATAATTCGACAATAGACCATATGAATAGTTATCCCTTGATCAAGAATCGAAACAAAGTGTGAATTCCAGCAACAAGTTTTCATGCTTACAGTCATGAAAACAAAAATCGAAAGGAAGGTATGTAAAAAGCGACAAGTGATAAGTGTCATTTCTCATGACGAGTAATGAAAATTTAGAGATCCTGTGTAGGCAGCTTATAAACAATAGAAATTACATTATTGTTGCCAACACAGTCATATCATAAGTCCAATTGTGTCCTAGTAACAAGTTATAGTCGAGGGGCTCATCAACCACCTCGACATCCATCTCCACTATCTTCCCACCTATTTGAACCAAGAAGGAAGGAATAATACTGTGAGGGAGGAAAGAATGATTGTCCAAAGAATTCAACATGGTCAGAGATTGAGAAATTGTTGGAGAGCTGAGGGCTTTCCAACAGACCAAAGACATCATGCATGTTGCAGTACCTTCATCAAAAACAATACGTTTGATGGTATACTTTGAGTAACTCACCTGGATTTGGAATGACACATGGTAAGGAGAGCGAGGTTTCACATCCGTGACGCTAAACTTGATAAATTTAGAGCCACAAGGATCTAGATCTCCTAACACAAATAACAAGGAATTCATCTATGAAGGACACATCTGGAGTACCTCTAGAGTTGACATCACACAAGGGGTTTGAACCAGATCCTCAACAATAAAGTAAATCTGGGCGGCTCTAGCATTAGGATTGTGGGTAGAGCACTTGATTACTCCTTTAAGAATATGAGGCGGGGGCTCTAGTTTTTTGATCTATAAAGGCATCTCCAAAGGAGGGGGAGGATCTAGACCAGGTATAGTCTATGAAGAAATACAATCATGAGACCGAGTGGCTACATTAAACTCAAAATTAACCATATTGATGCATAGATGGTCACCATATTTCATCGATGGGTTTTGACTCCCACTCCCTGCATTTTTGACATTCAAGGAGCCCGAGGCCATGTGTTGATTATGTAGAAAAGGGTTAGTTAGCACAACGGGTGCTATAGCAGGAAGAAACCCCTATGGAATACACTAGGGTTCAACATGCATGCAGATCTAACTATCTAAAAGTATCCTACTTTTTATAACTACCCCGTATATACCCCACATTCATGCATGAAATAAAAAGTGAAAAGATTCGATAACTTTACCTTTTACTCCATGTCTGATGTCGATTCTTTAGCGTTCGATAGCTCCATTGACTACAAGCCTCCTCCCAAGGTTGGCTTGCATTCAAAAATAGATAAACAAGGAACTACAAACATGCATCTCATATATAAATCATGGGTTAGATGTTATAATAAAGCATAAATCAAACACAAAGATTTGAGACATCATATTTTGGGACAAAAAAAGTATTCATTTTATTGATATCACAACATTTACTTACAATGAGATCAGTGATTGCTCTTTGAACCTAGTCTGGTCTCCTCTTCACCAAGCTCCAATTGTTCTTCCACGTATCTTTCTCCTCTCAAACTCTCTCTATGGAATGGAATAGGCTTATGATGGAGGAAAAAGGCAAGAATGGGAAATTCTAGTACAAATCTCACAAGGTGGCTGCAAATTCTTGGGGCAAGGAGGGGATGTGAAATGGGTAGAGTTTCATTGTTNTCTGTAAAACCTCAACCTCACAAGTGTGCTAAAATAGAAATAAGGCTCAAGGCTCCTGCTTAGAAAGAAAGGAACTAGGTGGCTTTGTTCTCTGTTAGATAGAGTTAATTGTTTTTTGCATTACTGTTTTCATGAAAGAGTGTTAGTGCTGAAGTCTCTGTTGAGAGTAAGGGTCCTGTTCTCTGATTGCAGAATAGTTGTTCTTTCCCATTGCAGTGTTATTTTAATGTAATCCAGGATTCTTAGATTGAACTTTAAAGATTTGCAATAGGGGAATTACTTTCCTRTGATTTAATYCAGAGCTTCAGTTCATTCAAGCRAGTRTGATTAGTATAAGTTTCTTTACTACAACATTAAGTTGCTTTTGGAATTGAGCATATACAGTGCGTGGCTATCTTTGAAATAAAAGACTTCCCTGGGTTGATAATTTATGTATCACTTGATTGTTTAAAATCAAATAAGCAATTATAGTGACCAACACCAATCTGCAATAAACCATGATATCTAAAACAATCATAATCTAATTACAAATCGAAATAGTCATAACTTGAATAAAAACACGATATGGAGAAGCTAAAGCTGTGACAAATATCATATTCTATTCAAGTCTGTAAATCAGAAATCCATAGTTTTTTCCCTAGGCAAAGATGATTTCCAGTTTACAAAATAACATACTTATATAGGTTCCAGGAACAAAATGTTTCATGTTGATAACATCCAATCTATTCCAAAAAATATGGGGGATGCAACCTCCCAGATTTTACTTGATACAAAAAAATAACAACCTAATCTATTTACTAAAAAAATAAAGATGGTATGGATGGAAGATCCAAACAATGCTTCATATCTCTTTGAAAATCATGAGTTCCTGAAAACAAATAAAATAAAATAAAATTCAGATGTATTTTCAATTATCAAAACAAGTAATTCGAATTTTTCTAACTAGCTACATAATCTCACGATTTTGTAGCTAGTTATAATTATAACTAGAATCATATTTTATTCAATCAAACAAAACAAACTAAAAATTAATCTATGCAAACAAATCGTGTATCCTAAATTGAGAAAGACAGAATCATACTAAACTTTGAAAGAGATCATACCTCAAATAAAGGGATTCAAACAAATCAAGTAATCTTTGAATTTACTTGATTTGTCTTTGGCTTGAGCTATGGATTGGAGTTTGTTATCCTCCTTCATTAACGAATCCACCTGGTCCTCCAAATATTTAAGCCGAGACTGTAGTAAAGGTACATCCATGCAATACCTGTCGATCCAGGATCGACATTCATTACAGTGCAGCTGTAGAGACTGTGTATTGGCACTGATAGTATTAACAATTGGAGAATCATCCATTTGACATGTAGGTTCATCACAAAGTTTGATGCCAGGAAAAAGAGGATTTTCCTTTAGACACGGTGGCAGGTTGGTAACATAATTGTAGGGTTTGTCAGGGCAAAATCCATATGAATATGGATACTCTTCGGCCAAGAACCTTTCAATCTCCGAATCCAAATCCTCACTTACCTCAATTGTATTTTTTATGTTTGCACAGGGTTTGGGTTTGTTTCGAGTACATTGTGAAACCCAATGAGTAGCCCTTTTACTCTTATAATTAACATCGACATTGCCTTTAAGCTTTTTCCCTGTGGGTTTTTTAACAATCTTAACACAACTCTTAGGATTCAAATCCGATTGAGTGTCTGGTTGAGTAGAATCAAGGTGGGTCGAGGGTTCCAAATTAGAGATAGGATCGCAGGGCATGAGCGAAGGAGGAGAGATGGTAGGTTTCACAAGGGTTTCTGCGATAACAGGCTTGCCAACCTGTCCCAACTCACTATTACCGAAGCCATTTCGTACCACAAAAGAATCCCAACAATCGTTGTTTAATTTCAACTGATGCATAATGATAATCTTGATTAAACCATGATGGAACAAACTAGAATCAAACTTGTGCCTCTTAAACCACTTTCCCATCTTGTATAGACTTCTAAGGAGGAAATAGGGCATGTTCAGTGGGAAATCAATGAAGCTCATAAGGAATCGTAGGTGATACAAGAAAACCAACCCAAATCTCCCTTCACATGTAATAAACTATTTCACAATAGCTAACAGATCATGCCATCTAGGTTTTAGAGATGAAACAGGCAAACCTCGGTTGCAACCGGTAATTTTCCTTGAGGTGAACAACAATGACCAAGGAACCTCTTCAACTTTTGCGTTCTTGAACCACTTTTTCCCCACAGCTGGTAAACCGGTATCTTGGCTTATAAAATCTTTATTTACCTCAAGCTGCACGTCTCCTATTTTTTCTCTGCAACTGTCGAATGTCAACGCGAACTCTTGAGCAAATCTCAGATTGAAACCCTCAAACTTTTCAATAAACAAACACCAACCGTTCCTTTCTAAGTCATATTTGGCGTTGTCAAATGATAACAAGGTTTGGATGCCATTGGGCTCAATCCTCATGATAGGATCCATGGCTAACAAAATGGAATCAACACAGAAATCGGAGGTAGGTTTTGATAGAAAAAACACAAAGCCATAGCCCCGAACAAAACAATGTTGCGACAGTTTGAAATGGTAGGCAAGAGCGTTAATCACCATGCGTGGGAAAGAGATCATGAAGCCTGAGGCCATACAGAGCAATAATATCATGATGTACCTCATATTATACCTTGGGATATGGGTAGTGTAAGGATGTAAGTTCTTGTATACCATAGAGCGCACACATTCATGACTTGATTACAAGGTAAAAGTTTCAAATAAACATTGTGTTAAATTTTTTTATGAATCAAACCCCATTACTATTAATCGAATATTGATGAGTGGGAGGTTTTTTACTTATGTAACCAAGGAATGTTTAATAAAAAAGGGTTATAAACAAGGAAAACAATCATGTTCATAACAAAATACGATAATTCGACAATAGACCATATGAATAGTTATCCTTTGATCAAGAATCGAAACAAAGTGTGAATTCCAGCAGCAATTTTTCATGCTTACAGTCATGAAAACAAAAATCGAAAGGAAGGTATGTAAAAAGCGACAAGTGATAAGTGTCGTTTCTCATGACGAGTAATGAAAATTTAGAGATCCTGTGTAGGCAGCTTATAAACAATAGAAATTACATTATTGCTGCCAACACAGTCATATCATAAGTCCAATTGTGTCCTAGTAACAAGTTATAGTTGAGGGGTTCATCAACCACCTCGACATCCATCTCCACTGTCTTCCCACCTATTTGAACCAAGAAGGAAGGAATAATACTGTGAGGGAGGAAAGAATGATTGTCCAAAGAATTCAACATGGTCAGAGATTGAGAAATTGTTGGAGAGCTGAGGGCTTTCCAACAGACCAAAGACATCATGCATGTTGCAGTACCTTCATCAAAAACAATACGTTTGATGGTATACTTTGAGTAACTCACCTGGATTTGGAATGACACATGGTAAGGAGAGCGAGGTTTCACATCCGTGACGCTAAACTTGATAAATTTAGAGCCACAAGGATCTAGATCTCCTAACACAAATAACAAGGAATTCATCTATGAAGGACACATCTGGAGTACCTCTAGAGTTGACATCACACAAGGGGTTTGAACCAGATCCTCAACAATAAAGTAAATCTGGGCGGCTCTAGCATTAGGATTGTGGGTAGAGCACTTGATTACTCCTTTAAGAATATGAGGCGGGGGCTCTAGTTTTTTGATCTATAAAGGCATCTCCAAAGGAGGGGGAGGATCTAGACCAGGTATAGTCTATGAAGAAATACAATCATGAGACCGAGTGGCTACATTAAACTCAAAATTAACCATATTGATGCATAGATGGTCACCATATTTCATCGATGGGTTTTGACTCCCACTCCCTGCATTTTTGACATTCAAGGAGCCCGAGGCCATGTGTTGATTATGTAGAAAAGGGTTAGTTAGCACAACGGGTGCTATAGCAGGAAGAAACCCCTATGGAATACACTAGGGTTCAACATGCATGCAGATCTAACTATCTAAAAGTATCCTACTTTTTATAACTACCCCGTATATACCCCACATTCATGCATGAAATAAAAAGTGAAAAGATTCGATAACTTTACCTTTTACTCCATGTCTGATGTCGATTCTTTAGCGTTCGATAGCTCCATTGACTACAAGCCTCCTCCCAAGGTTGGCTTGCATTCAAAAATAGATAAACAAGGAACTACAAACATGCATCTCATATATAAATCATGGGTTAGATGTTATAATAAAGCATAAATCAAACACAAAGATTTGAGACATCATATTTTGGGACAAAAAAAGTATTCATTTTATTGATATCACAACATTTACTTACAATGAGATCAGTGATTGCTCTTTGAACCTAGTCTGGTCTCCTCTTCACCAAGCTCCAATTGTTCTTCCACGTATCTTTCTCCTCTCAAACTCTCTCTATGGAATGGAATAGGCTTATGATGGAGGAAAAAGGCAAGAATGGGAAATTCTAGTACAAATCTCACAAGGTGGCTGCAAATTCTTGGGGCAAGGAGGGGATGTGAAATGGGTAGAGTTTCATTGTTSTTATGCTTGGATTAGGAATGARACCCCAACACCTCATTTTATATGACAAAAGGATGGTTATTGGGTTGGGTGATGGGSTATATGYGGTGGATTAGTTGGAAAACTACCCAATAGCCTGTAATCTCAACAAATTCTTTGCAACTTTTTGGAGGTATACATAGGCTGTAGTGGAGYAGCCTGAGTACGTACACAGGTTGTAGTGGAGTAGCCTAAGTATGTAAGAGGGTTGTAGTGGAGCARCCTGAGTACATACGCGGGCTATATTGGAGAAACCTGAGAACATCTTCAAAAAATGAGTTTTTAATAAGAGCCAAGTATGCAATTGTGGAGAAAATTAAGGTTATAATAGATGTCGCCTAATGTGTGAGGTCAGAAGAGCATATGATGGCCAAAATACATTACAAAATATTCACCAATGTATGAAGTGAGTGAGCCTGGGACCAGAGTTCGAGAGGTGCCATCTGTAAAAATAATAATTGTCTCTCCGAGGCAGGCATACCCATGCTCGGGATGAAATAAATCATGGCTTCCAATCAAATACACTGCATATCCATGTCATATAACTATATAAAGTGTAGTCGTTAGCAATACACAATGGATCTACATCTCAAAATAAAATATATACATGTATAGTGCCCATGTTCAAGAAGCCAAAGATGCTTGATGGTTGGAGATGAGGCCTTCGGAGCTCAAGAAACAACTTCAAGATCTTCAAAACTCGGGTAGGAGTGTAATGTGAGTGTACGAATTCACTAACCAGAGGTCTTTGACGACTCATCGAGAACAAATAAGAGGATCTCGGTGATCAGGCAGAGAACTTCATTGATTTCGAACAAGGACTTGATTGGACTTTCGAGATGGTTGGGAATGAGGTCAAGAGACAAATTGCAGAAAGGCCAAATCAGGTTGGGTAAAAATTCCCTTGGATAATAGCACGACAAATGATCATACTCAAGCAACATGACATTGGCATAAGTTCACAATGCAAGAGGAAACACAAAGTCTCCATGTGTTTGGAAGAATAACCAAATGGAGGAGGACACAACTCTATGTAAAGAGAACAACTTCCTAAGGTCATATTAAATCCCAAATCTTGACAAACAAACAAAAGGATGTGCTTTGTCCAAGGGAGACTCATTGTGCTGCCATAAAAAGAAAATACTTTTCCCGTCCTCTTTTTGGGGTATATTTGTTTTTTTTTGTCCTTTTCAATATTTTTGAAGAGATTGAAAAAGAAAAAAAGAATTCTATGTTAAAATGGAGGAACGAGTGTTGAAAGCATACTAGTTCCAAGCGCAAGGAGCACACTAATTCTCAGGCAAAGGAAACATGTGCAGGAAAAGGACACTCGGGAAAATTCCTCCAAGGGTCAAGGTGTCAAGACGCAGAGGCAAAGTGCTACAAGGATTACGTATAAGGTATTGTTAAAAGGTTCAGTTGAGAGAAACATGGAGCTGTGACTAGGCCAAAGATGTAGGGATGAAAATACGATTAATAAGACATGATGAAAACCCCCTTCAATGTAATTTTAATGAGCCTAGAGAAGGTAATCTCAGTGGTTTTTCACTTTTAGAGGGTCTGAAAAAGCATAAAATAAAACTACGTTGGGGTACCTTTTTCGAAGATAGTCTAATTGGTTCGAAAAAGGGGTAAACTAGCACCGAAAAGACGTCTATTCAAAACGATTTTAACGAGTGTGACAAAGACAAGATCACTCGACAATCTTTTCAATTTTAAGGAATCTGAAAAGAGCTTAACTATGGACTCACAACCCTTCTTCTAGATTTAGTCTCCTTAGCCCAAAAAAATATAAAATCTACTGAGGAGAACTCTCCCGGCAAGATGAATCTCTCAAAGTGTACCTTTTTCCTCCTTAATATACAGGCTGGAAAAAGGGGTAAACTCGTGCTAGTAGATGTTTTTCTGAACCAATTAATGAGTGTGAAAGAACAAGGTCACTTGATGATCTTTTCAATTTTAAGGAGTCTGAAAAGAGCTTAAATATGGACTCCGTAGGGAATGTAATTCTAGACCAATTTAACGAGTTTGAAAGAACAAGGTCACTTGATGATCTTTTCAATTTTAGGGAGTCTAGAAAGAGCTTAACTATGGACTTTGTGGGGGTTCCTTTTTTGTAAATTTAGTCCCTCGGGCTCGAAAAAGTGTTAAACTTATACCTGAGAATACTCTTCTAGTGAACCGAAGTTCCTAGAGTATACCTTTATTCGTACAATTGACCATCTAGACTGAAAAAGGGGTAAACTACCACCAAACAGACTTGCCTTCAATTTTTAGTTTGGCGAGCGTGAAGAACAACAAGATCACTCAACAATATTTTAATGTTTAGAGAGTTTGAAAAGGGCTTAAAGAAGACTATGGGGGGCTATGAATCGTGTATGAAAATGGTTAAGGTAGAGCCCACTACTAGGCTTGGACCAAGAGTCTCTTTGATAGTCAACTTGGAAATTCTCCCAAAAGGGAAGAAACCACCAACCATGGTGTAATTCCTCCCACATTCTAGAAATGGTAGTCATGGATTCAAGGATAGCCTCATCTGAAGGCAATTCAAAATCCAATAAATTACGCAAATGAGGGTGGACAATCCCAAAGGGTGAAGTAAACTGGCCATATTCCATATGATGATGGAGGCTCTAGATAGGAATGGCATAATCTATCAACGAAGAATCACAAGCATGAGGGCTTGAGGATCTACAAACAACAAGATCAGACTCAGAAGGAGACTCAAGATCACTTGGACCAAGAGGGGGAAGCAAGGGCTCCCATTCCACCATTGGATAAACCAAAGGATCAATTTATGAGACCAAGTCTCGAGAAGGAAAAAATGATTGCACAGGTTCCTACTCAGAATAAATTGAACACCGAGGATAAGACACCACATAATTAACCCATGGTGGGGTAGAGTCTACACGAACACTAGGAACTTATAAAGGGATAGCCTGAACTAACGTCGAAATAGGATGGTGATTATCCGATGCTAGCTGGTCGACAGTGACAATGCTTCCATTGTGAGGGAAATGCATCACCCAGAAGAGTGTAAACACCACAACATTCATAGAATATACATAATCATGCCCAAGAAGCATATTGAAATCTAACGGGTCTTGCACCACTATAACCTCGACAAGGAAAGTCTTCCCACTTGACGAGATTGGAAACTGAGGAAGAACCTCCAAATATTCACTAGGTCATCTGTCAAAGCCAAAAACTCATGCAAATCAGACACAAGTTCAAGATATCCCAAGAATTTCCAAACCAAGGAGGATACAATACTTACAGAGGCTCCTTCATCCACAATACATCGATAAATGTTTGTTGAATTAATTTCAAACCTTATTTTAAAAGGTGCGTAAGAAGGAAGATGAGGCTCAACAAGGTCATTCCAATCAAAGGAAACCATCATAGGGCTTGGAGGGGGTGTGCTGGAAGCAAGTGGAATGCCCCCTTGTTCTAAAAGTACTGAGTTGGAAATGCTAAAAACATAGTCGGTAGACACATCACTCTCCAAGAGAAGAGTGGGATTAGTTGAAGATTGCATCAACGTGACCACTTTGGTAGACTCAACACTCTCCAAGAGAAGAGTGGGATCAACCGAAGACTGCCTTGACGTGACCACTTTGTTAGACTTGACACTCTCCAAGAGAAGAGTGGGATCAACCGAAGACTGCATCGGCGTGACCACTTTGGTAGACTTGACACTCTCTAAGAGAAGAGTGCGATCAACCGAAGAATGCATCCGTGTGACCAATTTCTCAACCAATGGTTGAATAGGTTGCGATACTACATGGTCTAAAGGCACCTCACCCCCCAAAAGAGGAGTGGGATCAACTGAATATTGCATCAACATGACCAATTCATCAACCAAAGACTGAATAGACTGTGAGGAAACCTTAGAAGAATCAGAATTAGAATATCTTGCAGACAGGGACCACAATCTTTGTACCTCTAGAATGCTAGGGAACATATGAGTAAGGTGATCTCCCTTGCAAAGATTACAAGGGAAATTAGGCTTACGTCCTATCCATCTAGGTTTATTAATAGAATCAATGCCCCCAGCATGAATAGCAGTGGCTAGTTGCACATCTCCAACATGACTTGTAGAGGTTGGTGATGGGTCAATAACATGACTCAGAGAGGCTACAGATCTATTGCTAGTATGACTAGCAGGGACTGGACGTTTTCCCCTAGCATGACTTACAGAGGTTGGGTGCTTTCCCCCAACATGACTTGCATAGGCTGGGTGCTTGCCCCTAGCATGACTTACAAAGGCTAGGAGTTGGTCTTCAACATGACTTGCAGAGGTTGACGACCTATCTCCAACATGACTCGTAGAGGTTGNCCTGAGTACATACGCGGGCTATATTGGAGAAACCTGAGAACATCTTCAAAAAATGAGTTTTTAATAAGAGCCAAGTATGCAATTGTGGAGAAAATTAAGGTTATAATAGATGTCGCCTAATGTGTGAGGTCAGAAGAGCATATGATGGCCAAAATACATTACAAAATATTCACCAATGTATGAAGTGAGTGAGCCTGGGACCAGAGTTCGAGAGGTGCCATCTGTAAAAATAATAATTGTCTCTCCGAGGCAGGCATACCCATGCTCGGGATGAAATAAATCATGGCTTCCAATCAAATACACTGCATATCCATGTCATATAACTATATAAAGTGTAGTCGTTAGCAATACACAATGGATCTACATCTCAAAATAAAATATATACATGTATAGTGCCCATGTTCAAGAAGCCAAAGATGCTTGATGGTTGGAGATGAGGCCTTCGGAGCTCAAGAAACAACTTCAAGATCTTCAAAACTCGGGTAGGAGTGTAATGTGAGTGTACGAATTCACTAACCAGAGGTCTTTGACGACTCATCGAGAACAAATAAGAGGATCTCGGTGATCAGGCAGAGAACTTCATTGATTTCGAACAAGGACTTGATTGGACTTTCGAGATGGTTGGGAATGAGGTCAAGAGACAAATTGCAGAAAGGCCAAATCAGGTTGGGTAAAAATTCCCTTGGATAATAGCACGACAAATGATCATACTCAAGCAACATGACATTGGCATAAGTTCACAATGCAAGAGGAAACACAAAGTCTCCATGTGTTTGGAAGAATAACCAAATGGAGGAGGACACAACTCTATGTAAAGAGAACAACTTCCTAAGGTCATATTAAATCCCAAATCTTGACAAACAAACAAAAGGATGTGCTTTGTCCAAGGGAGACTCATTGTGCTGCCATAAAAAGAAAATACTTTTCCCGTCCTCTTTTTGGGGTATATTTGTTTTTTTTTGTCCTTTTCAATATTTTTGAAGAGATTGAAAAAGAAAAAAAGAATTCTATGTTAAAATGGAGGAACGAGTGTTGAAAGCATACTAGTTCCAAGCGCAAGGAGCACACTAATTCTCAGGCAAAGGAAACATGTGCAGGAAAAGGACACTCGGGAAAATTCCTCCAAGGGTCAAGGTGTCAAGACGCAGAGGCAAAGTGCTACAAGGATTACGTATAAGGTATTGTTAAAAGGTTCAGTTGAGAGAAACATGGAGCTGTGACTAGGCCAAAGATGTAGGGATGAAAATACGATTAATAAGACATGATGAAAACCCCCTTCAATGTAATTTTAATGAGCCTAGAGAAGGTAATCTCAGTGGTTTTTCACTTTTAGAGGGTCTGAAAAAGCATAAAATAAAACTACGTTGGGGTACCTTTTTCGAAGATAGTCTAATTGGTTCGAAAAAGGGGTAAACTAGCACCGAAAAGACGTCTATTCAAAACGATTTTAACGAGTGTGACAAAGACAAGATCACTCGACAATCTTTTCAATTTTAAGGAATCTGAAAAGAGCTTAACTATGGACTCACAACCCTTCTTCTAGATTTAGTCTCCTTAGCCCAAAAAAATATAAAATCTACTGAGGAGAACTCTCCCGGCAAGATGAATCTCTCAAAGTGTACCTTTTTCCTCCTTAATATACAGGCTGGAAAAAGGGGTAAACTCGTGCTAGTAGATGTTTTTCTGAACCAATTAATGAGTGTGAAAGAACAAGGTCACTTGATGATCTTTTCAATTTTAAGGAGTCTGAAAAGAGCTTAAATATGGACTCCGTAGGGAATGTAATTCTAGACCAATTTAACGAGTTTGAAAGAACAAGGTCACTTGATGATCTTTTCAATTTTAGGGAGTCTAGAAAGAGCTTAACTATGGACTTTGTGGGGGTTCCTTTTTTGTAAATTTAGTCCCTCGGGCTCGAAAAAGTGTTAAACTTATACCTGAGAATACTCTTCTAGTGAACCGAAGTTCCTAGAGTATACCTTTATTCGTACAATTGACCATCTAGACTGAAAAAGGGGTAAACTACCACCAAACAGACTTGCCTTCAATTTTTAGTTTGGCGAGCGTGAAGAACAACAAGATCACTCAACAATATTTTAATGTTTAGAGAGTTTGAAAAGGGCTTAAAGAAGACTATGGGGGGCTATGAATCGTGTATGAAAATGGTTAAGGTAGAGCCCACTACTAGGCTTGGACCAAGAGTCTCTTTGATAGTCAACTTGGAAATTCTCCCAAAAGGGAAGAAACCACCAACCATGGTGTAATTCCTCCCACATTCTAGAAATGGTAGTCATGGATTCAAGGATAGCCTCATCTGAAGGCAATTCAAAATCCAATAAATTACGCAAATGAGGGTGGACAATCCCAAAGGGTGAAGTAAACTGGCCATATTCCATATGATGATGGAGGCTCTAGATAGGAATGGCATAATCTATCAACGAAGAATCACAAGCATGAGGGCTTGAGGATCTACAAACAACAAGATCAGACTCAGAAGGAGACTCAAGATCACTTGGACCAAGAGGGGGAAGCAAGGGCTCCCATTCCACCATTGGATAAACCAAAGGATCAATTTATGAGACCAAGTCTCGAGAAGGAAAAAATGATTGCACAGGTTCCTACTCAGAATAAATTGAACACCGAGGATAAGACACCACATAATTAACCCATGGTGGGGTAGAGTCTACACGAACACTAGGAACTTATAAAGGGATAGCCTGAACTAACGTCGAAATAGGATGGTGATTATCCGATGCTAGCTGGTCGACAGTGACAATGCTTCCATTGTGAGGGAAATGCATCACCCAGAAGAGTGTAAACACCACAACATTCATAGAATATACATAATCATGCCCAAGAAGCATATTGAAATCTAACGGGTCTTGCACCACTATAACCTCGACAAGGAAAGTCTTCCCACTTGACGAGATTGGAAACTGAGGAAGAACCTCCAAATATTCACTAGGTCATCTGTCAAAGCCAAAAACTCATGCAAATCAGACACAAGTTCAAGATATCCCAAGAATTTCCAAACCAAGGAGGATACAATACTTACAGAGGCTCCTTCATCCACAATACATCGATAAATGTTTGTTGAATTAATTTCAAACCTTATTTTAAAAGGTGCGTAAGAAGGAAGATGAGGCTCAACAAGGTCATTCCAATCAAAGGAAACCATCATAGGGCTTGGAGGGGGTGTGCTGGAAGCAAGTGGAATGCCCCCTTGTTCTAAAAGTACTGAGTTGGAAATGCTAAAAACATAGTCGGTAGACACATCACTCTCCAAGAGAAGAGTGGGATTAGTTGAAGATTGCATCAACGTGACCACTTTGGTAGACTCAACACTCTCCAAGAGAAGAGTGGGATCAACCGAAGACTGCCTTGACGTGACCACTTTGTTAGACTTGACACTCTCCAAGAGAAGAGTGGGATCAACCGAAGACTGCATCGGCGTGACCACTTTGGTAGACTTGACACTCTCTAAGAGAAGAGTGCGATCAACCGAAGAATGCATCCGTGTGACCAATTTCTCAACCAATGGTTGAATAGGTTGCGATACTACATGGTCTAAAGGCACCTCACCCCCCAAAAGAGGAGTGGGATCAACTGAATATTGCATCAACATGACCAATTCATCAACCAAAGACTGAATAGACTGTGAGGAAACCTTAGAAGAATCAGAATTAGAATATCTTGCAGATAGGGACCACAATCTTTGTACCTCTAGAATGCTAGGGCACATATGAGTAAGGTGATCTCCCTTGCAAAGATTACAAGGGAACTTAGGCTTACGTCCTATCCATCTAGGTTTATTAATAGAATCAATGCCCCCAACATGAATAACAGTGGCTAGTTGCACATCTCCAACATGACTTGTAGAGGTTGGTGATGGGTCAATAACATGACTCAGAGAGGCTACAGATCTATTACTAGTATGACTAGCAGGGACTGGACGTTTTCCCCTAGCATGACTTATAGAGGTTGGGTGCTTTCCCCCAACATGACTTGCATAGGCTGGGTGCTTGCCCCTAGCATGACTTACAAAGGCTAGGAGTTGGTATTCAACATGACTTGCAGAGGTTGACGACCTATCTCCAACATGACTCGTAGAGGTTGGTGATTTCTTCTTCCTATTCTTCCTCTTTCTATTTCGTTTAGGCTTCCGGTTACTAGTAACTATACTTTCACCAGAGGCAGGAGGAGGAGGAGAAGACTTTGCTGATGAAGGAACATAAACATTATTCCCATGACATAAATTTCTTAACTGATAAGTGTCAAAAGCATTCGGGACATTTAGAATGGTACCCAACCAAACCGATAGTCCCACATTCAACCTAGGAATGTACAAAGTGGCTATAAAAGGGACACCAACATTTCCGAAGAAAGGAAAAGCACAAGAATCCCCTTGTGAAAAGGTTCCTTGGTTGGTATTGTTAGGA
The DNA here is from genome assembly GCA_000966675.3 of Picea glauca. Lineage (NCBI taxonomy): Eukaryota > Viridiplantae > Streptophyta > Pinopsida > Pinales > Pinaceae > Picea > Picea glauca. The sequence continues at coordinate 66,029 of JZKD02S1353027.1, forward strand.
ACTTTATGCATGAATATATTATGCACAGGTTCTCCCCTTGTGGGATCATTCAAGTTCATAAAAGTATCACACACTGACTGTAGTGAACCAATGTTATCAAAACAATGCCTATAAAGAGGTAGCTCCATGTTTCTAAGTAGAAGAATGAAAATTACTCACAATCGACAGAGTGTGCGGTCTACCACATTAGGTCAGAGACCCAAATAAATGACTGACTAACTCACTATGTAAAACTAAGGAGCACAGAGCACACACTAAAATTTCCTAAAGGAAAATCAAGCAAACAACTAACTAGTAGGAAGAATAGTTACGTCAAGCAACACTAGAGAAACTTACTAGTGCAAGTGAAACTCAGACACATAATCACCCTCTAGGTATACTTTGTAAAGCATGGACCGATGTCTACCCTAGGTACCACAGTATACCCTCAGAGTCACCTGTGTAAGTCCCTAGAATAAAGGAAACTAAGTTTCCAGTTCGTGAACAGTCACCAGGCGGGTACATTCGATAGTCAGGTGGACCACAATGAGCAAGGTAACAAGACTGAAACCTACCGAGGGTATCAAAAGCAAGTGGTATGGAAGAAAACTAAGGATCCCAAATGGATTCGGGGTCCATGAAGCTCTGTAGGCAAATGCATCTAATAGTATCCCACAACAAGTCGTCAATATGTGTTCCCCACTATGCTTGGTCCGGATTTAGAGGAGTGATCTCCGCTACCTTTCTGCATGCGATCTCATGTTTATCCCCTGTGTTAAAGGGGGGTACTGTACAACTTTCACGTTACTAGACTTTAACACTCCCTAACTTAGACTCCAATGTTTGTTTAAAATCCTTGAAGATTTTCCTCTCCAACCTAATTCAAGGCTCTAGCCTAAAATAGTTGATTGACCCTACAAACATAAAGTCTAATTATTTTTAGATTTAGCGTTTGTTTTAGTAGCTTTATTTACTCTAAATGGTATGGTAGTGAAACTGATGTTGTTAAGACTCTTGCATAAAATTAAACTTATGAGAACACTAGCAAATAAGGATTATCTTTCTTATTTTTCTTTTGAAATGATTTTAAGATGAGAAGAAAACACAACACTATGCTAATTTAATTTTCTTTTTCAAATAAAAATGCAAAGCAAATGCCAAGAAAGAAAGAGATCTAACAAACTAAGTTTTTTTTTTTGTTTTCTTCCAATCAAAGAAGAAGTAACAAAAGATGCTAAAAGAGACTGATGAATACACGATTCATTTTTCTTAAAATTTCAAGCTAAAAATAAGTTAAAAAAACTATGAAACACAAGAAATATTTAAAAAAATAAGCAAATTGACGTCAAACCTAGGCTATGACTATAACAACAAATACACTGTACTTAATCAAGAAACCCTGATAAGTATGACTTCAAACAGGGAAGAGGTTGTATGCCTCTTCTTAAATAAAAAAATTCTTGACACAAGCACGCTACTGATGCTTAAGCAACCTGTGTATGTACGCGGGTTGTCTATGAAGCAGGGTGTGTATGTATGCGTACAGACCCACAACAGGTCGGGTACACTTCTGTAACTTCTCAAAAAAAGAAAACAAATAGACAGGTTGATAGGGCAGGGAGAGCTGGTATGGCACCAATAGGTGACCATAATCCCTTAAAGACTCAACAACTTACAGAAACTCAAAAAAGGTAGTAAGACCAATTAAAACACCCAAACAATATCCCCTAAAACCCTAGAGGTTTCCCCAGTATGGTCGCCAGTTCTTATATAGAGGGAGAACCCCCCTATGGAATACACTAGGGTTCAACATGTAGGCAGATCTAACTGTGTAAAAGTCTCCTACTTTATATAACTACCCCAAATATACCCCACATTCATGCATGAAATACAAAGTGAAAAGATCTGGTAAATTTACCTTTTACTCCATGTCTGGTGTTGATCCTTTCACATTCGATAGCTTCGCTGACTACAATCCTCCTCCCAAGGCTGAACTACATTCACAAACAGATAAACAAGGAACTAGAAACATGCATCTCATATATAAATCATGGGTTAGATGTTAGAATAAAGCATAAATCAAACACAAATATTTGAGACATCATATTTCGGGACAGAAAAAGTATTCCTTTTATTAATATCACAATGTTTAATTACAATGAGATCGACATCTTCTCCTCGAACCTGGTCCAAGATCCTCTTCACTAATCTCCAACTGCACTTCCATGTATCTTTCTCCTCTTAACCTCTCTCTAGGGAATGGAATAGGCTTATGATGGAGGAAAAAGGAAAGAATGGGAAATTCTGGTACAAATCTCACAAGGTGGCTGCAAATTATTGGGGCAAGGAGGGGATGTGAAATGTGCAGAGTTTCATTGTTATTATGCTTGGATTAGGAATGAGACCCCAACACCTCTTTTTATATGAAAAAAATATGTTTATTCAGTTGGGTGACAGGATATAGGCGGTGGATTAGTTGGGAATCTACCCAATATCTCGTAATCTCAATGAATTCCTTGCAACTTTTCATTTTTTTCAACTTTTTAGAGGTATACATGGGTTGTAGTGGAGTAACCTGAGTACGTACACAGGCTGCAGTGGAGAAGCCTGAGGACATACGTGGGTTGTAGTGGAGCATCCTGAGTACGTATGTAGGCTGTAGTGGAGCAGCCTGAGTACATCTTCAAAAAATGATTTTTTAAGAAGAACAACTCAGTGATGGCTTGGAAAAATTTGAAAGTAAGAGGACCAAATGCTAGGTATGCATATGAGGAGGAAATTAGGGTTATAACAACAATTGGGAGAGATAAAAGCCTCATATATTCCATGAGTTTGGGGCACAAGTGGGTAAGGTGATCGGTTGTACAAATCTTGCATGGAAAGTTCACCTTCCTCCTTTCTTTCTTTCCCACACCAACATTATTATTTCACTTCTCATTAGTATCATTGCCCTTGGGTTTATTATTATTCTTCCCACCCTTACGATTGTTACCACATCCTTTCTTTTTATTCCCTCTTGGTTGCTGGTTACCATTTGGGTTGGTCGATGATTGCACAAAACGTACATCCACAGACTGAGTGGGAGTGGAGGACATAGATGAAGTTGTCCCTCCTACAGACTGGTTTAGAGAAAACTATTTCAACTAGCTTGTCACCAAGTCTGTAGATTTCACATTGGCAGAGCCTACAATGCCATCAACATGAGGCCCGAGATTTTGTCTAGGGTCATAGTTTGACCTCAGTGCATCTGGACGAATTTCATATAACATGCCAGACTGAGCATATATAAGATCTAACTGCTAGGCTTCAAAAATTGCTTCTTCCTTAGATATAACCCTGGATGTACAAACATCCTTCGAAATATAAGGATGTAGAGACTTAAGGAACCACTCTAGTAGGAATTCTAGAGGTATGTAATCCTTTATCAACCTCTTCCGTCTACACCACTCTTGTATGTGATCCGAGATATGGGATTTTTCCTAATGGAAGGTCGACAAAATTTCTATGCCAGCATCATAATGAACCGAAAATTGAAAATGGTTGAGGAATAATAAAACCATCTTATTAAAAGTTCTATATGTCCCCCCTAGTATTTCTATATTCCATTTCACGGTGACCCCCATGAAGGTGCATTGAAACAGTCTTAAATGAATAGAATCATTGTTAAGGGAGTTCGAAGAGCACCAAAGGTGAAAACTAATGACGTGATCACCATGATCCTCACCAGTCTTACCTTCGAATTTTGAAAAATTCAAAAGAAGCTTGGTGGGGATAGGGGTCCATATCGTATCATGACGCACATGGTCATTCATTAATCTAGACAATTATGGCAGATTGAGCATGGCCAGAAAAGGGAGATGGGGTTGCAACATCTGTCCCCAAGCTCCCTCAAAAGATTAATGTTGGGGAATCGCAGCCCATCCAGGGTTTTGGTATGCACCATGGCCATGTCTGGGATTATAAGATCCTCATCCAAATGGATTCATGAAGGGTTGGTTGGGCACCATTCCAGTAGGAATGTTATGATGAGGGTTGTAAAAATTTCCCCCAGCCAGAGTGGCTCTAGGTTGGGGGCTGCCCAAGGTATGAAAATGACCTCCTCCGGGTGTGAATCTAGAGGATAAAGGTGGATTTTTCATGCCAAGCATGTTGGTCAGAATTGATACAAAGGAGGTAGGTGTAAAAGAAAAAGCCGTAAGAAACAACTTGTCTTCCAGGTTGATCACGCCATCCAGGAGCATTAGGACCAAGATTAGACCTAGGGTGAAAAGGATGAAGGCCTCCAATTGTGGGATTCATTTGTGGGATATGAGCACCACCAAAGGAAAATGGAGTATGTGAAGGAGCCATGCCCCCAAGACCAATACTAGTATGTGGATTAGATGCTAGGATGGAGGATGAAAATTGTGATGTTAAATTTGACATACCATAAGAAAAAGGGCTATAGGCATTAGGGATAGACTGAATATTGTAGCCCGACAAGTGACAAAGGGACCCAAAAGAGCTTTTGTCTATAGGTTGAGAATTTTCTATAGGAAAAGCATGAGTGATTATAGGAACCTCCGACACTACAACCATTTTGGTTGAAGGTGTCGAAGGAGTGTCATTAACTATAGTGGGTATGGGATTTGAAGGACTCCCAATATATTTCTGAATTGATTAATTAATCATCCTTGTATGATCACAAGTCTGGTAAGTGAAGGTGGGTGTACCATGTTTGATAACTTTACGCCTTTTATAAGGAAAATATTTAAGATGCGCTGATAATCGTAACAAGCGGCGAGACCTGTAGGGAAGATGGTCTGGCTCCATGATGACTCAAGACTTGAGATATAAAAACAAATCCTAAGTCCAAATAGTAATCAAAGAGAACACTAAAATAAACAAAAGGAAAATATGCACACAAACACGGTAAAGTGGATGAAAGGGGCCTCCCTCCCTAAAGTAGGTATTCCTCTCCTAAGAGGGGCTTGATACTCCTACAAAAGATCAGAGGTATCAAAATCAGTTATAAGGGCCCTTGTGGGCTTAACAACTAGTCTGTGTGATCCCCCCGGAAAGGTAATCCTCCATAAATGTTGTGTGTTTTCTGACCCTTATCTGACCAGGGTACTTGTATAATAACCCCTATAAGTAACCTATGTGGTACCTATGTGAAGTAACTAAGCAACCACGATATAACTGATGCACAGGAGAACAATCATAATTTAGGTCCATTGTATGGAAAGGGTAACAAAGCTCGAAACCTCTAAAGAACTGCCTCTCACAGAGGTAAATTTACTATCAAGATCCCCATATACGAATAGATTCCCATAAATATATCTGACGCTAAGAAGGTATTGGGGGGATATCCCCTCAACCAACCTCATGCGACCTTGTGCCTAATTTTGGTGTAAGAGGAGCCTTCTGACATCACCAATTATACAATGGATTTCATCACTCCCTTAGTCAGATACATATGTTGATTTAATAGCCTTGGATAAGTTTACTCATAAAATCCTATTACGAGGCTCTAAATCGTAGGCTATTTTGTGCACCCTAGAAAATAAAATTGTTTCTAATCAATTTTAAATTATCAATGTTTCCTTTAGTGGCCTTGCTTACTCAAAAAGGTGTGGTAGTGAAATTCATGATGTTATGACTCAACAAGTAAATTAAATGAATATGAATAAAATGCAAAGTCCTAACTTCAATTCCCAATAAATGATAATCTTTTCAAAATGCAATTTTCAATTTAATTCTGCAATTCAAAATAAAATGCAATCTTTCCATACATGTACTAAGATCAATGATAAGAACCCAAAAGATCAAATGCCAANTACAAAAGATCAGAGGTATCAAAATCAGTTATAAGGGCCCTTGTGGGCTTAACAACTAGTCTGTGTGATCCCCCCAGAAAGGTAATCCTCCATAAATGTTGTGTGTTTTCTGACCCTTATCTGACTAGGGTACTTGTAGAATAACCCCTATAAGTAACCTATGTGGTACCTATGTGAAGTAACTAAGCAACCACGATATAACTGATGCACATGAGAACAGTCATAATTTAGGTCCATTGTATGGAAAGGATAACAAAGCTCGAAACCTCTAAAAAACTGCCTCTCACAGAGGTAAATTTACTATCAAGATCCCCATATACGAATAGATTCCCATAAATATATCTGACGCTAAGAAGGTATTGGGGGGATATCCCCTCAACCAACCTCACGCGACCTTGTGCCTAATTTTGGTGTAAGAGGAGCCTTCTGACATCACCAATTATACAATGGATTTCATCACTCCCTTAGTCAGACACATATGTTGATTTAATAGCCTTGGATAAGTTTACTCATAAAATCCTATTACGAGGCTCTAAATCGTAGGCTATTTTGTGCACCCTAGAAAATAAAATTGTTTCTAATCAATTTTAAATTATCAATGTTTCCTTTAGTGGCCTTGCTTACTCAAAAAGGTGTGGTAGTGAAATTCATGATGTTATGACTCAACAAGTAAATTAAATGAATATGAATAAAATGCAAAGTCCTAACTTCAATTCCCAATAAATGATAATCTTTTCAAAATGCAATTTTCAATTTAATTCTGCAATTCAAAATAAAATGCAATCTTTCCATACATGTACTAAGATCAATGATAAGAACCCAAAAGATCAAATGCCAACAATGCAAAATGATTAATATTTTTGTAGTTTCAATATAAAAGAATGAGAATGCAAGGACTAGACAACAACTTGATATAAAAATTCTACTGAATGTGATCAAAGACAAACCAAGTAGGATATCAAGAAGAAAACACTGATCCCAATATGCAAGGACAATTAATGAAAAGTATGATGAGAAAGGAACTTCCCAAAAACTCAACCAAAGAAAGGTTTCCTATCACTCTGTAGGCACTTAATAGTCATAATCGATACCTAAAAAGACTCTACAACCATCAAAACTTACCCAACAACCATCAAAATCAACAACCAAGCACACAAGAAATATGTACACGATTGTTCAGGATAAAACCACATATATACGCCTCTTTCATAAGTAAAACACACGTATGTACATGACTGTCAGGTAAAAACCCGTGTATATGTATTAAAACACTTCCAGGTCAAAGACAAGGCTAAGAAACCCAGACTCAAGATGAATAGAGGCTTTCAAGAAATTAAACGACAAAAAACTCAATATAAACGAGAGTAATCAAAGGAGAAAAACACTCCAACCCCCAAAAAGAAGATGATTTCCCCAGTATGGTTGCCAATTCTGTTATGAGGAAAATCTCTCTATGGCATGGGGTAAACCAAAATAGATGGAAATGATTGCATAAATAAAATCTAATCTCAAGTATTCTATATAAACAAATATTCTAACAAGACAAGATAAAAATCCTACCTTGTCCAGGCGTTTGATGAAGTCCACCATTGAGCACTTGACTCAACACAATACACCTGCAACTTGTCCTCAACAACCAACAAACGCAAGCATATGGTGATAATATATAAATTTAGCACATTCAATAGAATAATCCATTAATATTCATAACAAATATCCCCATGGAATAACAATTCAAATATTTGCAAGACATTAATTGAATGAGAAAATAGTATTTCTATTAAAATGTAACCAACAGAAGTGTATGAATTGCAAACTTCTGTGTCAGAATGGATCATAACCAAGAAACTAATTCCCTTCCAGCTGGGCCTCCATCACTTCAATCCTCCACCAAAGGAAAGCTCATATAAGAGAGANACATATGTTGATTTAATAGCCTTGGATAAGTTTACTCATAAAATCCTATTACGAGGCTCTAAATCGTAGGCTATTTTGTGCACCCTAGAAAATAAAATTGTTTCTAATCAATTTTAAATTATCAATGTTTCCTTTAGTGGCCTTGCTTACTCAAAAAGGTGTGGTAGTGAAATTCATGATGTTATGACTCAACAAGTAAATTAAATGAATATGAATAAAATGCAAAGTCCTAACTTCAATTCCCAATAAATGATAATCTTTTCAAAATGCAATTTTCAATTTAATTCTGCAATTCAAAATAAAATGCAATCTTTCCATACATGTACTAAGATCAATGATAAGAACCCAAAAGATCAAATGCCAACAATGCAAAATGATTAATATTTTTGTAGTTTCAATATAAAAGAATGAGAATGCAAGGACTAGACAACAACTTGATATAAAACTTCTACTGAATGTGATCAAAGACAAACCAAGTAGGATATCAAGAAGAAAACACTGATCCCAATATGCAAGGAAAATTAATGAAAAGTATGATGAGAAAGGAACTGCCCAAAAACTCAACCAAAGAAAGGTTTCCTATCACTCTGTAGGCACTTAATAGTCATAACCGATACCTAAAAAGACTCTACAACCATCAAAACTTACCCAACAACCATCAAAATCAACAACCAAGCACACAAGAAATATGTACACGACTGTTCAGGATAAAACCACATATATACGCCTCTTTCATAAGTAAAACACACATATGTACATGACTGTCAGGTAAAAACCCATGTATATGTATTAAAACACTTCCAGGTCAAAGACAAGGCTAAGAAACCCAGACTCAAGATGAATAGAGCCTTTCAAGAAATTAAACGACAAAAAACTCAATATAAACGAGAGTAATCAAAGGAGAAAAACACTCCAACCCCCAAAAAGAAGATTATTTCCCCAGTATGGTTGCCAATTCTGTTATGAGGAAAATCTCTCTATGGCATGGGGTAAACCAAAATAGATGGAAATGATTGCATAAATAAAATCTAATCTCAAGTATTCTATATAAACAAATATTCTAACAAGACAAGATAAAAATCCTACCTTGTCCAGGCGTTTGATGAAGTCCACCATTGAGCACTTGACTCAACACAATACACCTGCAACTTGTCCTCAACAACCAACAAACGCAAGCATATGGTGATAATATATAAATTTAGCACATTCAATAGAATAATCCATTAATATTCATAACAAATATCCCCATGGAATAACAATTCAAATATTTGCAAGACATTAATTGAATGAGAAAATAGTATTTCTATTAAAATGTAACCAACAGAAGTGTATGAATTGCAAACTTCTGTGTCAGAATGGATCATAACCAAGAAACTAATTCCCTTCCAGCTGGGCCTCCATCACTTCAATCCTCCACCAAAGGAAAGCTCATATAAGAGAGACAATGAGGTTCTCAATATAGTAGGGAAGAGCTTGGGGGCTGGTGCTCAGACTTAAAAGGATAAAGGGATGCAGACTCAATATGAAGTGAATAATTTCTCCAGAGTAACTTTGCTCTCAAAGTTGAGTTCTTCTCCTCTTTTCCATAGCTTGGATAGGGCCCATTTATAGCCTTAAAATGGAACTGAAGGGCTGATTCAGAAAGTTTCCATTATATGGAAGGTCAAGGATCATGGCTCTCATGACGTGACATGGAAAATCGACACCATTTTTTAATTTTGGGCACAAAACCTGATGTACGTGGGTTGTGTTGAAATAATGTAACTGCGAAGAGCATTCTTATTATTTTGTTATTGGATTAAATCCCCATTGTGGATTAATCATGTCATTATTATTATTTTTATTATTAGGTTAAATC
>JZKD02S1353027.1:112810-130443 GCA_000966675.3 Picea glauca
AAGGTTGAAGGTCTCAGTATCTAGATCCCAGTAGTTCACTAGAAGCTAAAGCAGTCTCACTTGAGCCCTCATACCTTTGAGAGCCCAAAAATTATATATCCCACATATTTTTAAATCCATTTGGGCCCCTGTATCTCTCTCCACTGTAGCATCCACCTCTTCATTCTCTCTTTCTCTCCACTCTAGCACCATACTGCAATATTCAAACCATTTTCTGAGTTAGTAACATTTAAAAACCTTATCCACAAACATGTACGCGAGCTACAGTTTACACAGTCACGTATAGGGATTCTTATACATTGGTTGTTTTGAAAACAGTCATGTATAGGTATGCATATACGTGACCTGATGATCTATAGCACTTATATATCCTAGTTTCTAAGTTATGCCCTAAAATGCTAAAAAAAAGAGACATAATTGCAAATTTTAATATACTAGAAATAAAGAGAGGAAAAAGATGAATTAACTGGTCCAGAGGGTTGTTGATTCCATCACTCTTATCTCCCATTATCAGCAGTTCAAATTCGGGGGCAATTTGGTCCAAAATGCACTATTTGGGTAAAAAATACAAATGGTATAGTAAATTTTTATTTTTTTTTACTATGTATAGAAAACTTTTACCCACTTTCATAGTTTTTTCTAATATGTTGGCCTAATGGACTAATACGATAGTGGATGGAGTTTGTTTTAGTGGTTGTATCAAGGGATTCTTGTGTTTTTTAGTGCCATGTTGCCCGTTCATAAATTTGGACATGTATTTTCGTCAACCAGCATATAGGATAGGTCATCAATCCATTATGCACATTTGTATCATCCTATGACTGCAACTCATATGCATTAGGTATGAACCCATTTAGTAGCAACAAATAACCTTCTTTCTGCAACTACAAGTGTCATTATTGAATGGTAGAGACTTACCAAACATGGGTACCCTAGTTAGATCCTCTGCGCCATTCGGTGCCCATGCAAAGTTTTTTGTCTGTAGGACCGGGAGTCCCTTATAGTTAATACATGACTTTACATTTGAACCTCATTTCTTACTCATAAGATTGTTGACCTATACCTAGCGAGACTCCCAATGAGTTTGATTTAAGCTTTTTTTTTACTCTCTCAAAAAGAGAAAATATTGTCGAGTGAACTTGTCTATTTCACACTCATAAATTTGATTTGAAAGGACATCTATTTGGTGTAAGTTTACCCCTTTTTCAAACCAAGTAGATTAAATTTATGAAAAAGGAATTTTTTAGCGTTAAGTTGTAAATGCATCTCATTCTCTTGCTTGCAGTATTGAGCCTATCGCTGATTCTTTATTTTTCATTATAATTCTATCACCTCAACAGTTTGCATCATCAACCAAGAATAGCCTTGTTTATATCCTTTGCAGCTTGACACCCTATACCTAAGAGGAAACATTCCCCCAAGTGTCCATCTCCTGCATGCACCTCCTTGCATTGAGAATAGGTATGTTCCACTGCTGGAACTAGTTTCTTACTTGCGACACTCAATCCCTCATTTGAATATTAGAATTCATTTGACTAAAAAAAATATATGGGCGGGAAAATAATATTTTCTTATATTAGAAGCAGTCATGTCACCTTTGAATAGAGCACAAACTTTTGAGTCCACTTGTCATCAAAAATTTTGGTTTAGAATGACCTTAGGAATTTGAGTTTGTTACTTAGAGTTTACTCCCCCAACTGGTTACTCTTACAATCCCTATGGAGAGTTTGATTGGTGCCTCCTGCATCACAAATTTTCATCATCAATTCTATGATGTTAGAATCTTCCACATGTCTAATGCTCTTGTTCAAAGGATATCTATCAACCTGTGTCATCCATTCCTCATAACTCTTGACTTTGAATGTCGGCCATACCCTCAGTGTGTCTCAAAGTTACATGAAGTTGTAGTCTTATCGTACACCCTAGTCCTACTTTTGTCATTGGTAGGTAACCTTCAACCCAACAGTCGACATTTCATCATTGGTCGCTAACTAGGGGGTTTCCCTTGTGTTCAACGACAAGAAATATATTCAAACATTGGGATTCATGTAGTGTCTTGAATTCCATTAGCCTTATTGGTGGTTTCCTCTCCTTTTTCAATAGTTTTCCTTATTGGTTGTTATTCAAAGGGTTTTTTTCATGTACCACTTGCATTTGTCACACATGAAAGATGCACAGGTTCGTTGGTTCATGAACATGTTCTTCATCTGATTTCCTCCAAATCATCAATCTCCTACTTTGTACCTCATGCTAAATGATGATATATGCCTCAATTCTCTCCTTTCATTGATTCTCCTTCCATCAACTTCAACACATCTATTATGGGATCGAGACCTAGAGTCCTATGAGTACCTAGAGGCTTGCAGTCATGAGTGGCAGGTTCTCTAGCCATCGATAGTTGGTAATACATATTTGTCTCCTAATCGATAGAGTCTTCAAGTGTTCTACCTCAACTCCTTTATTCACACTTGTAAGAATTTACTCAGTGCCTTGATACCTACTTTCATTTTCGATAGGTTGTCTTGTGTTTGTTAACAATATACCTTAATGACCAATAATCAAATGAAGTCTCATTTTGTTTGACCTCAACTCCTTTATTCACATGATGTAGACTTTCACATTTGGAAGATCATGTAGAACAATTGAAGACATGAGTTCATAGTCACATATTTCCTTACCTATTACTATCTTTCATTGGACGGGTACCTATGTGACTTCAATGACCATGGGATATCAGATTGTACTCCATTGTATATAGATATATTCAAATTGATTTTGAGACTGGTTTTACTAGGCCTTGTTAATGAATATGACAACCTTTTTCATGTAGCCACCTTTGTATTGACTATTCATGGCCATGAATAGTTTTTTGTATATTTTCACATGGATCTGCAGTGTAATTCAAATTGGCATCCATGTGCACAAAGTCCGTGCAGATTGTAATATTCTCATGAGCAACTAGTTCGTCCAGTTGGGTCTCCACTAATCCACTTCTGGGTATTATAATGTATTATGGCCATTGAAGATACTCCTCTGACCTCACACATTAGGTGGCATCTGTTATAGCAAGATTTTCCCCACCCTATGCAAATTTTCTCAGAATGCTTTTTTCATTTCCCTATGTAGAATTGAAGTCCCTTTTTGCAGTTCCCAGAGTTAAAAATAACATATTTCCACATATACATGCCCTAATAGTTATACAAAATGCGTATACTTAGTTTTCACTACTACCTCCCGCGTACATAGGGTTTTGTGACCAAAATTAAAAAATGGTGTCGGGTTTCCATGTCACGTCATGAGATACATGATCCTTGGCCTTCCATATACTGGAAACATTCTGACTCATCCCTTTAGTTCCATTTGAAGTCTATAAATGGGCCCTATCCAAGTTGTGCAAAAGAGGAGAATAATTCAACTTTGAGAGAAAATTTACTTTGGATAAATTATTCACTTCATATTGAGTTTGCATCCCTTTTTCCTTTTAAGTCTGAACACATTGTTCATCCCCCAAGATCTTCCCTACTTGATTGAGAACCTCATTGTCTCTCTTATATGAKMTTTCCTTTGGTGGAGGCCCAGCTTGATCCAGGTAGATCATATCCAAATTCGATAGAKTTAAAGTATTCAAAATGAAAATTAAAGCTTACAAAGTGAAAGAGTTCATCAACATCTTTCCGGTGACATTTGTTTYGGGAAAAACGRCCTCCAGATGACAAAGATATCAGCAGTTGAAGTTTCGTCAAAGATGGTGAAAAATGGTTAGAAATGGTTAAAAAAATGTAATTTGGGGCTATGGGAATTGAACCCAAGACCTTAGGATAAGGCCACCATGACCCCATGGTTGGAAAAAAAGGGGGTGGTCAAGGGCTTAGCCCTCAACCTTGCCAACACCGACCTTGGTATTTAATGGTTATTAAACCATATCATATATCAAACCATATGTTATAACCAAAATCCAACCATATAAATACGCCAAAGTTCAAACATATGCCATAATCATATATCAAACCATATGTTATAACCAAAATACAACCATATAAATACGCCAAAGTTCAACCATATGATATATCAAAACCATATGTTATAACCCAAAATCCAACCATATAAATACGCCAAAGTTCAAGCTATATGACATATCATATATTAAAATCACATATGAGATGGGAGGAGAAGCCCGCGGGTTTGACCCCGGGACTTCCACCCCCCCTAACCACCACAACTGCCAATGTGCCACCGCTATGAGACGTGGCAAGAGATGGCACGATAACCTTAAAAAGTGTCGAAATTGATGGGATTTGGGTGGGCGCGATGACTATGGCCCATGCCCCTTTTTGGTTTTATTTTTCATTATTTAAATGTGGCATGGGCACGGATCTCGAAGGGGGGAGTTTTGATGCAGGTAGAGATTGGCACGTAGCCTGAGGCGCTTTTTCACAGTGAATGACGTGGTTTTTCACATGGATAGAGGTGGTTTTGCATGTAGCTCAAGGTGGATTTGCAAACAAACCAAGTTGGTTTTGCACGTAGATCAAGGTGGTTCTAGATTTGCACGCATCTCAAGGTTGTATGGACTGTACAGATTTTGGGAATTGTGCCAAGAAGGGCATTCTGAGTCCATTTATGAAATATATCGAGTTTATACTCAAAATTCTCGGTTTTTCACAAGAATTCCAGATCCATCTTCAGTTTTTGCATTCAGGCATACAGATAGAAAAGTGCTAACAGAATCTTTCAGATACACAGAAAGGTATTCATGTTCATACTTAAAAATCTTAGAATTTCATCTTTGAGCTGTTGTTGAAGTTTGTTATTGTATATGACAGACAAAATTCAAAACTCACTTTGTAAGCATTTGAAACTTAATCTATCGACCTTCCCATTTGGAAAGTAGCTCGGAGATGGAGCCAGGGGGTCTGGTGAACTCCGTTACCAATTCTTGTTTATAGATGGTTTTCTTACATGTTTATGTGCTCATGTGCTTGATGTACATTCTTTAATTTTGCATTACAAAGGTGGTTAACAGTTAAAAAATTCACATGCAAATAATGGTTAAAAGATCTTGAATTTTATATCAAGTTAAATTTTAGATCACAGCTGGAAGAGACTTAGTTTCTCGGTTCTGAACCATGTCGACATGGAAGTTTTTAATTCATGCACTTCAGTTGGTTACATTTTAATAGAAATATTGTTTTCTCATCCAATTAATGTCTTGAAAATATTTGAATTGTTATTCCATGGGAATATTTGTTATGAATATTGATGGATTATGTTATTGAATGTGCTAACTTTATATATTATTACCATATGCTTGTGTTTCTTGGTTGTTGAGGACAATTTGTAGGGAAATTTATTTGAGTCAAGTGCTCAACAGTGGACTTCATCGAATGTATGGATGAAGTAGGATTTTTATCTTGTCTTGTTAGAATATTTTTTTATATATCATACTTGAGATTAGATTTGATTACTGCAGTCATTTCCATCTGTTGTGGTTTACCCCATGACATAGAGATATTTTCCTCATAAAAATGTCTCAACACATCATCCTCGAGGACCTTCCATGAGAACCTCTCTCGAATCGATTGGTAATTCATAAACTACCCAGGATTCCCTACCTGTGGTGTATCATGTATAGCCCTCATGATCTCCTTAATAAGTGTGGACTTAGGGAATAATTATATGTTATCTTTATATTAGATAATGTCATCCACAACTTTGTACCTATCATCATGAATGTGACCATCCATCAACTTGAAAGCAAACCAATCCTTTGAATATTCCACTAGAAGGTGGGACTTCCAATCATCTGAAAAAATCATGAGCCAATCCCATATGACCTAGATATCCTCTTGACGTACCTTCACACCCTTCTCTCTCTTCTTGATCTGATGGTACCTTGAACTTCTGTCAATCTAGGAAAGGTATACTATACCATGAAGCTCATCCCTCAACTCATTGATCCTGGGTAAGAAAAACTCATTGTTATTATCGAAGCCTGTGTTAGGGGGTCTCCTTGGAGGAATCTATCCAAACCCCAGGTCATGTGTATGTTATTTGAAATATAATTGATGAGCATACCTCACCATAAAATCCTCAATAAAAAAAGACGGGAAAAAATTATGACCCAACATATTGTCCTCATAATAATCCATGTCCTAGTCAAACATATTATCAATACCAATCTATACATCATCACTATATCTCATTGTATACCATTGTATGCCATTGTATCACTCTAGTCCCCTTTAATATTATCCTTTTCATCCACTCCACTAGTCTCACCTAAGCCTAGATCCTATATTGATGTATCCACGTCTGTAATATACCTTCTCCCTGTTGGCACAGGGGCAGACCTAGGGTTCAACTCTAACATCACACCAACAAGCCCTAACTATTGGCCCTTTCGGCAACACCTGCGAAGCAGATGAAGTCTCACCTGAAGTAGAAATAGGGGGGTTGTAGGACACAGGTGTCTACAACCAGAGGAAATGCAAGGTGAATCCATAAAACCAATGCAGATAACCTAGCTATGCTTATCAATATTATGCTTACTTCATGAAGTTATATATCTGATCTAACAATCATACAATAACAACCTAACATATAGCAATTAACACAACATCAACCACAAAGAACAATAAGATTTACGTGGTTCACCCTTTCCCTAGGGCTACGTCCACAGAACTGTGTTTCTTGATATATTAGATGAAAACCTACAGTTCTATCTGCACACTTAGTTGAAAATATCTCTATCTTTCTCTCTTTCTCTTCCCTCTCTACGCACCTAGCTATAGGGCTAATCTTCGCACCCAACTGAAGATCCAGAATATTGACTCAATATTGCTCTCAACAATAATAATCAAGAATAACCAATAGAAATGAACAACGAACAACGAGAAACAAGCAACCCTCTCAACTCTTCTAAACCTTTATTTATACATTACATGACTCTCGAATAACCTTAGACCGAATTCTAGGTGTCAAAACCCTAGATCCAAAACCCTAGGTCCACATGACCCATGTTTTTAGGGATTCACCAACCTATCCTTCCTTCTTTTCCGCAAAGTACTCCAAAGCATTTGTTGGTGTCTTCTTCTTCTTGTTGAGTTTTCCACGATACGTATTCTTTGATTCTTTATCTTCCTTGATCTTCTCATTCGAACGACTTGCTTTTCCTTACTTCATTTATTCTTTTTTTCTTCTCTAACCACTTCGACCCTTCCTCAATTTATGTGCCTTCCATGCAATTTGTACTTCGTCTTTCTTCTTCCTTAATCTTCTCTTTCTTCCTTAATACATAACCAAGGGCCAACATGCCACCAACACTCACATGTGACTCACCCCGAGTCATTGCAAGATGGAGCCTTCTGCTTTACTTTGACTGCAAACTACGCAGAGCATCATGTGCTTTCTACTTTGTCCCTCCCTATCATGTGCAAACTGTCTTTTCTGTGTCTGGTACCCACTTTCAACTACACTTGGTACCTATACCCTTCTTTCCTTGCTTTTATTGAGATCTTTGAGACAACTAATTGTCACAATACAGCTTCAACTAGCTCCCATTCACTAAACCATCCTTCCATTCTCCATTAAGTGTCTTCAACTGTGCAACTCAACCTTCTATAACATAGGCAACTTCGAATGGCCCAAGACAATGTGTCCTGAACTTTCCTGGATGCTTCATGAACTTTTTTTCATATAACAGTACCAAATATTCTTGCTTAAAGGCTTTCCTCCTGATATTTTTGTCATGGTAAGCCTTTTCTCATTCTTTTTGTACCTGTTGATGAAATCCTACAATAAACCTATCTTCCTCTAATTCTATCAAATTCACAAGCTTGTCTTGAACAACACCTATGTCATACATTCTTGTAAATGTTGTAATTCTTAAGATGGGAACCAAATATTCCATAGGTACCACTACTTCCAGACGATAAACTAAATTAAAGGTAGTCTGTATTGTTAAATTTTTGCAAGTAGTTCGATAAGCCCATAATACTGTTGGAATTCTTAAATCCCAATCATTCATGTTAACATTGCAAATCTTGGTCAACGTTGTCTCCAAGATCTTATTGAAATCTTTGACTGTACCATTCTCCTGTGGGTGGTATGGGGTGTGCTCTTTTGATGGTGAACTTCAAAATCCTAAGTCAAGGCTTCAGTGGTTTTGTTGATGAAGTGTGTAACTCGATCATTCATAAGGATCTTCAGGCATCCAAAACTAGTTATGATATCATCAAAGATGAATCACGCAGTTGTATTTGCACTACAGTCTTTAACTTCTCTTGCTTCAACCCATCTGGTCAAATACTCTGTAGCATTGATTATGTATCAAGCTCATGTGCACCTTCCTGGTGGGTTGATATGTCCCACAAAGTCAATAGACCATTTCTCAAATACCTTTAAAGTTAGTTGAGGTGCTAAAGGCATTTCATCCCTTCTAGAAGGCTTCCCTATCCTTTGGCATACATTGCAAGCGTTGTAGTATTCCTTAGCATCCTTATGTAAGGTGGGCCACTAGAGGCCAGCTCTGGGAACCTTTTTTGTTGCTTCTTTCCCTACATAATGTTCTCCTTTGATTCCTTCATGTGATTCTTTTAAAATCAATGGTCTTTCTATCTCCATAATGCATCTCCTCAAGATATCATCTAGTCCCATCTTATATAACTTTCCAGTTATAAGTTGAAAATCTGCAGCGCGTACTACCAACTTTTTTTCTGATTGACTGTATATTTGTGAGGTGTCATTCATGTGGACAGGAATTGGACTATCTCGATGAAGTGATCATCGACATTCCTGATGACCAGCAACTAAGCATCTAGTAGTGTATCATCCAAACTGGTAGGTTCCTCTCCATGTTATAACTTGGATAAGTGGTCAGGTCAATTATTTATTCTCCCTGCCTTGACCACAATCTCAAAATAATATTCTTGGAATAATAATAGCCATATGCATATTATTCCCCCCAAAATTGGCTTGTTGACTAAGTATTTCAATGTAGAGTGATCTGTGAACATCTTAAAATGTCCTCCCAACAAGTAGTGTCTAAACTTTTGCAATGTGTATACCATAGATAATCCTTCTCTTTCAGTGGTATTATAATTGATTTTTGATGTAGAAAGATTCATGCTCGCAAAGGCTATAGGGTGGTCAATATATCCTACACCCGATTGTTCTAACATTGCTCCTAATGAAATGGATGAAGCATCAACATGAACATTAAATTCCTTACTCCAATCTTGGAAAATAAAAATAGGCGCAGTGACCATTTTTTGCTTTAGTTTGTTGAAGCTCTGATGGCATTCCTCTATCCATTGAAACTTACTATGTTTCTTTAGTAGCTTCTCCATAGGTGTTGTTATATGTACGTAGCCCTTAATGAACTTTTTGTAGTATCCAGTGTGTCCTAATGTAGTTCACAGCTGTCTAACTGAAGTAGGAGGAGGTAGATCAATAATAATAGCGATCTTGGAAGGATCTACAACCAACCCCTGCTTACATACAATGTGTCCTAACAACACTCCAAAAGGTGAAAAGAAGATACACTTTTTCAGATTCAGGGAAATCTGACATTCCCTGGACTTATCTAAAATTAATCTCAAACATTCAATATGATTTTTCAGTAAGCTAAAAATGGTCCAATCATCAAAGTATTCCTCTAAAAACTTGTGTAAAAACTTCTTAAATGATTTGACCACCACCCTGGAAAAGATGGTTGGTGCATTCTTTAACCCAAAAGGCATCACAGTGTACTGATAAGAGCCCCATTCTATTGCAAATGTGGTCTTATGTCTATCCTCCTTAGCAATTCTGATCTGGTGATAGCCTGAAAATCCATCTGTAAATGAATAGACTTCTTGTCCTCCCACATTGTCTAGGACCTCATCAGTAAAGGGTGTAGGAAATGGATCATGTAAACATGCATCATTCAGTTTCCTTAGATCTACATAAATTCTTATTTATCCTGACATCTTATCTTGGACCACCATAGGGTTGATCCATTCAGATTATTCAACTAGTTCTATGATCCCTGCTTCCATCATTCTGTCTAATTCAACCTTAACTTTCTACTTGTACTTGGGATTTAGTATGTAAGGTCTCTGCTTGACTGGCCTTGCATCTAGTTTCAAAGGAATCTTCATTTCTCCCATGATTCCTTTTATTCCCTTCATGTCTGTGAACTTGGTTGGAAACAAGTCTTGATACTCATGTAGTAGCTATGTAATCTTATCAATAGTAGCATCATACCAATAGTCTCCAACATTTTCTATCTTAGGGGTTTGCTCTGTTCCAATATTAACCTTCTTAATCTTAATAGGTTGTCTAATAAAAGGTAATTCGATCCCTAGTCCTTCTATGTCTCTCTGAACTTCAGTTTTTGCAATGTTTACATCCCTTGGGTCATCATCTTCATCAACATTAATATTATAACAACCCTCTAACTTTTGAAGAGGCACAGTCCATTCATCTTCTTCTTATGCAAAAGGGAGGTTAGGTGCCTCTTCAAAGACCTTTTGTTTTACAATTTGTAAATCCTGATCTACTGTAGCGTACTAAATTTCAAATAGGAACATAGTTATAAATTTTTGGTTAATTCCATACCATTCTGTAGTGATGAGGCACAGTTTAGCTTGAAGCTACCAATTGATAGGGATAGTATCCAAAGTGTTAATGAATTTATGTACCCATTTTTCTTTAGGAATACATCTCCAGGATTCCTCACAACTTCACACATGGTCCTTAGGAAAACTCTGACATGTGTATCAAACTTCGCAACCTTCATCTTGGTCTGAAAAGCGCATTGTCATCAAGGTGCGACATTGTACCCACTCTACGATGTTTTGCTTGTGTGTTCCCCACCATCTAGCTGGCGTTGCTTTTAGGAATTGATCTAGTGATAACAACCTCTGTTGTACTGGTACAATTCCTTCAAATTCAACTAGAAATGTCTCTAAATGATTCAAGCCATCAATTGTAGGAAGATTACTTACTTTTGTGCTGATCCAGTGAACTTCTCTGGTCAATCCAACACACCTCCACGTAGAGACTTCATACATTTTGTTCTTCCAATTTTCCAATGATTCTTCTAAATCTGATGAGCATGCACTTTCACTTTGCCAAATTAGATTTCCATCTCCTATAGAATTGATATAATCATGTTGTCTTGTTGTTAGTTTATACATATTTTCTAGCTCATAGGCACCGTCTTCTTCTCCTATTGGTTTTGTTTATCTGTGACCTTCATTAGGATCAAGAGGTGCAATGAATTAAGGCCATCACCTTCAAATGTCATTCTTCTCATTTTTAGTTCAAAAATGATCGAATTGTTGAAATCCCAATCAATTCCTAACAATATTGGGTATGAGAAAATATCATCAACAATATCAATCACTTCAAAATATGCAAATGTCCTCACTCCTTCGATTTCCACAGGGACATGATCTAGTCTTCCAAAGGGGATCACCTCATGTTGATTAGCCATCCTAACCCTAATAAGAGATTAAATCAACTTAGGATTCCCCATCAGTGCCCAAGTCTTCTTCGTCATAACATTTAATTTTGATCCCAAGTTTAGGACCACATATTCTATGTCGTAGTCTCCAATATAAGCACTAAGGTGTAGTTCCTTGTTTTTCCTTATTTTCCTAGATACTTGATTCACATCTCTACTCAGCAGAGGATCTATTCTCCCAACTTCATACTGTCTTATTAGGAATTGTAGTTCATGCACAACTTTTTTGTCTTTAATCAAATTGATACAAGTATACAAGAAGTCCATAAGCTTGCTTACCTCTTTTCCTTGTCTAGGTAGGGAAAACTGATCAAATGTTGGAGGCATTTCACATCCTCTTAATTCTAGTTGTGCTCTAGATGAAGAAGCTTGTTATCCTACAAACTCTCTTCTTACTTATTCAAAGGTATGTTTTTCTTTCCTTGGATCAAAAAATTGTGTCTTCTCTACATATTTTTTTATCCTTGATCCCTCTCTAGTATTTCCTAGAGTCACCCTGTCTTCTCCCATAATAGTGCCTCCTCTAGTAATAATAACGACTCGAGGATCCTCACCATGAGGTTCAACTGATTTTAGTTGTACTTGCTAGTTTCCACCTCATCTTTTCTGAAGTTTTGCTAGCAATATTGGGCAATATTCAATGACATGATCAAATGAATTGAAGTAGTTTCAAGTGGTACAAGGGTTCTGAAAATCCCTTGCCAAATGTCATGGCTAGGCACAGTTGTAGAAAATGATCTGACCTCGACCTCAACCTATTCCTCCTCCTCATCCTCTTCCTCTGAATCCACCGYGAGGGTTRAAGTTTCCTCTTCCTAGGGAATTKAACTGCSTAKTGTTTCCCTATTACTACATTTATCATTGAATTCTATAGGTATCCCTTGAGCTTTCATKCATGAGATCATAATCCCTACAGTCCTTCTCATCATGCCCCGTGGATTTACAGAATGTGCAGTAGATATTTTTAGGTGACTAGACATATTTATGCATGTAATAACATTCACCAGAGMGATGTCTATTTCTACATACCTCACACCATGGTAGAGTAACCTGCTTCAAAGGGTTAGGTGCTCYGGAGGCCAATTATCCATTAAATAAAGGACAATGTTCTTTGTCATGGCCCTCTGATTTACATATGATACACCAGATATCTTCTCTTTTCTCCTTTCCTTTGTCCTTTTTCATATCTTCAACTTGTAAAGATAAACTAGTTAATTTATTTAAAATATGACTCATACCTGGACTGGATTCTCCTACAGAGGTTGCTTCTAATTTTCATGGTGATCTCCAATGTTTCAGCCTATGAAGTGACTTTCTATTGCATCAGAGGAACTTTGATATGTGGCAGGAGGGAAGTGATGAACCATTCTTTATTCTGTTCGTCTGGGATCTAAAAACTCAAATGACATGTCAGAGTCTTAAACCTCTGATCAAACTCCCAAACAGGTTCAGTCACCTTCTTCTTGATTTCCTTCAACTTTGTAATGCACTGTGACTCTGACTTAGGCTTCTTAAATTCTTCACTCAACGCAGTATTAATTTCATTCAACGGTTTAGGTTGTCTAGGTCTTGAAGAAAACTTCATATACTAGCTCAATGCACGGTCCCTCAAGGTAGTACTAAACTGATATCTCTTAACAACTTCATCGGTGACTTGCTTAATGCTCCAGAGAGCTTCGCATAAGAACCAGTGCTAGTCAGGATATTCAGATCCATATCCTCTAAAAATAGGTAGCCTTATTTCATCTACCATGGACTTTCCTGGGTTTCTTGACTAAGTATGTACTAAACTACTGGTAACAGTACTTTGAGTGCTCTGATTACTCTAGTTACTCTAGCTACTTAATGCTGTTGAAACAACAGGATGAATAATAATACTTACTTCGATAATAGGTGTAGTACCTGAAGTTTTTGGTTCTCCTTGATGAAGTTCTTCAGTATTTACTTTGTTTTCCCTTGCGGACTCTGAATACTCTTCATCTGTTACATCTTCTTCTTCTCAACTGTAGAATCCCTCATCTCCATAATTCTTCTTAAACAGGTTCGCAAGAGGAACCTCTTTGAACGATCTCCCACTGCGCATGTGTCCAGCCTCTGTGTCATTGTCACTGTCTAAATTATTGAACATTAGCTTTAAAATCCATTGATTATTGTGTCTTCGAGATATTCTTCTCTTGCAATAGCATCTTAATATTTAGCTTCAAGAAGTGTAGAAACTTCCCTCTAGGTCCTTTAAAGAAATACCTCTCTGCTTGACTGTATGATTCCACTATGTCAATAGAGAAATCAGTAATGTACCCTCCAATAGTGCTATCAAAACAGATATCTACTACTTTAGACACAACATTATCAACTCTCTTGACCTTCTTGATCAGCGTCGTTGTCCAAACCATAGGTGGTCTAGATCTGATTTCAAACTATGTGTCTGCTATTCTGGCTAACCACTCTATAGCTCCTTATTAACTCATGTAAAGAAAATTTTGTGCACGTCTGTAAAAATGTACCTCCCCAACCATTCTTCTGTAATAATTCTAGGGTTATTTTCTGAGCTATGGTGAAGTCCATTTCTTGTTCTTCTATCCAGATATGAATTTCCATATTTGATGGAAACCACCTTGACATTTCCTTAAGAAGATCCTGGTCCTGGCAATGGAACCATTTGTTGGCACAGGGACTGACCCAGGGTTCAACTCTAACAGTGCACCAACAAGCCCTAACTACTGGCCCTTTCGAAAACACCTGTGAAGAAGATGAAGTCTCACCTGAAGTAGCAATAGGGGGGTTGCAGAACATAGGTGTCTACAACCAGAGGAAATGCAAGGTGAATCCAGAACAACAACGTAAATAACCTAGATATTCTTATCAATATTATGATTACTTCACAAAGTTATATATTTGATCTAACAATCATGCAATAATAGTATAATAGATAGTAATTAACACAACATCAACTACAAAGAACAACAAGATTTACGTGGTTCACCCTCTCCCTAGGGATACATCAACAAAACTATATTTCTTGATATATTAGATGAAAACATATAGTTCTATCTATGCACTTAGCTGCAGATCTCTCTCTCTCTTTCTCTCTTTCTCTTCCCTCCCTATGCACCTATCTATAGGGTTGATCTTCGCACCCAGCTGAAGATCCAGAATACTGACTCAATATTATTCTCAACAACAATAATAAAAAATAACCAACATCAATGAGCAACGAAAAATGAGCAACCCTCTCGACTCTTCTAAACCTTTATTTATACATTACATGACTCTTGGACAACCTTATATTGAAGTCTAGGTGTCAAAACCCTAGGTCCTCATGACCCGTGGTTTTAGGGCTTCGCCAGCTTGTCCTTCCTTATTTTCTGCGAAGTACTCCAAAGCATCCGTTGGTGTCTTCTTTTTTTTGTTGAGTTGTCCATGATTTGTATTCTTTGATTGTTTATCTTCCTTGATCTTCTCTTTCAACGACTTGTTTTTCCTTACTTCATTCCTTCTTTTCTTCTTCTTTAACCACTTTGACCCTTCCTCAGTTTATGTGCCTTCCGCAAAGTTCGTACTTCTTCTTTATTCTTCCTTAATCTTCTCTTCCTTCCTTAATACATAACCAATGGCCAATACTCCCCCAATCAACGGATGCATACACTCCCATGTTGGTTGGGCCAGAAGGTATATGCTCAACTATCTCATATGTAGCTATGACTTGAGCCTTCATTGGACTCTCCAAAAGAGGTGCCTTGTGATCCCTATGATGCAGACTATGGGTATAATCATAAATTGTTTAATGAAACCTCTCTTTAAGCCCCTACATATCTGAATTCCCCTTGTTCTTGACCATCCCAAGAGTCTCTTCCCTCAAATCCTGAGTATCCCTAACACCCTCATCTGTTATGGATGCCATATATGATTCAATCTCTATTGTGTATGATGAAGAATGTTCCAAACAAATCTCATCATATTCATCATAGTCATCATTTGTACTCTCAACCTACCCTTCACATGTACTAGTGTTATAAACCTCATAGGATATCTCTAATGATATATTGGAGGTTGATGTTTTATCAACATAATTTAACACCTCCTCAACTTGAGTAGATGCAATCACTTCCAAGAATGCATCCTGGGGTTTTGCAAACTTTCCCCATGATATAAGACATCCCCATCACCAACCACTGAACTCTTCTTTTTTCTTCCTAACTGATAAGTGATGCTCCAACAAATTAGAATTCTCTAACAATGTTTTTAGATTATCCCGACCTTATTGAGAAGTTTGTAACAATTCTTCCAAGAGTTCTTGTATTTTCTTCATCTCATGTATGTTATGTAGTCCTCTTCACCCAAAATCATAAAAAGAATATGTAATACATAGGCTAGCAGGAATACCATCTATGATGTCATTGAAATGTACCTTGTTACTATTGTTATATATTTGTACTTGTTGTTGTTATGTATTTATTGCATTGGTGGTTCTAGACTTTTGACAAACACTTTGGCAACGTAGCCAATGCCACTGTAAATACCTTCTTCTTCTTCTTGTAGTGTTTTTAAGTGTTCTTCTGGTTCATGAATTATGTCAAACAATTTGGTTTTAAACAACAATCCATGGAAAAATTCCTCTAATTGTTGCTATTGTATTTTCTAGTTTGGTTTCTTGATTTATTCTAATGTATAGATTTTTTGTGCCAAATAGAACAAAAATTGCATGCAAAAATATATAACAACAAGAATGTGAAGGAAAAAAATTGAGACAGTTTTTGTAACAACAACATATATGGCAAGGCTACTTTTATTTATCATTGATCCAATCTACAAACTACAACAACAATTGAACTCACATTTATGTTCAATCCTCCCATGAAGAGTATGGTCCACATGACACAAAAATATCCTCCACAAGTAGAATATGCCCTACTTCCAACAAACTCAGACTATATGCACTAGAAATACATCCCCTCTAAATAATTTCATCCCGCATAGGTACAAACTCATCCTGGAAAAGAGAATACTTGGTCCATCCATGAAATACTCGGCCCAACAATGGTAATACGGCCTCCCAATAGGCCAAACTTGAACCAGCAATGCAAATCGACCTAACCAGCAATAAAATCGACCCTTGGATAAGGAAACTCAACCCTATAATGGTAATACACCATCCTTTAAAGATATTCGACCCTCACTCTATAAAATCATCCCTCGCACTCCCAACTCATCCCCAATAAAGAAAACATGGCCTCTACTCTAGTAGATCATCCCTCTCGCAGTCAAGCTCAGCTCACAAAAGAAGATTTGGCCTACCCAAGGATGGCATATCCCCTACCAAAGTAATAATCAGTTGTTGATGTAGGAAACTCGACCTCTATAGGAGAAAACGGCCTCCACAAGTGATATTGTCTTCCACAAAACCCTAAAATTACTGAAAAAGTGGATCAATCATCTCAACAATGTGCCTCTGCAAATCTAAGTATTGTCTTGAGCAATAAAATCCAATGAAGAACCCAAACAATCCTTCCTCTTTATTGGCTAGGGTGGAATATTTCACCACTGAAACCTAATCATCTAGGGTGTAATATTTCACCATGAAAGCCAATCCAAACAAGGGTTTCTCTCCAACCTGAAAGGCTCAAAGAGCTCTCCAAATCAAATCAGAAATAAGCATCCACGTAATGAGAGAATGAGCTCTCATTGTAATTTTATATCCCTTTTCCTCTTTTCCCCTTAAGTGACTTTTTAATTTATCTTTAGTTTTTCCTCCAAAATCACTTTATTAATTTATTAAGCCTTTTTACTCCCCAAAATTGATTTATTTGACCTTAAAGCATTTTTGGGCACTGAAAGTCACTTTTTAATCATCTCAACATTTAGATATATTCATCTCAGTTTCAAAAATCTATTACACCAAGGTACCCCTCTTAGATAATTTATTAAAATGAAAACCATACTGCAATCCATTAAATAATGCTCATTAATACTCCCAAATTATGGGAACAATCAAAATGCATCAGAATCAAAATCTAATTGCATAGGTGTGATATCAACGATGAAATATGATAATTGTATCTATGAAAGAATTGTAAGTTTTAAACCTGTGAAGTAAAGCAATGCATATATATATTCTTAAGCAATA
>JZKD02S1353027.1:130453-142165 GCA_000966675.3 Picea glauca
TTTTAGGTATTCTGTAGATACCAAAACCCTAATCCCTTAATCTGGGATTAATTTACAAATCAGCTAAAAATAGCAAAATCCGCTAAAAATAGCAAAAACCGCCCAAAAAAAAAAATTCGAGGCGCTGCCCCAGGCTACCGCCCGGTGCCGAACGCTCCGCATAACCAGGGGGGGGCATACCTGCCCCCCCCTGGGACCCCCCTAGGAAAGCGCCCGACGCACACGACAGAGCCCTAGGTGAAGGGATCGTCAGACGCAGTCGTCGTATCTGACGCACCCACACACACACACATGCAAAGAATATAACACATACCCAACAAGAATCATATACCTCTTCTAAACCTCCTAATCTCGCCGATAACATCAAATCACCCCTCTGATCAAGTTGACACAATCCCATAAAGTTATCTCCAACTACAAAGCTAGGGAACCCAAAAATGGGGACATTCCAAATGATTCAAATATAATAGTGGAATACGGTACACAATGTTTTATTATGTGGGGTGGTAGACTATTGGGTAAGGTCTATGGATGTTTCTATTGGGGTGGGAAACAATGTTGTTGTCGAGGGGAGATGGATAAGGTTTTGTAACTTTGGAAGGGTAGGGAACAAGTTGATGTGTTTCCTGGTGCTTCGCAGAGCATGCATGGGGGTTTAACTCGAGGTGTGGAATAAGTATTTCCCCCATATTTCTTCTTTTTTCCCCTGGTTTTGGTATTTTTACCCCAATTGTGTGACCAATTTTCAGCAATATTGTCAAACCATGTTCTGCATGGTAGTTCAATCATTTCAAGGGGAAGTGATGGTTCTAGTACCATATATAGTGGGTCAAGATACTAAACATGGATAGCTATCACCATGTTGGGAAGGTTAACGGTAGTTTCTACCTAGTATGTTGTAACTATTGGTGGTGGATAGAAGGATGGTGTTTGGGTTAGGGGTTGAGGAAGGGTTTTCAAAAGCATTGGTTGGTCATTCATAAGGGGAGTCTCAAGAGTATACTTTGGTATGGGTGTCTCAGGGTTAGACTAAGGTATAGGGGTGACATGAGTAGAGTTAGGGGTGGGTGTCACAAGAGTAGACTGAGCGGTTGGTTCTTCCATGACAGAAGTAATTGTGCACACTTGGCCAAAATCTAAGGGTGGTATGTAGGGAGGTTCACCTTGGTATGTGCCAAGGAGCAAGGGATGTTGAAATATTTGTGGACCTATTTCCATGAATGGTGATACATATAATTGTACCTCGATGAGGGGGATGATATTATATAAATTCACTGATGGGAGGGGTTCGTAATGTGTTAATTGGTCAATAGTGATGACCTTTACATTGTGGAGGAAGATCATGGTGTAAAACACAAATGAGGCCATTGCATTTATCATGTACACATAACTATGTCCAATTAAGATTTTGTAGTCCAATGGGGCATCTACAACCTCTATTTCAAACAAGACTATTTTTCTTGCTAGCTCTATGGGGACGTTTTGAAACAAACTGATGGGTTGGGATGGACAACCATTGTAGGCTTGAAGGTTAATAGCATAAGGGGTTATCTCACGGGAGATAAGATTCTTCCAAACTCTTTTGGATATGATGCATGTGGATTCTCCTTCATCAATGATACATTTATGAGTAGTGATATTCTGAATCGTAACTAGGATTTGGAAAGCCACCAAGGAAGGGAGCCAAGGTTCTAAATTGTCCAAATCAAAAGTAATAAGGCATGAGTCGAAAGGGTAATCTCCCCCAAATGTGGATAACGATGGTTTTATTTGTGAATGGAAGGTTTTCAAGACCTCAAGTATAGACATGGCTACAGTATATTGATCCAAGTCATCCACAAGGATATAAATATGTTCCTTCCTGGCATGTGGGTTATGATCAGTGCACCATAGAGGTGCTCTCAGTACACCTGGGGTTGGGCCACCACTAGGATGCGAGATCATCAAAGTGGGACCTATTGGTAATTGGGGTGCATCTGATGTGGCCATAGTAGAGTCGGGAGGCATGTCGTATTGATGCCTCCAGTTCTAAAGAAGAAATTTCTCTTTAGAGACCATGATAATGTTACGAGATGCAGAATTGATAGGTTGATCTTCTCCTAGGTTGGGATATTGTCCCATCTACTGGGTGGAGGGCTCATATTCTTGTTTTGTAGTGATAACTCCTTGATATGGGAATGAATTGTATAAAACTACTAATAGTGGTGGTTGAAGGAAGTTTTGTTGAACTTGTGGGGCACCCTATGGGGTAAGGGGTCTTTAGGTGTTCATAGACTCCTTCATCCTTTTTAACTCATTGATTTGGGGGGTAATGGTGGGTATAATTCCCTACTCACTGCATAATGTGTAGGGGATGTTGGTTCTTAGGTTTTTTTTATTCCCCTATCATGTTTTACCATTATTGTTACCAATATTCTTGTTTTTATGACCAACATTAGGATTTCCCTCTGCTAGGGGGTTCTACTATTGGGGGTTGCCTCCCTATCCTTAGTTTGCATTGGATTTATTTTTCCCCTTCTTCTTTGAATTTTTCTAATGAGTAGCAGGATTAACCACATTTATTTRTTCAAATGCTTGAACCTTATGTATTGGCAAAGGTTGGACAAAGTTGACATTGACCTGATGATGTCATTTTGATGGCATAATGTTGGGTTKTGGGGGAKAGGGAAAGGGTAAAATGGGTTACTCTATTGTGAAATTMCATAGGGGTTGTATGATGTTTATATTTMTCCACCACAAKTTGGGTTGCATGAAGTCCCATGAATATTCCCAATAATTAGTGTACTTGGTTCARGTAAGGGATTCATGGGT
Organism: Picea glauca; assembly: GCA_000966675.3. NCBI lineage: Eukaryota > Viridiplantae > Streptophyta > Pinopsida > Pinales > Pinaceae > Picea > Picea glauca. The sequence continues at coordinate 133,265 of JZKD02S1353027.1, forward strand.
TGTGTGGGGTTGTGCCCCCCAACTGGTAGAGGAGGAGGAGGAGAAGGAAATGGATTATTGGGTGCATAAATGTGACAATAATATGAGGATAGCATGGTKCTCCTCCATATGATTTTTTGTATTGATTGGTGCCATATGAGGGTGTAGGKTTACCATAGGGATCARGAGGGTTATGGACCCAATCAGGATGTATGTTGAATGAGATGCTCCAKGTTTTTCTTGACCAAATGGTAGAGGTTGAGGAGCATCAAGGAGAACTAAGTAAAGGTATCCATACTATGAATAGATCAAATTGAAGTGATGGGATTTGGTTATGGCATATTATTCATTTTATGGCATGGTATTGGCCACATATTTGGCGATCAAGGGCACCAAGGATTTTAGGAACCAATCTAGGCATAGTTCTGGGGTCTTTTCAATTTTAAAAAAAAATATTCTTCGACACCATTCATGGATGTGGTCTGCGATATGAGTGGAATATTTTGGGCGAAAATACAAGAGGATTTCCAAGATGATGTCCTAGTGTACTGGTAACTAAAAAAAATATAAAAAAATACTTGGCTAAAGATGTGAAGGTCACATGGGACCCTACTTTTTCATCCATGTACCATTTCACGGATTGAGAAGTTTTGAAATAGACGTAGGTTTATGGAATCATCAATGATGTTGTTGGATGAGCACCATCATTAAAACATCATTACATGGTTAGTTGGGTATTTGTCTAGTTTCCCATCAAACTTAGGAATGTCTAAGGGGATTTTGTTGGGCATGTTTGGCCAAGAAATATCATGTAAAATTAGTTCATTGGTGGGTTTTCTCAAGTATGGAATATTTAATGAAGCCAAATATGGTAGGTTCTATGGTATTACCATTATGTTTAATGGTCGATAGTTGGTTCATGAGGAGGAAGGATTATTAGACGATTTGTTGGGGGGAGTTATGTTGAGAAAGGTTGAACCAAGTATTGCTGCAAGTAAAGGTGAGTGGGAAATTTGAATTAGAAAGGCAGTAAAACCAAAAATACCTTCCAACACTAGTGGGAGGCCAAGAAAGTTTCTATAACATCAGGGAGGTTGTGGGTCCCCAATGGTTCTAGAGTAGCAAAAGTGTGTGTGTTTTGGTTAAGTGAAAGGATAGATAACAAGTGATTTTCAAAAAATGAATTTGATTAATTTAGCAAAGAAAAAAAGATGCATGTGGTTAGTGGTGAATTGATACAACACACATTAATCAGCTATAAAGTACATTGTTTTTTTGGTAGGTCAAGATATTTTCTGCATGGAGGAATAACAAAATAAAAATCACATGTCCTAAATGCCTAGTGTCCTTCCTCTCAATGTCACTAGGCCTTCCAAGAGCTCTCAACAATGGGACATGAACCCACTGGAAGAGATACTAGTGAAGGTATGAAATATCAGTTATAATGAGGGGTAAATGGTGCATATCTAGAAAGAGCTGGCAATATTACCCAATGGTTTTTCAAAATATGACCTAGGTGTTGTTTTAGCCCATAATTTCCACCTCTATAGAAAAATCCTAGTTTTTGGCCATTAGGTTACCTTATTGTGTAGCAGAGGAATCACAACCTCAAATGGCGGTCAAAGGTCAAGATACCTCACAAAATTTGGGTGTCTCAAGAAGGCTTGCACATAAATACTAGACCTAAGATTCACCCCTTCATGTGTAGCTCCTTATATTATGGTGTAGGAACACTTGATTAGAAGGATTTGAAGTTCCCTAAACAATCAACCTCTAAGTTTCTAATGAAAAGTCAAAACAGGGGTTTTTTTGGATACCTACCCCTGGAATCCTAACTTAAACTAAAACTTATGTTGTGGTCTCTCGAGGAGTATTTTAGTGAGTTCTTAGAGTTTTGTTTTAAAAATGTTGTGGGATTGGGATCATGGACCAATATTATTTCTTAAGGACTGTTGTTGACGGGTCCAAAAGTCCTATTAAGAAGGTAAGGGAGAATGCCTGATGGAAAGTCCCAATTAGACCTACTCTCATTCGGTGTAGTGTTATCAACCAATATGTGGGCTTGGTTGCCACTAAGAATTAAAAGATGAAAAATGGGAAAGAAAAAAACTATCCTCAAAAGAGTCCTAATTAATTCTAAATCCAATATAAACTAAAAGAAAACTAATATAACCTAACTACTTCTAACCTATCCCATGGGAGAAAAACTAATATATGAGCACAATTTAAAGTGGTATTCTAACAAAAGAAATAGTTCATGGCAGCCATAAATATGTTAACATAATAATATTTCATATATCATCTCAAATAGTTGAAGAGGAGCCCTGTAACATCATCCCTGTACTCATTAGAAATCACAACGACATAATAATTCTAAATACTAAGCACATAAATAGTCCATATGATTAGAAATTAGAAAACTTAAACAACAAATACAAGTGTAGAGTAATCCCACAAACATTTGCAAACAATTATGACTTCAAAGTGCCTTATGCTCTTCATATATTCAGAAATAAGAAAATTATCAGACTACACAATGGGCACAAATCCTTCATTACATCCTACAAGTCCTCTTTTATAAGACAAGATAAACTCTTCAACTCTTGTGACTATTTATTTCATTTCCCTTCGTTTTGTCATTTTACATTTTCAAAAATGAATATGTGAAAGTTACAAAAAGAAGTTGAAGAGACTCATGAGTGGTTATTCTCTCCCTCGGGTAGTTCATAAATGATATTCATTTAAAAATATTATTGATTTGTCATGTTCATGTCTTGTTCTACTCTATTTCATCCTTCCATCATGCTCTTTCAGGTCCAATTTTAGCTCATGTAGCTCAAGTTACGAATGTTTGAACATTGCACAACCTGTTATCCAATTAAATTTGGGTGTCTTATGTTTTATGTGATTTCCAAGGTTTTTTCTCTCAATATGTCAATACATGTTGTGCCATCATGTTATTCTCTCTTCTAGATTTCCGGTGAGCTATCTCATGCCTAGTTTCATTTCCTATAGCCCTAGATATGGCTATATGAAGTTTTCCCAAACAATTTTCCCCCTAAATTTGTGGGTTGTTATTCTCTACAATTTGTGAGGTTTTTTTTATTGTTCTGGACTGAAGACATCTCTCACTACATAATGTGGTTCAATACATTTCCAATGAGGTATCATGGCATGAATTCTAACACCTTCAGCCCAAGATATGTATGTTTGAAAAATGATGCTCAACAACCCTTGATCATACCTATGGGTGTATATGGGTCGTTGAAACTTATCTTGAAAAAAAATATTGCATGCATAAGAGAATTAAATATTGAGTGGTTTAAATAGTTTTATCCCCTTTAGCTAATTTGTATAAGAACATAGGTGTTGTATGGATTTTCTACCCTATAGGAGCTGAGCTCCCTTAGGCTTTGTTATCACACAATTTTTACTTTCCCAAAGCCCAAGGAAAGTAAGGGAGATTGGTGTAAAAAACATGATATCCTATCACTGTCACCTTAATAGGAAATCCCCACTTTCTAAGGATAGGAAAGTTCTACCCCAACGAAGAAGTCCCTGGTAACCGAAAGGGTTGGAAAATTGGGGTTATGTTCAAGATATATTCCCCCCTCTCACTGGTTACCAAAGTCACAAATTTGTGTCCCAAAGATGAGGTTAATGAAGTGTTTGATGTAACTTACCAGAACAAGAAAATATAGCATGCATACACAATAATTCCAAGTACAAATATTATAATAACACCTCAATAGACAATGGACAGTGATAATAATTGCTAGCTGATATAAAATTGTAGCAGTTAATAATTTTACAACAACAATTGATAAAATGTAACAACTACAACAAATACTCTTCATAAAAGCTTGAAAATATAATGAAAATATAGTATTGACTAAGTAGTATGATAATAACTTGTCATAAGCAATTTATGAAATGATTAGCTAGCAATCAAAGTTGAATATGCAGAAAACTTGTTGTACTTAGATGGTTGTAGCAAACATTTATAACAACAGTAAATAAGTTAGTGATATACGATATGTTGGAGTTACTTTACACACACCTAGGATTTCTTTTTTCTAAGGTTTTTTATTGTTTATTAGTCATTACTATGCATTATCCAGTCTCCTATATTTTAGGAAGAATATTCCTCTAGGGAGAATATTCTCTTCAGTTTTCACTCCAGTTTGACTAGTTGAGTGGAGTCTAGATGTTGCATTGGTTTTGTCACCATGAAACATTAGGATCATTACCCATGATTCCTTGATCTCCTCCTCACTTCACTTTGTTTCAGTCAGTTAACTGAAGACTGGTAGACTAGTTAACTCAACCAGGTGGCAGTTCACTCTCGTAACTACCTCAGAGACTAGACTAGGTGTAATGAGAATTATGGTGTGTGTCCATATCACTCTAGACCACCACTATGGAACATTGGCTTCACCTCTAGTGCACATTGTCTGAGTTATACATATTATATCATGTGTAAATTATTCATTATTCATTACAGTTAATGAGAATTCTTCCATTATTTCTCTCTTGCTTCTTATTTCTCAATTTCTCTTTGCAAATGTGTGTGGTATTTTCTAGATATATATATTTTGTGTAGGTTCAACATATTTAAATGGTATCAGATCCAATAGAATGCTAATAAAAATATACACCAAATGTTTTTCAAGTACCAAAGATTGAAGACAGTGGAAAAATGGAATTCCCAAAAGAATTCACTCTTACACCATACAATTACTTTGCATGGAAGGAGAGAATAATAATACATCTCTAAACCAGAGGATTGTATAGGTTAACCTTGAATACATACACGGAACTGGCATCATCCATAGAAAAATCAAAGTATCTAAATCAAATGGATAAAGCATTCAAAACAATTTGCAGTCTCATCTCTCCCAATCTCCTTTTTCACATATCTTCCTGTAAAACCCCCAATGAAGATTGAACCACCTTGGAAGGGATATTTTGAAAATAGTATGATATAAGGGGACACATTATAGAGGTATAATTTCTCACATTTGATCCAAACAGATTCGAAAATATCCAAGATTTATTTACAAAATTCAAGGATTTACTATCGCAACTCAAAGCTTGTGGGGTTGATAAATCTAAGGAGGAGAAACAAATGGTTCTCACCATTCTCTCCAAACTTGGTCATGAATTCTCTGTTTTCATATCCACATTCCATTTAGTCAAATTCACTTATGGAGCCACCTGGAAGATGCCTTCTCTTGAGGAATTTATCGAATCCCTGACACAAGAGAAAACCAAGCTCGTCAACATGGGAAAAATCATAGGCCCAAAGGCGCATGCACTTACTGTGCAAGATGGCAGCCATCAATATCATAAATATAAAGATAAATACAAAAGGAAAGCTCATGCAAATCCAAAGAAGGAAGGGTACTCAAAACCCTTCACCAATGCCTCTGGATCCAAAGGTGGAAAGGGAAGAAAAAGGGAGAAATACACATACTACCATAAAGGATTCCATCCAGAATCCACATGCATGAAGAAACAAAAAGATATAATGACTCAAATACTTCAGAGAAAAAACCTTGGATATCACATCCCCGAGGGTGCCAATAATAAGAATCCAGAATATCGGAATCCCAAGAAAGAAAAATTATATCCATGCCTTGATTTCCATCAACTCCTCTCTTGATGCTTGGCTCGTAGATTCAGGAGCATTACATCACATGGATACCACAAAAGAAGTTGTTTATTAATTGGATTCATGCAAAGGTCCTCATGTTCTAATGGGGGACAACTCTCCAGTTGAATTCACTGGAAAGGAAGGATTGAACTCACCAACGAAAGCTTCGAGAATGTGTTGCATGTTCCCATACTTTCCATCAATTTTCTCTCTATGTATCAGATGATGAATTCCGACACTGGAAAGAAATTCATATTCACACCAAATGTAGTGGAAATATATGACATTCAAACCAATTCCAGGGTTTCTACTCGTGAGGTAAATCATCAATCTAGATTGTATACATTTTTTTAATTTATTGAACCAGACTCTGCTTTACTTCTTACCCATGTTGATGAAAGTAGTAGGATATGGCACGAAAGGTTTGGGAATTTGAATTTCAAATATATGAAACACCTTAGCAAGAAAATATTGGTTGATGGTCTACTAGACATCCATTTCTCCAAAGGAATATGTGAGGGATGTGTTCTTTGAAAACACCCTCAAGAGAAATTCGACAAAGGAAAGACTCACAGAGCTTTGTCTCCCTTAGATCTAATCCATATTGACTTCATGGGACCTTTTCCGCATCCATCAATCATAAAATCGAGGTTTGTTCTCATTTTTGTTGATGATTTCTCATGTTTCACATGGATTTACTTTCTTAGGAAAAAATCAGAGGTCTTTCATCACCTCAAAGATTTCAAAGCCCTGGTTGAGACACATTCCAACAAGAAAATCAAAGTCCTATGAACTGATAATGGGGGAGAGTATGTCAATCATGAGATCCAAAACCTTTTTCATGAGGTATAGATTCAATTGCAGCACACAGTTCCCTATAATTCGCAGCAAAACGGAGTTGTTGAGCAGAAAAAACAGATCTCTAAAAGAGATGGCATCTTGCATGCTACATGAAAAGTCACTACCAAAGAGACTATGGGCCGAAGAATTTAATTGTGAAACCTACATCCAAAACAAATCTCCCTATATATATGTCAAGGATAAGACATGCTACGAGGGTTGGAACAACCTCAAAATGGAACTAACCCAGTTTTGTATTTTTGGTTCACGTGCATGGGCCTGGATTCCCTCTAAAAAATAGGAAGGCACTTGATCCATAGAGCACTGAGTGTATTTTTGTTGGATACCTCGATAGTGTGAAGGGATATAGACTTATCGATCTTTCCTTGGACCGGCTCATAATTGAGAGAATAGTCCAATTCAAGGAAAGTGTCTCGCATGTACCTCAGCAACCGCATGTAGACACCTTGATTCTTCCACCTATCCAAGATCATGAGCATGCACATGCCGACTCTTCTTCAGAAAAGAGTTATAATTCAGAGGACTCAAATGATCCAGATACATAGGCATTATAGTCAGATGCATATTTATAGCATTCAACTGCATATGCAGAGCCAGAGTAGAGGCCCAAGTGGGCATAGAATACTCTTCAGGATGTAGGGAATATTGTTGTTGATCCAGCTGATACTAGGATGACTCAACCTGATTTCGATGAGCCTCCTATTGCACTCACTTCCATTGAACCATTTCTCTCTAAGCATATTTTCTTGGTTCAATATTCAAATCCATTGTCTTATTGTGAGGTTGCTCGAAATCCCTTTTGGGAATTTTCCATGCAGGAGGAGTAAAACTCTCTCCTCGAGAACCAGACTTGGGATAAGGTTCCCCTTCCTTCTAGAAGGAAACTTGTTAGATGCATATGGGTCTACAGGACCAAGAGCGCATCGGATGGAAAAATTAGCAGATACAAATCCATGCTTGTTGCCAAATATTTTCATTAGGTGCATGGCATTAACTATGATAACACGTTCACTCCAGTAGTGAATATGGATTCCATACGTTTGGCACTTTCCATTGTGGTGGACAAGGGATGAGAAGTCCATCAGATGGATGTGAAGAATGTATTTCTTCATGGTGATCTCTATGAGGTGATTTATATGGAGAAACCCTAGGTATTTATGCAGGATTCATCTTTGGTCTGTCGACTGAAGAAGTCTCTTTATGGCCTCAAGCAGGCTATGAGGGTATGGTATGATGAGATGGACTCCTACCTATTTTCACAGAACTTTTGTACGTTGTAAATTAGACCCTAATGTCTACATGCTCAGGATGATTGATTCACTTCTACTCTTAGTTTTGTATGTTGATTATTTTTTTATCACTGGTTGCTCGACTTCAGCAATTGTTGCAGTCCATAGGATTCTACATGACAGTTTTTTTATGATGGACATGGGTCCACTACACTTATTCCCTGGACTAGAGATGAGTTAGGATGCATTAGGCATCAAACTGTCTCAGGCCAAGTATGCTCGAGATCTCCTTGAGATATTTCACATGACAGATTGCAATTCTGCTCCGACTCCTTTCCTATCAAGAGTCAAACTTGAGGATGGAAGGAGCACTCCACTAGTTGACAACAGATTGTACAGAAAGATATTGGGGAGATTGTTGTATCTCACACACTCTAGACTAGACCTCTCCTATGCAGTTGGCGTAGTTTCCATATTCATGTAGGAGCCACATCAGCTACATTGGAAGGCTACAAAATGTATCCTTTGATACCTACAGAGCACCATCACTTTTGGGATTCATTATACAGAAGACTCTACATTGGATCTCATAGGGTTCATTCATTCTGAATAGGCTGGCGATAGCACTAATCTCAAGTCCACATATGGTTACTCACTCAGTCTTGGTTCCAGGCCTATCTGTTGGTCGAGAAAGAAGCAAGTTTCCATTGTTATATCTTTAATCGAGGCAGATTACAAAGGGGTATTTAACATAACCATTCATTCTATGTGGCTACAACATTTTCTCACTGAGTTGGGCATTCAGTTTCATTGGTCAATTTTCGTTTGGTGTGACAACCATAACACTTTGAAGTTATGCAGAGATCCAGTTTAGAGGTAGTGGATGAAGCACATCGATATCCACATGCACTACATCCAGTACTTAATACACGAGGGTATCATTGACCTACATTTTTTTCCTTCCGCAGAACAGACAGTAGACATCTTCACTAAGACCTTCACTGAGTAGAAGTTCCATTCTCTGTGAAGTCATCTTGGAGTGAAGGACATAGTTTCATAGCAACTGTATTTCTTCTTTTTACATACATTGTACCTTGAGGGGGGGGTTTCCCATGATTTTTTCCCTCTTTCCTCATTTTATTTCATTATGTCTTTTGTATTTGGGTACCTAACACG
>JZKD02S1353028.1:0-11598 GCA_000966675.3 Picea glauca
TGGCCTGGTTGCTACTCTGTGCATCCCGGATTGGACGATTATCTTGTACTTGGTGTGTAGATCATCCTTTTCGATTTCGTCGGAGTCGTCTGAGTAATCTACCAATTCTGCTTGCAGAACATTTGACACAAATGACCAGTCGGGGATCGATTTGACACTTCAGGGTGAAGTATCGGCGACATTGTCTGAGCCCTGTCCCGTGACTTCGACATTCGCCTTTGCTGCTTTCCGCGGAGCCATGGCCGCAGTTTGCGTTTTCGCTCTCCTTCGATAGAACTGCGTATACATGCAGAAAGTAGTTAACTCAGAAACGAATGAGCTCCGCGTGCTATGAAAAATGCATAATGAAACGTAGCTCCTTGCATGTATTTGAAAAAACGGTACCTTTCAAAACAAGCCTGTCAATTCGAAATTAGAAATAAACTTATGCCGTAAAAATCCGATCTTACACATAGATTTACTTTATCTTCCCATTAATGTCATAAATTTTGGCGGTTTGACAGTTAGTCGGAGTATGGAGAGCAAATAGCTACCTCGGAAAACGTGCAAGTCTCAATGCGCGAGACATATCTTGCTTTATTTTAAATTATCAAAACTTAGTAACGTTAATAACTTTCTCGCTGTTCGTTGCATCGTGGATTTTCTTTTAACATTTTGAGTCTTCAACTCGCGAGACTGCGAGGATCGATTTTGGCTTAATTAACAGTAATCGCGATTTGGAGCATCATTAATTTTATAATCAATTTATTCGCTATATCGCGACTCGGAACTTCGAAGACAAGTTTCTGGGAGATTAGTATGCCGAGTCGCGAAACCGCGAGATGGCGATAATTAAAACTCAATTAAGGGGAAGAAAATCTTAGATTAGGCAATTAATTAATCATGCTATAATTATGTCGCGACTTCGTGAGTCGGGGTTTTAGACGCCGTAACTTTCTAAAAGATAGTGCCGAGTGGCGAAACGTCGAGAACAGATTAACCATGGTTAGCCTTTTTGCCTACAATCCTTGACTAGGGTTAGCTCCGAAAGAACCTCATGTTCTCGGCTCTCGGAGCTGTAAAAATAAAAAATCGAATTTGGCGAACGTCGAGGCGCGAAACGGCGACGACGTCTAATCACTAAGTTAAAAGATTTGACCCTGGTTACTATCTTGAGTGAAAATTTAAAACGATTTCGCCGTTTCGTGACTCGGGACGTGTGAATTCATGAGTTATAGTAGTTCGACTTGCGAGATCCTGAAGTAAAACAAAAAGAGTGACACTCTTACGAAAGTGGATTTGTTTCGAGAGTAGAAAAGCATCGCTGCTTATGTAATAAGGTTGCAGAGTTTTCAAAATCTCGGGGGAAAAATCAAAAGACCAACTTTAGATTTCAAGTATCAAAAATTGAAAATTGTGAAGGGTAAAAATAAAAACAAGGGCGGCTCCAACAGTGTTTGTAAAGGTTGTTCACTTGGTAAGAACATAAAGAAACCCTATCCTCTCAGTATCAGAAAATCAAATGGAATTTTGGATTTAATTTATTCTGACCTTTGTAGGCCCATGTCTGCACCCTCTATAAATGGTTGCATTTATTATATCATTTTTATTGATGATTGTTGGCGTAAAACTTGGATTTATTTCTTAAAAACTAAAGATGAATGTGTTAGCAGATTTCAAAATTTCAAGAATCTTGTTGAAAATCAAATAGGAAGACACATCCGAGTTTTCAGAATGGCTAATGGTAAAGAATTCGACTCCTTCAAATACGACGAACTCTGTTGAGCCTCTGCAATTAAGAGGGAGCTAACTGTACCATACAACCCTCAGCAGAATGGGATTGCTGAAAGAAAAAATAGAACTATCTATGAAGCAGTCAGGGCTATGATGCATGATCAAAACTTACCTCTATCACTTTGGGCTGAGGCTGCTAGTACTGCAGTCTACATTCATAATAGATGTCCTAACAAAGCCCTTGAAGCGAAAACTCCTGAAGAAGTTTTCACCGGATGTAAGCCCTCAGTTGATCATTTAAGAATCTTTGGCAGCCCAGTTTATACACATTCCAAAAGAGAAGAGGACTAAACTAGAGCCCTCAGGCAAGAAAGGAACTTTTGTGGGATACAGTGAGACCTCAAAAGCTTACAGGATTTATATCCCTGGCCAAAAGTTCATCGAAGCAGAGACGTGACTTTTCATGAAGAAACAACTTTTCGTTGGGTCAGAGAACTTCCATGTGATTCAGTGGAGCAGGAAGCTCCACCACTGGACCCTTCATACTCTCCTCTTCCAGATAAGCAGAGGGAGGAAACCTCAGAATTTCCAGTGGACCCCTCAAGGGATACTATTGAGTTTCCAATGGAGATACCTCCTACTAAAAGGAAACCAGCCTGGTGTCGGGAGATATTGAAAGAAACAGAAAAGCATTCAGCTCCTAAGGGAACCCTTCAGAGAAAGCAAGAAACCAGATAAGTACTCCAGTCTCATAGCTCATTTAAATACTGTAATTGATTCAGAACGTTCCACATTTGTTGAAGCCTCCAAACATCAAGTATGGAAAGATGTTATGAATGAAGAATATGATTCTATTTTAAAGAATGATGTATGGACCATAATTCCTCGACCTCATGGCAAATCTGTAGTAACTTCAAAATGGATTTATAAGATAAAACATGCAGCAGATGGCAACATTGAGAAATACAAGGCGAGATTTGTGGCTCGTGGTTTCTCTTAGAAAGAAGGAATTGACTACGATGAGATTTTTGCTCCAGTTGCCAGGTATACTTCAATCAGGATTATTATCACACTTGCAGCAGTTTTTGGTTGGAAACTTCACCAGATGGACGTTAAGACTGCTTTTCTTAACGGTGAAGTTGAGCAAGAAGTATACATTGAGCAATCAGAAGGTTTCGTGATACATGATAAAAGATCTCATGTGTGCAAACTCAAGAAAGCCCTATATGGGTTGAAACAAGCTCCGAGAGCTTAGAATGGTAGAATAGACAGTTTTCTACAAAGTCTTGGATTCTCCAAGAGCATAGCAGATCCAAATCTTTATATAAAGATTGATCAAAATCATCCAGTTATCCTAGTCTTATACGTGGATGATCTGTTCCTCACTGGAGAGGAAAACTTGATAGCTCAGACTCAGAGGGAGCTTTCTGAAGAACTTGAAATGAAAGACTTGGGGCTCAAGCACTAATTTTTGGGCTTGGAGGTTTGGCAGAAACCAGGAGAGATCTTTCTCTCACAGGGTAAATATGCAGTTGATATACTTAGCAGATTTGACATGATGGATTGCAAGTCTATGACAACTTCAATAATCTCTAACCTAAAGAAACTACAAGAGCAAGTTACAGGTTTAGATCCAGAAGACCCTACTTTATATCGACAAATCATTGGATCTTTGATGTATCTCGTACATACGAGACCAGACATCTGTTATGCGGTAAATTCTCTTAGCCAATTCATGTGTGAACTGTTGGAGCCGCCCTTGTTTTTTAACCTGTCACAATTTTCATTTTTGATACTTGAAATCTAAAGATGGTCTTTTGATTTTTCCCCCCGAGACTATGAAAACTCTGCAACCTTGTCACGTAAGCAGCGATGCTTTTCTACTCTCAAAACAAGTCCACTTTCGTACGAATGTTCGCTCTTTTTGTTTTACTTCGGGATCTCGCAAGTCGGATACTTTAATCCTTGAGTTCACACGTCCCGAGTCACGAAACGGCGAAATCGTTTTTAAATTTTCGCCCAAGACATTAACCAGGGTAAAATCTTTTAACTCATGATTAGACGTTGTCGGGGTTTCGCGCCTCAACCATCGCCAAACCCAAGTTTTTATTTTTTACAGCCCCGAGAGTCGAGAACACGAGGTCCTTTCGGGATAACCCTGGTCAAGGATAAAGGCAAAAAGCCTAACCGTGGTTAAAATCTGTTCTCGGCGTTTCGCCACTCGGCACTATCTTTTCGAAAGTTACGGCGCCTAAAACCCTGACTCACGAAGTCGCGATGTAATTATAGCATGATTAATTAATCGCCTAATCCATTTGTTTTCTTCCCCTTAATTGAGTCTTAATTATCGCCATCTCGCGGTTTCGCGACTCGGCATACTAATCTCCCAGAAACTCGTCTTCCAGTTTCCGAGTTGCGATATGGCGAATAAAATGATTATAAAATCAATTACGCCCCAAATCGCGGTTACCGTTAATTAAGCCAAAATCGGTCCTCGCAATCCTGCGAGTTGGAGACTCAAAATGTTAGAAGAAATTCAACGATGTAGCGAACAGCGAGAAATTGATTAACGTTGGTAAGATTTGATAATTTAAGATAAAGCAAGATATATCCCGCGCCTCGAGGCTTGCACGTTTCTCGAGGAAGCCATTCGCTCTCCACACTTCGACTGACTGTCAAACCGCCAGAAATTGATGACATTAATGGAGAAGTAGGGTAAATCCACACATATAAGATCGGATTTTATGCAATAAATTTGTTTCTAATTGCGATTTGACAAGCTTATTTCGAAAGTACCGAATTTTCAAATATATATGAGTTTCATTTTATTATAACGAACGCATTTTCATAAGCACGCAGAGTTCGTCATTTCCGAATGAACTAATTTCTGCATGTATACGCAGTTCTATCGCAGAAGGGCGAAAACGCAAGCTTCAGCGATGGCTCCACGGAAAGCAGCAAAGGCGAATGTCGAGGTCGCAGGACAAGGCTCAGATAATGTTTCCGACACTTCGCCCCGGAGTGTCGACTCAGTCCCTAGCTGGTCGTTTGTTTCAGACATTCTGCAATCGGAGTTGGTGAATTATTCAGACTCAGACGACAATGGAAATGACGACCTGAACACTAAATACAAGATATTTGTTCAATCCGGAATGCACATGGTAGCAGCCAGACCACGGTTGCTCCCATATTATGACATGATCCGATGGGCGTTGGATCACATAGACCTATCCACCAGGACTATCATGAACGACCAGCGGGTCACGGTCGGGACTTTTAGGCCGGAGCATATCCAAACCATGTATAAGCTCCTGACGACATCTGAATACACGTATGGTGCTGAATTCCTAGAGGAATTCAAAGAAAAGAAGTGTACATAATATGATAAAACCATGCCCGGTTTGATAAAGGTTTGGGTTTCGCGCACCGCGAAATTCAGAGCGAATGACCAGGGCGTTTATTCAATCACTTCGCTGGAGCCACAATATAAGTATGTGGCAATGATGACATGCCGACTATTTGGGAGGGATGACACATCGCATTTCTTCATTGCGTGGGTGCCTCTCATGTTTCTGGTCGCAGAAGGTTGCTCGTTTAATTGGGCAAAGATACTCTCGGACAGTTTGGCCAACCGGGTCACAGAGTATCGGGAGCAGAAGGTAAGTGGGAGGCCGTCCTCATTTTTCATGTCCGCATATATTATGGATGCGATATGTTCCATGACACCATTCCCCTTGATGAACTGGGCTTGGAATCCGGCCGAAGACAGACCCGTGCATGTATATCACGAAAAGTTGTGGGAAAATAAGGTTGACGGTTTCATATACGAAATTTTCAACTGGGTGATGGTGCCCCTGCATATCGTCATTTTTGGTCACCCACCACCTCGTATCTCGGACAGCATTGCTGCAAATCTGAGTGGTATAGCGGACTGGTACATGGAGGTAGAGTTCTCCTACTTCAGAGTGTTCGGGGTTGTTGTTCCCCCACTTGCACTACCATTGTTCATCCCCGACAAGCTGGCTTGTCGCGAGGTCGCCCGACAAACAGTGATTGGCGGGGTGAGTAAAGAACTCAAAGGATCTTCAAAGAAGGTGTGGCCGTCTTTTCCCATTCTGCTAAATTCTTATTCTTTATTGAATTTCGGGCATGCCAAAGCCGAGGCTGCAGCCCTGGAAGACCTGAATTTGGTCTCCATCGAGTATAAAAAATATGATCCACAGAGGGTTATAAGCAACCATTTAGCAAATTGTGGGCTCAAGAGATTTGAGCATGAGAACTCACCCTCGGATGATATTTTCTGAGGGGCGAGGTCTTATGAAGAAGTTCTAGCTCGGATCTGATCCTTGGCGCCTGAAGACACAACTGCTGTGTTAAAATTCCAGGAGCATAGACAGAGCGGTCTCCCCGCTGTGTTGCGAGGTGAGAGCTCGGGTGTTTCTGAGACAAAGCAGAAGGATGTCGAAGATCCCAAAGATGCNTGGAAGACCTGAATTTGGTCTCCATCGAGTATAAAAAACATGATCCACAGAGGGTTGTAAGCAACCATTTAGCAAATTGTGGGCTCAAGAGATTTGAGCATGAGAACTCACCCTCAGATGATATTTTCTGAGGGGCGAGGTCTTATGAAGAAGTTCTAGCTCGGATCTGATCCTTGGCGCCTGAAGACACAGCTGCTGTGTTAAAATTCCAGGAGCATAGACAGAGCGGTCTCCCCGCTGTGTTGCGAGGTGAGAGCTCGGGTGTTTCTGAGACAAAGCAGAAGGATGTCGAAGATCCCAAAGATGCAATTCTTGACTCGGCAAAACACCAGGGCGAGGAGGAGCAAACAAAGAAGCCCAAAGTAGAAGCATAGACTTCGGATCCGCCAAAGAGAAAGAATCCGGAAGCCGAGACAAAGACCCTGGAACCGTCAAAGAAGCAGAACCCGGCTGACACCCCCTTGTAGTCGGCGCAGGGGAATATCGAAGAGGGATGGATATTTAATGAGGAGCTGAAGCCCATAAGAGCAGAAGAATTTCCTCCGAACGAGTTCTTCTTTGATAAAAAAAGAAAAACGGTAGTAAAAAGGGAATTCTACCAGGAGGGAGAATCGACTGCGAAGAAGTTCAAGGTCATGACCGATGGAAAAAATAAAAAGAATGAGCAATTCGCCACGGAGATCGCACGAACGCTAGGAGCGTATGCATCGACGAATCAGTTTTCGGTCGGATTGCTAAAAAACCAGCTCAAGAGGAAAAATCGCCTGATCAAGACTCTCGAAGCCAGAGTAGCTTCGGCCACAGAAAATGCTAAAGGCCAGGTGAGTGGAGAGATAGAACTGGCCCGACTAGCGGATAAAAATGAAATAGAAGTGCTCAAAACCAAGCTGGAGCAAGCACATCTAGTGGTCCGAGACGGTCGGATACAGGCGGGTCAACAGAGGACTATGATTGCAGAGCTGCAGACTCAGGTAGAGATCGCTGAAAGCAGGACGATCGACGTCGAGGGTTTTAAATCCCGAGCGATCGAGATTCGGAACAGGATCTCTTCTGCACAACAGAGTTTGCTCGCCAAAGTTGGAGCGATCTGAGAGAATTGTCTGTTGATGCATCAGGTTTTCGAGAACCTGACTGTCAGAGAGAGGGATGCAGAAGCGGCTCGGGTCGCCTTCCAGGAGGCGGTGATAGCCACGAACAACAGGGTTTCGGCAGGTTCTCCCGGACTCGCCATCCCAGAACAAACTAGAGGTAACATTCTGTTGAAGGATTGGGAGCATAACATTGCCCTCGGCAAGGAACAAGCCCAAAAGGTAACCAATTCATTAGAAGAAGCCTTCAATTCTATAGATGGCGAGCTGTTGGGTATGGATAGTGGAGGCGACGCAGAAACATTGATGCAAATGAATGTGGAACAGATCTTGCTTGATCTGAAAGAGAAGGATGAAAGAGATTCAGTCGATATTTCTCAGATAGATAGGGTGGACATGGCCCGAGTTGATAAGCACTTGATCCAGCCTAGCGCGCAACTAAGTGCCCTTGACAACATCGATGCACAAATGGGGGACAAGCTGCAGTAGTTAGCCCGAGAATGTTACTTCGCCGAGGCCAGCTGTCAAGCGGAACCTTCACGGTTCGTATCTCAGCTTGTGGAAAAATGTATCGCCTGCACCGAGTCCGCACGAAGACGAGCACCTGACACTAAGTGAAGACAGAATAGGGGAGATGGAGCGATTGCTCTCTCCTCTGTCATAACTGAAATTTTTGCGACTATTGAGATTCTACCTGCTTTGCAAAAATTGTATAAATATACCCCGCAGAGAAATAAAAAAGGTTGGATCCTTTTGAGATTTTGTAATAGATTTCTTTGCATTGAGATTTAATACAAGCAGATCCGAGATTCTCAATTCCGTCACTTTTGTATTACAAGTTTGCTTTCTTGTTCCTCATTTTTCAATTTCTTTTCATATTCGTAATTGATGTGCTTCGTTATACTTTAGTACTACCACTACTATAACGAATAAATTTGAGTTTTCTGTAATTGTTTATTGCCTTTCCTCTGCACGAGTTATCAATTGTGTAAGACCAATTTGTAGTTTCAGAATTCTACATGTATTTTTGTTTTATCGATTATTTTCTTACATATTTTCTTCTTCCGTTTACTTCATGAGATTTTCCCCTGGTAGGAACCTGACACTGTAAACGGCTCAATGTTTTTCTCCCATCTCGTCCCTTTTATTTAAATATAATACAGTTACGGGAACGAATCTTAGATTTGCATACATCGTTAATACTGCAACCGCGAATTCTCTTTTATAAAACTAAACTGAGACAACATTCAATCTTTCTTAACAATTCTCTTACTTGTGCTGTTCCCCCATGACGGTTCCCACACCAACTCAACCTAACCATGAACCCGGATTATTGAACCAAATGCATATCGCCTTAAACCTCTTCAACACAATCTTTAAAACAACAACTAACCGGGTTGAACTTGAACAATCATGGGCAGCCATTGAACGAGACATAACTATTCAGGAGCAGTTCGAAGCCAAACAACCCCAACGAAGAAATCTCCCTTAGATTCTTTCTCCAAAGGTTGACATTTTCCCTCCTCCTTATCCTAACCACTTTTGGATGCCTTGACACTGTACTTTTGAGCTTTAAGTACAGACTCAGGAACAACATGAACCAAAGCATATACATATGGTTGCTGTAAAACATATTCTGAGATATGTTTGGGGAACTATAGCTTATGGTCTCAGATACTCCTCCAGTGGAGGTGTAATGCTCCATGGTCTTACAGATTCAGATTGGATGGGGAGTGTAGTGGATCGGAAGAGTACTTCCGGATATTGCTTCAATTTGGGTTTAGCAATGATTTCTTGGTCCAACAGGAAACAGGGCTTCGTAGCCCAAAGCACTGCAGAAGCAGAATACAGTGCTGCTAGTGTTGTTGGTAGAGAAGTAGTGTGGCTCAGGAAGCTACTCTCAGACTTGTTCAGTTTAGAGCTTGAACCCACAATCATTCACTGTGACAATCAGAGTTGTATAAATCTCACTGAGAACCCTGTGTTTCACGACAGATTGAAACACATTGAGATGAGATATCATTATGTCCGGGACATGGTTTAGAAGAACGTTCTCAACATTCAGTATGTTTCGATAGCAGAACAGACAACAGATATTTTTACCAAGCCATTGTCCCTGACAAAGTTTGTATACTTTCGTGACAAGCTTGGTGTAGCTGAGAATGCCTCTCTTACTAAGAGGGAGTGTTAAATTTATAGCAGCTGCAAGAGCCATTCTCTGGGAGGATGGCAAAGACCCTAGCCGAGATCTAGGGCCCCCATTGCACTCCTGGGGTACTTGGTCTGGGACCANTTGCCCTGGGCAAGGAACAAGCCCAAAAGGTAACCAATTCATTAGAAGAAGCCTTCAATTCTATAGATGGCGAGCTGTTGGGTATGGACAGTGGAGGCGACGCAGAAACATTGATGCAAATGAATGTGGAACAGATCTTTCTTGATCTGAAAGAGAAGGATGAAAGAGATTCAGTCGATATCTCTCAGATAGATAGGGTGGACATGGCCCGAGTTGATAAGCACTTGATCCAGCCCAGCGCGCAACTAAGTGCCCTCGACAACATCGATGCACAAATGGGGGACAAGCTGCAGCAGTTAGCCCGAGAATGTTACTTCGTCGAGGCCAGCTGTCAAGCGGAACCTTCACGGTTCGTATCTCAGCTTGTGGAAAAATGTATCGCCTGCACCGAGTCCGCACGAAGACGAGCACCTGGCACTAATTGAAGACAGAATAGGGGAGATGGAGCGATTGCTCTCTCCTCTGTCATAACTGAAATTTTTGCGACTATTGAGATTCTACCTGCTTTGCAAAAATTGTATAAATATACCCCACAGAGAAATAAAAAAGGTTGGATCCTTTTGAGATTTTGTAATAGAGTTTTTTGCATTGAGATTTAATACAAGCAGATCCAAGATTCTCAATTCCGTCACTTTTGTATTACAAGTTTGCTTTCTTGTTCCTCATTTTTCAATTTCATTTCATATTTGTAATTGATGTGCTTCGTTATACTTTAGTACTACCACTACTATAACGAATAAATTTGGGTTTTCTGTAATTGTTTATTGCCTTTCCTCTGCACCAGTTATCAATTGTGTAAGACCAATTTGCAGTTTCGGAATTCTACATGTATTTTTGTTTTATCGATTATTTTCTTACATATTTTCTTCTTCCGTTTACTGCATGAAATTTTCCCTTGGTAGGAACCTGACACTGTAAACGGCGCAATGTTTTTCTCCCATCTCGTCCCTTTTATTTAAATATAATACAGTTACGGGAACGAGTCTTAGATTTGCATACATCGTTAATACTGCAACCGCGAATTCTCTTTTATAAAACTAAACTGAGACAACATTCAATCTTTCTTAACAGTTCTCTTACTTGTGCTGTTCCCCCATGACGGTTCCCACACCAACTCAACCTAACCATGAACCCAGATTATTGAACCAAATGCATATCGCCTTAAACCTCTTCAACACAATCTTTAAAACAGCAACTAACCGGGTTGAACTTGAACAATCATGGGCAACCATTGAACGAGACATAACTATTCAGGAGCAGTTCGAAGCCAGACAACCCCAACGAAGAAATCTCCCTTAGATTCTTTCTCCGAAGGTTGACATTTTCCCTCCTCCTTATCCTAACCACTTTTGGATGCCTTGACACTGTACTTTTGAGCCTTAAGTACAGACTCAGGAACAACATGAACCAAAGCATATACATATGGTTGTTGTAAAACATATTCTGAGATATGTTTGGGGAACTATAGCTTATGGTCTCAGATACACCTCCAGTGGAGGTGTAATGCTCCATGGTCTTACAGATTCAGATTGGATGGGGAGTGTAGTGGATAGGAAAAGTACTTTCGGATATTGCTTCAATTTGGGTTTAGCAATGATTTCTTGGTCCAACAGGAAACAGGGCTTTGTAGCCCAAAGCACTGCAGAAGCAGAATACAGTGCTGCTAGTGTTGTTGGTAGAGAAGTAGTGTGGCTCAGGAAGCTACTCTCAGACTTGTTCAGTTTAGAGCTTGAACCCACAATCATTCACTGTGACAATCAGAGTTGTATAAATCTCACTGAGAACCCTGTGTTTCACGACAGATTGAAACACATTGAGATGAGATATCATTATGTCCGGGACATGGTTTAGAAGAACGTTCTCAACATTCAGTATGTTTCGATAGCAGAACAGACAACAGATATTTTTACCAAGCCATTGTCCCTGACAAAGTTTGTATACTTTCGTGACAAGCTTGGTGTAGCTGAGAATGCCTCTCTTACTGAGAGGGAGTGTTAAATTTATAGCAGCTGCAAGAGCCATT
>JZKD02S1353050.1:0-11597 GCA_000966675.3 Picea glauca
AATCTTAGTCCTTTTGCCTTGCTTATCCTATCCTTCCACTCAACTTGATCCATT
The DNA here is from genome assembly GCA_000966675.3 of Picea glauca. NCBI lineage: Eukaryota > Viridiplantae > Streptophyta > Pinopsida > Pinales > Pinaceae > Picea > Picea glauca. The sequence continues at coordinate 55 of JZKD02S1353050.1, forward strand.
GGTAAAGAATGGTCTCGGAGTAGATCAACGATCAGGGATGATTGCGGGGTCCCAACTAGCATGATGTTTAAAACTACCATTGAGCTCCGCAATGGAAAAATTGTTAGTTGATAGTGGAACTGATGCCAACCGTAGATCTATTTGGCAGGAGACAATCGATGGTCTAGAATAATTACGAGATTGGAATTAAAATGTTGTTTAATTCTCCTTTATCTCTCCGTAATCTATCCCTACCATTGATCTGGCACTTGCGTATCCAACGGTACTGAGTTGATCTGATCGTTGACTAGTCATCCAACGATCCTTCTCTTGTAATATGATGGTCTAGACTCATTGTAGGATTGGGAATAATACATTTTTTAATTATCCTTTTTCTCTCCGCAATCCATCCCTTCCGTTGATCTGGAGCTTGCGTATCCAATGATCCTGACTTGATATGATCATGTTTCTACAATGCATTCCATCTCTTCTGATCTTTGATCTTCATTCTCTAACCCTCCTGAGATTTAATCTCTGCATACTGTCCTACTATTTGACATCAATGAAAACACATTTATGACACTATGTCCAACAATCTCCCCCTTTGTCATTGATGGAAACACACCAATTTCATTCACAATATCCCCCTGTGATGATGCTTCACTCCACTGAAGTTACTCTCCCCCTTTGACATCAATGCAAAATGGTTTCTTCCCCTATGGTAAAGCTCTATCTGTCTGTATACTTCTGACCATAATCTGAACTTGGGTAAATCCTCCTGCAATCATGCTCTACCTGCCATAACTGAATAAATCCCCTTGTCACTCTGCTCTCTCTGCCTCTGACTATTCTCCCCTTTTGTTTCTAAAAGGGTATCTCTTCTTGACAAGGTCTTTCCTCTTGTTATATCTACAGGATGTCATGTATGTCATTTTGTACATCATAATGCTGCTACTGCAGATACTACTGCCCTACTAGAACACTGTGCAATTGTAACTCATAGTTTCAAATGACCCTTGGATTTTTCCATTGATTCTCATCGATCTATAGCTAGATGTACCCTTCTCTATCCATGATACTTTTCTACTATACATTTCTCTAAGGTCGTCTGCAAAATTTTATACTATGCGTGTCACATGACTACAATTCTTTTTATAACAATTGACTTCACTCATGTTCACTGGTTCAATCTTTGCTATCCACATCTGTGAATGTCCTAGTTTCTTAAACTTTGTTCTTTGAACTTCTATTACTGCAACTTCATTTTTCTACCATGTTTCCTTTACTCTTCTTGTTGTATTGTATGAAGCATTTCTCATTGACTGTCTTCTTGAGTTCCAACAGTTATGGGCTTTGTGGCCATATCCACCACAACTGTAGCATCTCATAGTGTAACTATGTGTAACAATATGTCCAACAAGATTGTAGTTCCAACATCTTATACTATTGTTGAGCTTACCAACTTCTTTTCTCTCATGATGCCTACAATCCAAGGTTTGAGGTGTATGAGTAGCTTCTGGATGTCTTCCTTGTTATAGAAAAAACTGGATTTCTCATTTGGTGATCTCTGATTTTCCAAGATCTCATCCAAGGTCATGGAGCTGTTCAAGAACTTGATTTGGGTGTTTGAATTCTCAACCTTCTTTCTAAGATTCACAACTTATTCTTGTGTACCAACTAACTCATCATCATCTTCATATTCATCTTCATTTTCAAGTATAGTCTCTTGATGTTTGATCCTTATTGTTTTTAAAACATCCACCTTGACATCTGAACTCTCAACAATCTTATTTAACCTAATATTGTAGCATTTGTATGCTTTCTTGGTAGAAGCATATCCAAGAAATATACCTTCATCATATCTATCATCAAATTTTCTGAGATTCTCATCAAGCCCTTTGATGTAGCACTTTCTTCCAAAGAACTTGAAGTACTTTACCGAAGGAGCTCTTCCAAACCAGGGTTCATAAAGAGTCTTATTACTATTAATCCTAAGCTGAACTCTGTTCAATATGTATACTTCTGTGCTTACAACTTCCCTCCAATATCCATCAGATAATTTTGTTTCATTGAGCATAGTCCGTGCAACTTCCAAGACTGTTCTATTCCTTGTTTCCTATAATATGTTTTGATCACCCACTATCAACATACCAAAGATCTTATTTATCTCGGGCTTTCAACTTTCAAGGCAATAAGACATTTCTCTTTTGATGTTTTCTCTTTCCAAATCTTCTTTTTCTCTCTAATAAACTTTAGTTTTTCTGAGACTTGCATTAATCTACAATCACTGTCTTTATGTCCATAACTATGACATCTGAAGCATTCTAGGTTCCTTTCTTGTAGAGGTGAAAAGGAGTTATAATTTCTTCTTTTAACTTGATTTGTTGTTTGGTTATCTTTAAGGTTATAATTTTTAAACCTTAAGTTTTTCCTTCCATATTCTCTACAATTCATAGCTTTATGTCCATAGTTATTACATGAATAACAATAACCCCTGAACATCTGTGAAGATCTTCTGAAAATGAATTTATTTGTCAACTCCTTTTTGTTAGTATTGAAAGTAGGGGAAATAGTATTTTATTTCTTCACATACCCAAGCCCAATCTTGTTGTTAGGATCTTTCATTTCACTTGAACTGCATGTGTTTTCTTGTTTTTTCCACATGTGTCTCTTGATTCTGTAGTCAACAGCCTTGTGATCATAATAAAAACAATAGTTATAGGATGCATTCTTATATTTGGGAGTTTTTTGGTCTTCTTGCTTGTGATTGCTATTTATTTTGAGGTTACTCTTGTTGGGAGGATGAGAAGATTCTTGAGCATAGGAGTTTGCATTCTTGTCATGCTTCTGCTGCATATTTGTTTCTTTGGAGGTATCATCACAACACTTGTCATATTCTACATCAATTTGAGTGATAGGAATTGATCATTTAACCATGTGTACTTGGTCATATCCAAGGCCATATTTGTTCGAGGGAAATCTTTGTAGACTGAGAATTTTATCAAGGGCTTTGGTTTCTTTCTTGAATTTTTCAACGGTCTTCAGTTGATCCTTGAGTCCAACAACTTCTTGTTTTAAATTCTTGGCTTCTTCCATGGTAATGTATGAATGTTGTCTTGAACTATGTAGCTCCTCTTGTGAGGACATTAGTTGTCTTTTTAAGGTCTGATTTTCTTCCTCACTTTCTAGCTATTGTTGTTTGAGCTCTTTGACCTTTTGTTTCTCCTTATTAAGAGATTGGTCCAAGGATTCAAATCTCTCTTGATACAGTGGGACTTGGATTCTAAAGTCAACTATGAATTTCTCAAGTTCTTTATTCTTTGAAACTTGTTTCCTCCTTTTCTCCAGCATGAGATCCTTTAGTTGTTTACACATTTGTTTACATTTTCTCAGATAATCCAAAGCACACTCAAGCTCTTTCAAAAGAATCTTCATAACTAGAATTGTTGTAGAGTGAACTTTTTTCTGATTGAAATGATTCATTTGACTTCTCATTTGAGTAGAGGTATTTTAATTTGTCCTAGAGTTCCTTTGCAGAGTTACATTCACCTATCTTCTCTTTGACATCATAAGGAAATCCATCAAGGATTGTATTCATTTCCATTGAGTTAATTTTCTTGGATTTATTTTGAGTTGGAGTCCTTACTCTATTTGGTGGGAAGTAATCAGTGATCACTGAATTCCATACATCATGTCCCAATGCTTTTAGATGAATTTCCATTCTTAGAATCCAAAATATGTATTCTTCTTTTCTAGGTATTGGAGTTCCATTCGCAGTGTAAATCTTTTGTCCATCCTTTGTGCTTAATTTGATCTTCCTTTCAGTTTGTTAGACTGATCTTAAAGGAACCTCACTCTGATACCAATTGATAGAATATCAAGGAATACTAAGAGTGGGGGGCGGGGGTGAATCAGTATTGCCTACTTTTTCTTATTAATTTCATTAATATTAAGCACACACATTAATTATTCAATTAAGCAATATATGATGAAAAAACAAACCCTTATGAACACAAGATTTTATGTGGAACCCAATAGGGAAAACCAACAACTCTTTTCTTATTAATAAATTGTTCTTTTACAAAAATGTTTTCAAGATACAAATTGATGGAGAGACTGTCCCCAAGTTTCTTTAGCTATGATTGAAGGGATGCTTCCACACCCCATTTACCAGCTACAACTAGAAGGAGGCTACGACCCCCTAGTTTATCAACTACCATTGAAAGGATGCTTCGACACCCTATTTACCAACCACACCTAGAAGGAGACTACGACCCCCTATTTAGTCAGATACAACTGGAAAGGAAGAACCTACTCCCTTGTAGGCTCCAACCTACCCTTGCACCACCTAACCACCCTTAATTTCACAATGTAATTCAATCTCTTCTGCTCTTCACTGAATTTGATTCATGCAACCATTAACACAAGTCCCATCAGATTTGACCTTTTGANACTTGGTCATATCCAAGGCCATATTTGTTCGAGGGAAATCTTTGTAGACTGAGAATTTTATCAAGGGATTTGGTTTCTTTCTTGAATTTTTCAACGGTCTTCAGTTGATCCTTGAGTCCAACAAATTCTTGTTTTAAATTCTTGGATTCTTCCATGGTAATGTATGAATGTTTTCTTGAACTATGTAGATCCTCTTGTGAGGACATTAGTTGTCTTTTTAAGGTCTGATTTTCTTCCTCACTTTCTAACTGTTGTTGTTTGAGCTCTTTGACCTTTTGTTTCTCCTTATTAAGAGATTGGTCCAAGGATTCAAATCTCTCTTGATACAGTGGGACTTGGATTCTAAAGTCAACTATGAATTGCTCAAGTTCTTTATTCTTTGAAACTTGTTTCCTCCTTTTCTCCAGCATGAGATCCTTTAGTTGTTTACACATTTGTTTACATTTTCTCAGAGAATCCAAAGCACACTCAAGCTCTTTCAAAAGAATCTTCATAACTAGAATTGTTGTAGAGTGAACTTTTTTCTGATTGAAATGATTCATTTGACTTCTCATTTGAGTAGAGGTATTTTAATTTGTCCTAGAGTTCCTTTGCAGAGTTACATTCACCTATCTTCTCTTTGACATCATAAGGAAATCCATCAAGGATTGTATTCATTTCCATTGAGTTAATTTTCTTGGATTTATTTTGAGTTGGAGTCCTTACTCTATTTGGTGGGAAGTAATCAGTGATCACTGAATTCCATACATCATGTCCCAATGCTTTTAGATGAATTTCCATTCTTAGAATCCAAAATATGTATTCTTCTTTTCTAGGTATTGGAGTTCCATTCGCAGTGTAAATCTTTTGTCCATCCTTTGTGCTTAATTTGATCTTCCTTTCAGTTTGTTAGACTGATCTTAAAGGAACCTCACTCTGATACCAATTGATAGAATATCAAGGAATACTAAGAGTGGGGGGCGGGGGTGAATCAGTATTGCCTACTTTTTCTTATTAATTTCATTAATATTAAGCACACACATTAATTATTCAATTAAGCAATATATGATGAAAAAACAAACCCTTATGAACACAAGATTTTATGTGGAACCCAATAGGGAAAACCAACAACTCTTTTCTTATTAATAAATTGTTCTTTTACAAAAATGTTTTCAAGATACAAATTGATGGAGAGACTGTCCCCAAGTTTCTTTAGCTATGATTGAAGGGATGCTTCCACACCCCATTTACCAGCTACAACTAGAAGGAGGCTACGACCCCCTAGTTTATCAACTACCATTGAAAGGATGCTTCGACACCCTATTTACCAACCACACCTAGAAGGAGACTACGACCCCCTATTTAGTCAGATACAACTGGAAAGGAAGAACCTACTCCCTTGTAGGCTCCAACCTACCCTTGCACCACCTAACCACCCTTAATTTCACAATGTAATTCAATCTCTTCTGCTCTTCACTGAATTTGATTCATGCAACCATTAACACAAGTCCCATCAGATTTGACCTTTTGACATCGAATTGTTTTCCCTTGCTCCACCCTTCCTCCCTTTATGCAAGTTCTAACACTTATAACTCTTTTACTGTACTCTGTTCAAGGTGTTCATAAACACACAAATATACTATCAATTCTTCAAGTCTTCTTAGAGTTATTAACTGTCGCACTTTCTAATTGTTTGTTGCAACCTCTCTGTAGTCAAACTCCATCTCACGCTCTCTGGCTTCTGTCATTTAATATTCAATGAATCTACTGCAATCCAATAAAGGTATTCTATATCAAATACTAGATTGCATAACTACTTCTCTATCTTCTTCTATTCTTGATCTTCAATAAGACATTGACAGGCCCATTAGAACCAACATTTCTTCTTCTTAAACTCTGCATCTATTTTGATCTTCTTATCTGAATCGCAAAGACACTTTCTTCTCACAAATCTATCTCATTTATATAATCTTCAAAATGGTGTGAGATATAACACATTGTTTCCTTTCATTTGGATCATCGCACCTCTTCATTTAACTTAACCATAATCTCTTTTAATGCAACAAAAAATGAGTTTTGCTAAGGCCCTTCCTTCAAACCATTACATATGGCCGACAACGCAAAACCACAGGCTTTATCGATTTAAGCAATGTATAATATTTTACCTTTATTTTTCTTATTCCATATGACCACAGGCGGTGACCAGACGCTAGTTCAAGCGAGTGCTTAATCAATTTATCAAAGTCAACGGTCACGTTTTAATCTCCCGATGAGATGGACGATTCTCATTTACTTCAAGAATTTTGGACCTCAACCTTTGTGACTTCCAACCTATTTACAAATATCTTGAATAAAAGATGTGTGTCCATAATCTTCAATGGTTGAGAATGCTCCCAAAGTGTTCTTCAAATCAGACAAGTCATGTCCACTTCAGGACTTCGGGCTTCGAGACTTTGGGGTTTTGGATAATCACTGCTCCATTTTCCTTCGAAGTGATCACCTACTGAAAAAGTCATAAGTGGTGGAGATCACTTGCTATCAGTTAACACTTCCACTTACACTATTCTTCCACTGTATTTGATCAACGTTCGAGAATGCTCCAGAGTGTTCTTCAGATCATACGACTTATGTCCACTTTGGGACTTCAAGACTTAGGTCATTTTTTGGTGGTGAAACTCTCGAAGAAAAACTCCCTAAGTGACGTAACTTGCTGTCGTCACTCGATGATGTGGCACTGGACGAGTGGTTGCCACGTGTAACTCAGATTCTTGATTTACATGTACCTAAAATGTCGATTTCATCTTGACACTTGTCATTATCTGACGTGGTCTGCTGACATAGATCTACCAATGTGTCACATATTCTTCTCCTTGATCTAACGGTTAGGATACTTCCCGAAGTGTTCTTCTGATCAGACGAGTCATATCTACTTAGAGACTTCGACCTTTGAGACTTCGGGTAATTCGATTTCTCCACTTCCCAGTTCTCGCGAAGTGAGATTCCTCGAAGTGTAACCTCCTCACAAATTTTAACCTGAAATGAATGTTTTTCATTGATCGTGATATTATATCAACGACTCGATCTATCTACGATGCTTCTTTTCCTTGGTTTAAATCCAATGATTCTTCTTCTTTGTGTATCCTATCCTTCCACTTAAAGTGATCCAACGACTATTGGGAATTCAAGTATTCAGAATCCTAGTCCTTTTGCCTTGCTTATCCTATCCTTCCACTCCACTTGATCCATAAGTCGAGAATGGTCCCGAAGTAGATCAATGATCAGGGATGATTGTGGGGTCCCAACTAGCATGACATTTAAAACTATCGTCGAGCTCCACAATGGAAAAACTGCTCATTGATAGTGGAACTGATGCCAACCGTAGATCTATTTGGTGGGTGACGATCGATGGTATAGAATAATGGTGGGATTGGAATTAAAAAGTTGTTTAATTCTCCTTTCTCTCTCCATAATCTATCCCCGCCGTTGATCTGGTGCCTGCGTATCCAACGGTCCTGATTTGATCTAATCGTTGAGTAGTCATCCAACGATCCTTCTCTTGTAATCTGACGGTCTAGACTCATTGCAAGATTGGGAATAACATGTTGTTTAATTATCCTTTTTCTCTCTGCAATCCATCCTTGTTGTTGATCTGGAACTTTCATGTCCAACGATCTTGACTTGATCTGATCATGTTTCTACAATGCATGTCATCTCTTATGAGATTTGATCTTCATTCGCTAACCCTCCCGAGATTTAATCTCTGCATACTGTCGTACTGTTTGACAGCCATGAAAACACATTTATGAAACTATGTCCAACACATTCCCCCCCTTAAACTGAAGATGTTTATGTGAGTCAAAGTAGAGAGATGAAATGTAGAAGTGGACAACTATCGATGACTGAATGTGCTCTCTAAATCTGATGATTTTTAGATGACCACAAACCAAAAGGATAGAAAAAGTTGATGTATTCTACTAAATGGTGGTGGTGGTTTAAGAAATACCACAAACCAAATGGATATCAAAATTTGACGTCTTCTACTAAATGCATATTTAATATGACCACAAATTGTTTTCTAGTAGAAGTTGTAAGTCTTCTACTAAATGGAGGTTTAAGATGACCACAGACTATTGTCTAGTAGAAATTGTAAGTATGATACTAAATGGTGGTTTATGGAACACCACAAACCAAAACATGCTAATGAAATATGGATCTAACTCTAGCTCAATTTTTCTGCTCGATTGATAAGACTTAAAAACTTGAAGTCTGACTATCAATGACTAATATTATCCCCCCTTTTCAAGTACAAGGTGAGAAGATGATAAAATTTCCTCTACAAGGTGTGTCAATACTCAAGAATGAATTATTCAGTATGATTGATATATATTCTTGACTCTTGACAACCATTTCCAAGAAGTGATCCACCGATAGAGATTCTTTAGTCTTGCATATTTATTGCGTTTGTAACTTATGTATGAAGGATGACTATTCTTTCCACAATGCTAACAATGATGATGATCAAAACACCAATTCTCCATGTGGCCAAATTGATGACTTTGTTGGAATTTAAGAATCTTCTCTTGAATTTGAGTTGGTATAATCTAGAATATGAAAGGTAACTTCATTTTCATAATACATGTTCAATGCTTGTTGTCTATGATTTATTCCCAAGGTATAATGATTGGATTGGAAAGAGAAAAATGAACTTGTTCATGCAAAATTTCATCTTCATCTGCACTTGTATATGAATTTGGATCACTGAGTTGCTCATGCACTAGTTGTTGATCTGAACCATCATCATCATCATCATCATAAAAAACAGGGTTGTTTTGAATGAGGACTAATTCATAATGTAAAAGATTCTTTCATTGAATTTCATCATGAGGAAGTTGAATCAAAATTTGAAGCAATTCTACTTTGGCTTGAGAAGCTTGCAAACAAGTTAGAATACAATGAAGAGTTGATTTGTTAGTTGTGACCATATTGTCGATAATATAGAGTATTATATTATTTAGTAACTCTAATAGTTAATCAATTTGAACCATTTAAACAATGACTTAGACCTCAAATGGTTTCTTGCAACTCCATCATTTAACAATGAAACTATAAAATTCAAACTTAGCAAATTAAGGGTGTTGGATTCCATCGAAAATGAACTTGTTTACAATGTAATTCAACTTGATTTAAAAAAAAAAAAAAAACACAACTAAACTTACAAAAAACTATTTTCAAGTTTCTAAAATTGCACTAATCTTCATGATTGAATGTGTCATCGATGCTTCGAGTATGTCAATCTCTATGATATTTATCAATGAGAAATAAATTCATTAATGACCATGGTAGGGAACCATAATACAACACACATCATCATGATTATTGGCAAATTGTCCTATTTGCAACATTTTCTTGACAAACTTTGTTAACAATAGAACAAGAGAAGTTGTTGCACCTCCAATAGTACCTTCTAACAAAATGAGAAATAACATTATAATTGTTTAGAAAAATCTATAACACTTTCTTCTTCATTGGTTCATAAAATCCAACGAATATTGTCGATGCCCATAAAAAAATTGTGGATTCTTCTTCCACTGAAGTCGTCATGACTTCATGCATTGTGGCATGAAGAAGGCATTTTTTAATCAACAATCAGACGATAAATGAAGTTTTTGTCAATGTTTGGGATATTAAACACATTCTGTTAAGTGGTATTCATTTCCAAATCTAGTATAGAGAGATTAAGAAAGGTCTGTGGTGTGAAAAATGGGAGCTTGATCTCAAATGTAGGCATCAAAATCTTGTCATCTTCAATTCATATTTTCTTCCAATGAAGAAAGATTATGCTCATACAGAAGAAACCACTAAATTCATTATATGCACAAAAATAATCACAATAAGTATTCAAAGAGGAAGAAGCATCAACCACACATAAATGGAAGCAATATCAACGGAAGAACAACCGGTGAAGCCGCGAGGAAAAATAACACCAATACAAATTCGATACTAAAGTGGTTGGCAATGTAAGAGCACTTGTTTTCCTGTATCATCTCAAAATCTTCATAAATGAACCATGGTGAACACCATTCACTATGTTTTACAGAGACCACATCCATGAATCCAAACATTTTCCAACATCCAAGGATCAAACTCTCAAACAAATTTAATGTCGTATTTAGAGCCAAACCTTTGTGTGGTTGTCTAGGTAGATAATTCGACTTGTTCTAATAAATTTAGAGCTTGAGCTCCAAAGAAGGCTTCAACTAACCAGTTCAAATGTTGAAAAACTCCTCTTTTCAATATATAATTACCAATATATGCCATACAAGATATCTAGCACTAGTTTCCCAGTGACAATCCCATATAAGTGAAAATTTGTAATACCCTTATTTCCCCTGGCTTGTAAATATAATTATATTTGGATAAAATATTGTGGAAATACTCGTCATGAGAATTTTGTAAAATGAAATGAACCTTGTTATTAAGGGTATCATGTGTGTGTGTGTGTATGTTATGTTATTAAATAAAAATGGAAAATTGTGGCATAACCGCTGAAAGGGAGTGGCTAGTATGGATCATGATGCATGAGAGGGGATGGTAAGGAGATCCAATGATGGTTGTGATGACCCTGCCAGACCAATACGCTACTAAATATAAATTTCTCAGACCCATAACAATCTTCTAGCCCAAATTTTTTTATTACCAATCAAGCTAGTAGTTGGGAAGTCTTCCTCAAGAGTAAATGAGGAGATGGGCAGAGTACCGATATGGAAACTTCTTGATATGAACCAAAAAATCTTGTTGGGAAAGGCGAGAAAATTTGGGAAAATCATGGGCAAAGAGCAAAAGATACATGTGATTAGGTCAGGAGACCATTGGAGAGGAAGGAGAGTGTGCGAGGCTCTTTGGTTCTGAGGAAAACTGAGAAACATATGCTATTATGGGTACATGATATCTTGGGAAGTATTTTCTAATAAACATGATAAATGAATAAGCAATGATTGAGTGATCAATCACAAGATGATCCCTTTCTTGGTGGATAGAAAACTAAACTTACAGGGCCCTATGGTAAAAGGAGAGTAACTTTTGTCCCTTGTTGTAGCTGAAGAAAAAGGAAAACTTCATCTATTTCATGGAAT
>JZKD02S1353061.1:0-11597 GCA_000966675.3 Picea glauca
AATTAAAGACACCAAGCGGATAATCAAGATAGATGAGACAAAAAGAAATCCTTTATTTCATTCCAATACACCAAAGAGTCATTTCTTTACACAATCTCATACATAAATCTTGGACCAAATTCAAACTTAGAAATCCCCGATGGAACATACAAAAGGACCTCTGACAAAAAACCAAAACTGAACTCTAAAAGCTGGATCAACTTGCCACAGATTGCTGCCCACTCGAATATGCACAATAGCTTTTATCAGTCATGGAAGTTAATTCACAAACAAACAAGTCTACACAGACTATCAAAGATAGATCGACACCTTTGAAGAACAAGTATCTGAATGATTTGATTCAGTCCTGAATATTGATGTCTACAATAAGACCCTGCTATCACAAAAGAGAATTAGGCTGTGATGAATATATGAATGAATGAAAACTGAACTATCTCAACATAAACTCAAAGATAAAACCTTAGCATGCTTGTTCTTCTATCCTCCCCTTTGTCCCTCCCTTCCTCTTTTCTTTTAACAAGTTAGAATTGGTTAAAGTAGTTAAACCAACTCATTAGTTAAGTTAATTAAAAGACTCAACTAAATTTAGTTAGGGGGAAAGGTAATAATCATAATAAAGGTCATAAATAAATAATAACTAGTAGGTGGGACTCCTTGTGACTCCCTTTAGTTCATAATAATCATATCAATCATAATATAACCATTAGTTAAGCAAACACACCTCCTTGTGTCTCCCATCAACATATTTACTTTTGGCAATTTTAGCTCATGAAATTTGAAATTATCTTAAAAAATAATACTCATATATCCAAAATAAAACATGCTGTCCAAAGATCCATGAAGTCAACTATCATAAAACAATAGATAACATAAAACTCAAAAGCCATATTTCCCAGTCTGTGATGCAAGTTTTCCTTGGTTGCTTCTATCACCTCTTGATTTTCCTAAATTTTCCTTAGGCTGTGTAGAGCCTTTATGCTTAATCTCACTGGTAACGTGGGAACAATCGTCCCTCAAATGCATCCGTGAAGACAGGGATTTGTCAGAGTCATTGGAGGGTGAGGAAGGGGAAGCAATGGATTTTCCTTTATCAAGTGCATGATGGGATTTAGTCTTCAATCTCTTGCTAGCATGGGAGGATTACACTGACAAGTCGTTAGGGGCAGCTTGGACAATGGGGTTAACTGACAGAGGAGGAGGCAAAGACAAGTTGGGCCAACCATGATGTTGGGAGACTGTCGGGTGGACATTCTGCTGCCTCCATCATTTTTAGGGACCATAGGATGTAACAAGACATGAGGAGGTACATGGATATCGGGGGCTTGCTGGGCTTGGAAGGGAGGCCTTTCCAGCCTAGTTTGGACTATTCCCTGCCCAATCCAATTAAAGAATCCCGCATGAAAAAATTGGCCAAGCTCTTCTGAATCAACACAAAATGTATGGAGAGACCAAGCCTTCTTGGGCCTCGATTCCAATTACCTCTACCTCTGTTACCTCAACCATGGATTCCACGACTGAAAAAATCATCCTGCATGTGTGATCAATTAGCAAATAGTCTTTTAAATAACCATGCATGAAAACTCTTAAAACTATGAAATAGATTTGGCTCAGAATGTATCAGACTCATGCAATCCAATCCATACAAATTGTTTTACTATTAATCAATGAGCAGGGGGGGTGAAACAGGGTCCTGGGATATGTAAGGGGTTTGTAATGAGAGAAAATATGATATAATGAAAGGGAAGAAGACATGGTCACTGCTCAATGACAAAAACATTCAACTGTTAAACAACCAATAAAACCTCACTGCTATTTACTCAAAACACTGCCACTTTCATCCAATTTAACAAAAAAATTTCCCTGACTGTAATCAATCTCAAAGTATGGGGTGAAAAAATGAAATGGGAAGGTGATAGGATTTGTAATTAGCGGAAAATGTGATAATGGGAGGGGAAGATAATGATTACTGTTCATGAGATTAATCAAGTGATCCATAAAACATTCTGCAGTAAGACTAGATGCACCAACCAACAATCATCATGACCGAATAACAATTCCTGTGTATTTAACTAGTTCACTGTCCAAAATATCCAACATAGTGCCATCACAAAACAATAACTATTCCACATAATTTTTAATAGGTTATGTTCCCTTGCCTTTACACATTCTGCATTTTAAAACAATTCGCGGACAACACCCAATTCCAATCCCTAGGCATCAACATCAACTACTGCCATGCATTTCTTCAATCCACAACTATACCCAAAAGTCATATTTTCAAAATAATAATGAAGTCACCATTACTGCAATAGAGCCCATCAAAATGCAATGATATTCGTTCACATATATATGCAGTAATCAAAATAACCAAGATTAGATTGTCATGCTCGAAAATACAATTACATATAACCAACAACCACCGTTTAGACATAAGCTATGTCAGAGTAATTTTCTCAAGCAATATAGTTCTGCCATTATAAAAATGAAACTATTCAATGTGACTTAAAAGTTGGGCCACTTATCCAACATGACTTCTATCAATAACATGCCTGCCTTAACCAATGGTCAATGCCAATAATTAACATGCTTAAAACTCTGTGGCTATCTCTGAGTATAAAAACAAGCCGTCCATACTACACACAGTGCACAACTAACAAAACTCCACGGTGCAACATTTCTACTTTATACAACAACACATAGTCATGATAATAACTCAAAATATCGTGCCAAGTTATCAATTGCTTGGATTTAGTTACCCGTAATCGACTATGCTGTGCACACTCAGGTCTATGCAACCAACAGGAACAAATATGCATGGGATATACTTTCTATAGTTATCCAATTCAGTAGTCATTTGGCCCCAAAGAAAACCATAATTACCATGTCCATTATTTTACTTTGCAAAACACCATACATAGAACGTGACACGTGTGAACAACACCAAGCATTCGTAACCAATGCCAACCATCATCCAAATCACCATAAGTGCAATTACTAGTGACTGCATATCAACCAACAATTTTCCACTGTGGGAGAAAATCAATCAACCAAACAAGATGTGGTAGCTATGTATACCCACACATCCAATTGAATCGGGGTAGAGGCCATTCCAATAAAAGTACTGAGTATTAATATAAGGAGAGTGTCTGCGTTATGTGAAATTGAAATTGGCAACGAAGGGTTTATCTTTATTATCACAGAAGCAATAACCAGATGCCAAACTAACATGACTGTCATAAACCAATTGGGTGAGTCTGTATTCAAAGTAACCGACCATACACTCAAACCACAATAACCTATAGCAACTTGACAGGCATGGCAATCTCCTCTATAAAACTCCATGCTGGAGGGTTAAGGTTTTATTCTATAGCCAACCCCAGGGAACAGAGCCAACTCCTTGTAATGGTGGAACCTTCGGGGCCAATGATGCACACAGAGAGGGCCATGACTCATTCGTCGAAGGTAACAAATTCGTGACAGGGTCCATAGATGAAAGGGTAGGGCTTTAGTCTGGCCTGGGAAATGTTTTTTTAATGCACGCAGGGTATAACTCTCATGCTCTTCGGTCAACAATCACAACACAAAGGTGAAGACAGGGTCAAGGAAGAGCAAGAACCTCATTTTGTGACCCCTGGTGGTGCAATCAACCAATTCTAAAGTGAACAAACATATTGACGTAGAGAACCTTCGAACATTAAACCATGAAAACCAGAGGCTGTACTAGTGACCATGCGTGAAGATAGCTATCCAACCAATGCTAAATAAGAACCCTCCAACCAGACAACAATGATAATAAAGAGCTATCACCTAGGAAGATCAATAACCTCGACAAACTCAAAAATATTGCAGGAAGAACCATCCATTTTTCATTCAAAAAACAAAATTTAACACAGTTGCGATGCTTAGGAAAAACACAAAACCATACACCTGAGCTGATCATTTCATAACCAGAGCGAAGTCAAGAATGGACGAAAAAAGGACATACCCGTTAATCAAAATCCTTAAGACGAGAGGTGGCCAAATAGTTCCACCCTACTACAATTCCGAAGCATAACCAAAGCAACAAGATCGAACAATAGCTGATTAGGGTGGCGGCCAATAGAAAGAGTAAAGGTGACGTGCAGTAAATGCACATCGCCTCCACCCAAAAATGCATTAACTCATCAGTACATGCCAACAAGCCCTTCATTAAAACCATTAATTTAAAATCCGCGTTGGAATCCACATCAATTTCTTGCTAATTGCACTATCCACATCATATGTCCCTTTTCTAACTTAACCATATTGCATGTCAACTATACAATCTAAGAGATCATGTATATAATCATCACCAATAGTGCTATCGACATCATCTTGTACCATAGCGTAATCACCATGCATATAGACTATGTAACTCAAATAAAATCACAAAGCCATTAATTTCCATGAGCCACCGACATTCATACCATATGTATATCGGCTACCAATTCCATTACCAGTGCATAACCATTACCATTATTACCTGATCAAAAGTGCCACCAACATTTCACACCATATGCATATAAATCATGTAATTCGATCAACATTTTATGGCCATTTTCTTTTTAGCTAGGGTTAATTAATATCAACAAGTATTTTCATGCATGTAGTATTGTTAGAGCTTAGGATAGCTTCAACATCTTCCCTTTCAATCATCTCTCATCCCCTTCAAATTATTTGCATGTGGTATTGCTGAATTAGGCCCCCTTTTCACTTGTTATAGTGTTTTGCCTTTTTCAAAACTGCCTTTGATATAATTTCACTAACATGTTTGTTGTGCAGGTGCAAGAAGAACAAATTCCATGAATAAATAGCAAGTTGTAGTAACATGAAGGACCAACATCTCAAAATGTCAACTCATATTAACAACAACAATATCTCATCAACAGTGTAGCGGTGTAGCACATAAAAAAAATGAGCAGATCTGACTTCAATAGTTCAAGGGGGTCCCACCTAATAGTATTATTTAGTATTATAATTAATAGGCATTAGCAACACTTTGAGGGAGAAAATACGTTGACGTTTTCAATCGTCAACAAAGCCCATACATACAACATATACAAACCATACTCATCAATATAAACATAAACAATACACAACATGTAATGAACATAGAAGTGGTAATTATATTTTTATGGAGGACCACCAACTGCATGCGGAACTTACACGAACCTCCCAACATTAGACCACGTTTCTCATCACTCTCATCAATGGGTCACCTCGAGATGGGACTAAAATCCACCGGGCAAGGGATTCTTAGGCTAGGCAAGTTCAATACTAAAGTCACACAGTTAAGAGGAAGGATTCTTTCCCAGGAGCCACTTATGCCCACTGCTCACAGACTCTCATTCCCCACATGCCTATCCCACTCCAGGAGTATATACGTTCACTGTCACACATTCCATCGACTGCTCCACCACCCATCCGGGGCTTCAACAATAAGCCGAACAAGAATTATCAGAGATTTGTAGCAACTACGTGACTCCTTCCGGGAAAACTCACTTCCTCAACACACTCTCTCACCTGGAGAGAGTTGCTCACAGGCCTGACAACCTGCTTCTTCAATCCACAACAACCTCTCTCATTGGAGAGAGAATTGTTCACAGGCTTGACAACCTACCTCTTCAACCATGAGCTTGACAACCTGTCTCTTCAAACCAAAATAGAAAAGTTGGGTAAGGCAAGGGACGAATCAATAAATTATGGAGGTGCACAATGGCCACATGTTCAACAATGTCGGAATTGGATGGTTGTGTGCTTGCTCCGTGTGTGAGTGAACTCGTGAGGAGAGATGGGGCAGACTAGTCTAGCATATCGAAGATGGTGAGAGCCTGAGAGACAAAACTGTTTGTGGGTGAACCTCTGCGTGAGTCCCCCCTATGAGTGAGTGAGTGCCCCCCCTTAAAATTGCTTGTGCCTGAGATGACACATGTAGCTCATGAATCACATTCCTTTCCATTTGGAAGTCATTCCCTCTTCCCAAAGGAACTTAGGATAAAAACATATCCTTCTAATCATCTTTTGGAATAATAAAAAATTATTATTCTCTTGGAATTAATCCCTTAGGCTTATCCCCTCTTTCCAACCTCTCAGCCCCCTCTCTCTTACCTAGCCTAGTGGAGCTTAGTCCCCCATACTCTTTATTGGTGGTCGGTCTACACACAACGATGTTTTTATATTAATAATATGAATATTTACATGTACAAAAAAGGCTCTTGGGCTTTAACACCTAGGCTCTCTGGCCTAATAAACACATAAGCCCATAACTTATAATTGCTTGGCTCACCAGCCTACAAAACATGTTACAATTCATAAATACAACTGGGGCTCTTCCTTGGGGATATTACATTTTTTCTACAGTTTCACCACAAAATAGAGTCAAGAATAAATTTGGGGTTTTAAAATATTATTGGACTTATCCACTCTAATTTTTTAGCTCGACAGATTAAGTTGGCAACTGATATTTTAACCAAAATTTGTATGGCTAATATTGTGTAATATTGGGTGATCTTTCACTAGTATAGAGCCAAGAATAGTTCTATCTTCCTCTATTCCATTGTAGCCACAACCCCCTTCATGTTTTGAAAGTCTTTAGTCAGGAAATAACACATTAAAATGAAATACTTATTAAAACTATTTGATCTCTGCTAGTTAAGCCTTTGTATAGTAATCAATAATAGTTATCATCTTTGGCTTGTTATATTTTGGAAAATTGATTTACTTATTTTGATGTTGATTTCCATATCGTGAGGTGGAAAGTTAATTTCTTTAACAATTAAACCTATTTCCAACAATATGTTAATTGTCTCCACTCATTGTACATTCTTAAGGGTATATTGGGACCCATGTGAATCTTGTAGCTTGTGATTGGATATATAATTGCATTTACATTTATATTTTATAAGTGGATTTATTACAACAACAAGCCCCACATGCATGTTTCATAACCCTAATGAGGTATAGTTTCTCCGATCCATTAGCATCTCAGACTATTGGACAACTATATTTCTTCCCCTACATCCCTCTCTATCTTCAAAGTGTGGGTCTTTTAAAATGTAGAAGGCTGTTGTCATCATACCTAATATGTATTAATAAGAATTGAATATGGTTACCTAAAGTGATGTTCTTTCAATATCTTCCCTATCTTCCGATGTGTTGGTTATGAAGTTTGATTATATTCTTGATTCATAGGTCTTTTTTCAGCTGTGTTTGGACCCCATTACCTGAAGGGGGGGTGTGGGGGGTATTTCTCCCACACTTCTCTTGCCAAGGGGGTCTAGGGGGGGCGCAACAAGAAATTTTGGAGCTCCCCCCCTGGCAGGGGATTCGGTGGTAGTGCCCTTGAAGTAAAATTTTGGGAAAAATTGCCTTGTTAAATGTTGTAATTTCGTAGTCAATTTAGACCGTTCATTATAAGATCGTAGATTTGATGGTAGAAGTTATTCTAGGGATTTTTTCCCTAGAAGGAAACCCTATGTTTTGTATGAGGGAATTTTATTGCGGCTGCGTGAGTGAGTGGATATTGTATTCTAAGAGAGGAGTCCGTGAGGAAAAAGATGAAGTTACAACGAGTATGTTGTAGGTTGTATCCCTTCATTTGTTGGATAAAAGTAAAGGAAGGACCTTGAAATTTCTTTGGTGGATGTATCTCACACTAGGTGAACCACATATATATGTGTCTCTGTTGTACTATGTATCTTCTATGTTTTATTTTATTTCTTCACGATCGTGTTTTTCTAATAACTGGTATTAGAGTGAAATGTAACTCGCAGGAAAAGAGGGTTGTTAGTTCGAGTGGGAGCAATGGCGAAAGATGGAAATTTCAAGGTTGAGAAATTTAACAGCCAAAACTATCAGTTATGGAAGATTTAGATGGAAGATTATTTATATCAAAAGGATCTTTACCTACCGTTGGGCAAAAAATAAAATCAACTGACGAGTATGAAGGACGAAGAATGGGAGATTCTTGATAGAAAGGCATTGGGAATGATATGACTATGCCTGGCAGCGTCGGTGGATTTCAATATTTTGAAAAAAAAAGACAACAGAGGATCTGATGAACACATTGGCTAAACTATATGAAAAACCCTCGACTTCCAACAATGTATTTCTAATGAAGTGATTATATAATATGAATATGACAGAAGATTGGTTTGTTGATGATCATTTAAATGATATGGTTACTAATAAGCTAAGTTCTGTAAAAGTGGAGTTTGATGATGAGGTTAGGGATCTTCTAATATTGTGTTCATTTCTAGAAAGCTGGAATGACTTGGTCATGGCTATAAGTAACTATGTCTTTGGTTCAAATACTCTGAAATTTGATGATGTTGTTGGTGTTATCCTTAGAGATGAAATTCAATGGAAAAGCACAAGTGAGACATCAGGTAATGCATTGACTGTGGAGAATAGGGGAAGACAAAGGGAAAGAGGAAAGAGTCCAGGAAACCATGGGAAGTCTAGGAAGGGTAGATCCAAATCTAGAATATGAAAGATATAGTGTTGGAATTGTGGGAATAAAGGACATATGAAGAAAGACTGCAAAGCTCCAAAGAAACAAAGAGATGGAAAACAAGAGAAAAATCAGGAAGCAAATGTAGTAGGTGATGTGTTACAAGATGATTTGATTCTTTCTTTAGATAATATTACTGAGTCTTGGGTAGTAGATTCAGGGGCTTCATTTCAAGTCACACCCCATAGGAAATATTTTCAAAATTATGTTCAAGGTGATTTTGGACAGGTTTATTTCGGTGATGATGAACCATGTCAAATTGTTGGAATGGGTAAGGTACAAATAAAGTAAAAGAATGGAAACCAATGGTTACTAAAAGAGGTGAGAAATATACCATATCTGAGAAGAAATCTAATTTCAACAGGACAGTTGGAAAGTGAAGGATGTATATATACATTTACATATAAGGTGTGGAAGGTCACTAAAGGATCATTGGTAATGGAAAAGAGAGAGAAGGTAGGTACATTGTATTTATGTACTGGTAATGATGAATCTTCAATCTCTTTAGCTTATACATGCGTGGATACAACGTTGTGGCATCATAGGATTGGAAACATGAGTGAGAAGGGGATGCAAATACTTCAAAAAAGGAATTTGTTGCATATTTTAAACAAGTTGATTTGGATTTCTGTGAGCACTATATTTATGGAAAATAGAAGAGAGTAAGATTTATCAGAGCCGAGAAGGAAAATAAGAGTGAAAAATTAGAGCTAGTGCACACAGATGAGTGGGGACCATCTCATGTATCATCTCTTGGTGGCTCTTTTTATTATGTTACTTTTATTCATGACGCAAATAGAAAAACTTGGGTTTATTACATTCGACAAAAATCTGATGTTTGTGACACTTTTAAGAAATGGAAATCTTTGGTTGAGAATGAGATAGGAAAAATGTTGAAGTGTCTGGGATCATACAATGGAGGTGAATATTGCAACAAGAATATTGATAATTACTGTTCATACCATGGGATTCGTAGAGAGAAGACAGTTCCAGGAACAACATAAGAAAATGGTGTGTTAGAAAGGATGGACACGATAATCATGGAACGTGCAAGAAGTATGAGATTGCATGTTGGGTTACCCTTACAGTTTTTGGGCAGATGTTGTAGATATTGTTGTTTACTTAATAAATAGAGGGCCTTCAAGCTCCTTGGATGGTGGCATTCCAGAGAAGGCATGGATAGGTAAAAAGATAAAATACTCATTTCCTAAGACTTTCGGTTGTGAAGCATTTGTCCATATTGATAAAGAAAATAGAAGAAAGCTTGAGGAAAAATCCAAGAAGTGTACCTTTATTGGATACGGTGTTAATGATTTTGGTTATCACTTATGGGATTATGAAAATTATAAAATAATTAGGAGTATAGATGTGGTATTCAATGAAAAGGTCATGTACAAATATTAGTTGCAGGGAAATAAATAGGAAAAGGAAAACAAAGAATACACAGTTCTTGATGAAATCAAATAAAATGAAATTCCAAAGGTACTAGAAAATCAAAATGTACAACAACAGGAGCAACATGTACCTCAAAATACTGCAAGTGTTGTTATAAGATCTACTAGGTTAAGTAGACCCCTTGAATGATACTCTCCTTCATTGTATTATTTATTGTTGATTGATTCTGTTGAATTGGAAATTTATGAAGAGGCAATGCAAGTAGACACAAAAAAGAAGTGGGAGAAAGGCATGAAAGAGGAAATGGATTCCTTGGTAAACAACCAAACTTGGGATTTGGTTCAGTTGCTTGCAAAAAAAAGAGCATTGCAAAATAAATGGGTTTACTGGTTGAGTGAAGAAGATGGAGGCAAACAATGATACAAGGCTAGACTTGTTGTAAAGGGGTTTGCAAAAAAGAAATATATAGATTTTAATGAAATATTTTCTCTTGTTNATTCATATTACAAATAAATCATCTTTCCATTCCAAGACTAATCATATACAACTCAGGTACCATTTCATACGATCCATTTGTGAAGATGGACAATTGAAGTTGGAAAAGATACATAATAGCCAGAATCCTGTAGATGTGTTAACAAAGGTAGTAACAAGAGAGAAACTGAGTTCCTTCTTAGTTTTAGTTGGCCTTCAATCATGAATGTGAAGATCATAAATTTTCCAAGTCCAAGATGGATCATAGTCTAGCAGGTACAACAACAATGGAGTTGTTTTGATCAGTCTCCAAGTCAGAGATTGTTGGTTGTGGAGTATGATTGTCTTCCAGATTTAGAGGTCTTGTTTCGGCCGTGTTTGGACCCCATTACCTGATGGGGGGTGTATGGGGAATTTCCCCCCCACTTCTCTTGTCGGGCGGTCCAGGGGGGCGCAATAAGAAATTTTGTAGCCCCCTGGCAGGAGATTCAGGGGAAGCGCCCTTGAAGATAAATTTTGGAAAAAATTGCTTTGTTAAATATTGTAATTTCATTGTTATATTGATCATACTTGGGGGTCGAATGAGGAGTAAGCGAGAAGAGCCACCGCGACTAGGGCCCAAACCCTAGCCGTCTCGCTCTGTTTTCCGAGTGCAGGGACGCGAGCAGCAGCCGAGCCCAGGATCCGGCAGCCCCCGCACACGCTTTGGCAGTCTGGTCTGGCAGAGGGTTGGTGTTTCATCCTGTGCGTTTGATCGAGTTGTTTGCAGGGATGCGTCCAGCAGTCCAGGGTTTACAGGGCCGCGGCCAGGTGCAAGGGCACGACCTCTGTATACAAACTTTTTGTTGCTTGCTGGTGGCCGCCGCCTCCTTCGATGGCCCCAGTTTCGACCGCCGAGATGGAAAAAGACCCTGTGGAAGCTTTCAAAATGCTAGTCCGCTCAGCAGGACCTAAACCCAAGCCTTATTTCAAGTCCAAGTTTGTTAAGAAGATGGAGGAGATCCCTTCGCTGGAGCTAGATCCAGAGGACCCCTGCAAGATTGCCCTTCTTCTAGCAGAAAATGCCCTCATAGGAAAGTTTAGGGGGTTATGGCCAAGCCCCAAAACAGTAGAAGCATGGATGGAAGATCGATGGAAGACGCTGATACAGGGAAACGTTACCCTATATGCAATAGGCAGGGTTTTTTTTGCCTTCAGC
>JZKD02S1353072.1:0-11597 GCA_000966675.3 Picea glauca
CATTTTTATGTCCCATGGGATCAGGTGCATTACATATTGTTGTTCAAAGGAAGTCAGTTGTATATCCCAAAATTCTCAATGAGGGATACTTTGCTAAAGAAAAAACATAGTGGATGTTTGGTTGGACACATTGGCCATGATAAAACATATATGAAATTGAGTTATTCGTATTATTGCCAATATGCCAAAGGAAAGAAACAAAACACTATATTGTATCAACAATTGCTTGTTCCATATAGGTTGTGGGATGCTATAAGTATGGATTTTGTTCTAGGATTACCAAGAACCAAGAGAGGAAATGATTCAATATTCATAGTGGTTGACAGATTTTTGAAGATGGCACATTTCATAATATGTCACAAAACCGATGATGCTACTCACATAGCTAAATTTTTTTTCAAGGAGATTGTGAGATTACATGGATTCCCAAGAAGCATAGTTTCAGACAAAGATACAAAATTTGTGGGAAACTTTTGGAGAACTTTGTGGAAGAATATGGGGACAAGTTTGTCTTTCATTTCAACATTTCATCCTTAGACAGATGGACAAACTGAGGTAGTAAATCAAAGTGTAGGGAACCTGTTGAGGATTTTGGTCACTGAACATAAAAATCAATGGGATCAAATCCTTCCCCAAGCAAAGTTTGTGTATAATGACTCACTGAATAGGAGCATTGGTAAGAGTCCATTCCAGATAGTATATGGGATGCATCCAAGATGAATTTTAGAGTTAATATATTTGGGGCGAGATGAATTGTGAAGTGCAGGAGCAAAGGATTTTGTTGCAGAGATGCAAAAGTTGCATGATCAGATCAAGGGACAACTACATAATAGCATACAAAAGTACAAGAGTCTAGTAGACCAGAGAATAAGAGAGGTAAATTTTGAAATTGGAGATCAGGTTTTAGCACATCTGAGGAAGGATATATTTCCAAAAGGGAAAAATAACAAATTGAATATGAAGAAGATAGGACCTTGTAAGATCCTCAGAAAATTTGTTGCAAATGATTATGAAATTGAGTTTCCAAAGGACATTGTAATATCACCAATATTCAATGTAGTAGACTTGTACCCTTACAGGATGGATGATATCGAAGGAATATATGGTCAATAGGATATTCAATGGAAGAAACAGATGCTCATAGAAGAGAATCCACAGATAGAGATGATTCTAGATCAAAGGATTTCTAAGAAGACTAAAAGGTAAATTTATTATGAGTATTTGGTTTAGTGGAAAGACCATCTAGCAGAAGATGCTATTTGGATAACTGAAACAGATATCCAGAGTCATGGAAATACAATACATTATCTCATGGATAGGAGTCCATGAATCTTTTTGTCTAGAGGAGTATGATGCATGAGCATCCTCATCAACATTCAAAAAAGAAAGTCGAAGACAATTCAACATCCAACGCACATTCAAAAAAAAATTGGATCTAAAGGGGAGAAAATCATTTACTATTTTGAAACTATTGTAATTAAATATATTTTAATTTTTTGAGGATTGAGCCATTGTATGAGATCACATGAGATTGTGATTTCTTTAATGCTTAAGGGATTGTATATATTTCGGGCATCGACTCGTATCTATATTGTAAATACCATTTATTGTAATAATCCTTAGTGGTATAATGCTTTTGATTAAGATGTGAAAGTACTAGCGTAGTCGAAAGGATGGCTCGAGAATCCCTTCCATGTATAAATGTGTGTAATCTATGCCCAAAAGAGGTTGTTGAAGATTGTTGTAATCGTTGTTGAAAAATATTGTAATTAGCTGCTGAGAATTGTTATTTGTTGATGAATTTCATTTTCTATTTTTCTGAAGAGTTGCAATAGAACTCTTTGTAAATTCCTAGCTAAAGGAATACAATAGAAGATGATTGCTTTCAGATCTTTGTACATGTTTTCTTTTGAGTAATTGGGTAATTTTATGCTATTTTTTTTCTTTGTTTTATATGCATGTGTGTGCATTTCATGGTTAATTGAAAGAACATGTAATGTTATAGAATTTTCAATTGTTTCTCTTATGAAATATTGGTGCAAGGAGTGCATAGTATCTAGGAAAGGAGTGTGAAGGTAGATTCGTTTTCAGACTCAGTAGCTCAAGAGAGATAAAATTAATTATGCAAAGTGAGTACAAGGAGTGCACGTATACTCAATGGACTACATAAGCTTAGAAATACCCATGCAATGTTTGCACAGGGCCAACACTTAGCCAAGTGTTCAAAAAATCTCAAGGAAGACAAGCACAAGGAGTGTGTGGGAATATTTCTTTAAAATATTCAAGTTTTAAGTTTTCAGGAAAGCGCAAGGTGTGCGCCGAAAGTTTGAGTCACTTCTAGTGAAGAAAGATCAGGAGGGAGAGCAACATAATACCCTAGAGGAAGACTCCTTTTATTTACAAGGTAGAGTGGACGAGTTCCGCCCGAGGAGGAGTCATATATTTCTTAGCCGTTAGATCTGGGAAATCAACGCAAGTGATAACCCCTAAAGTCCTTCAAACTTCATGTATTCAGAGATTTTCAAGAAATTTTCATGGAGGAGACAGATTTCCCGAAGTCCCGGGATCCAAAGTGAGTCTGGACCGTCCAATTGTGAGGACACATGTCCACAGATCCAATAGAGTTCGGAAGTCTAGCTATCCAACAAATTTGGAGTGTTGTAGTGAAAGTGTGTGGAATTCTCAAAGTTCTGAAGCCCGAAACGAATCCTAACCATTGGTGAATGAGCCACGCATCAAAAAATCTCAGAGTTCGAAAATCTAGAATTATTGAGGAATTGGGTTGTATTTTTTTATGGGTTGGGAAATCCCATAGGCCTGAAATATAGAGCCCATTTCGAACTTCCATTCATAAGAACACATGGACCATTGATTTAACCTCCCGTATATTTGGAGTTCACGATTTCGAGAGGAAGCCAAAGTTGTGTAGTGAAAAGATATGAATCCATGGGAGTGAATTAAATATAGATTGTCCATCGAAGGTGGACAACATCTGTCCGATCTACGAATCCAAAGATTCTCAATTTTGATATTCGATTGATTTGTGTAGTTGTTGGGTTAGGACTCCCGAATTATGGAGTACCAAAACCTCTATGTACCATCGATTGTGGTGCATAACAAGATCCATTGATCCTTTCCGTAGTTCATCCATTCACATGTTTAGTGTTCAAGGGGGAATGTTGTGTGTTTTTTTGTCGGAGCTCCCAAATCTTGGAGCTATGAATTCCCAAATTCTTCATTGATTTGCAAGCCATCCCATGATTTTGGCTCGAGGTCATGTGGAAGAATCCACTGGAATGTTAGGACCCTCGCAAACATGATTTTGTGAGTAGGGAAAGGAGAAAAGACATGTAGAGAAGGAAATTGAGGGTTCAACAAGATCCTGAGAGCTAATTCATCCCCCTACTATGAATGATCCTTGATCAGGAGGTCGTGTGAGCCCCAGGAGGTGGTGGGGGTTTGCGTCAGATAGTCATTTAGTATACTAAGGAAATATAGAAATAAAATAGAATTACATAGACTAGGATCTAATCCCTTTTCTATCAAGGATGTAACCACAATAATTGTTATGGACCAAAGACTGGCCATGGTTTCTCTAAGTAAAAGAATCCATTTCTAAATCAAGGAAAATTTTAGAGGATAAATTTTAGAGGATAAATTTTTCCTATGAACTAATTTTCTATGGTTTTCTTTTTTTTTAAAGATTCACCAATTTCTATTTTTTTCCTAAATGATTATTTCCCAAATTCTTAAAGATAAAAGTATTTTACTCTAAAAGTTTTGGAAATTCTCTAGAAACTGTATAAAATCCTTAGAAATTTGATTATTTTTACAAAATTATTGCCAAACATTTTATAGTTGTCATTTTAAGAATAATAAGATTCAACAATGTTTCCACACTTTAAGATAATTATGGATCCTCAAAATTTTCCCTGCTTTAAACTCCTGAATTAGCCTTGAGAAATTCTCTAGTAGAAGACCCTCCTTTGACAAAACATAACACTTTGAATTCAAATCTCAATATATGTGATGGATGCATACATTATGAAAATAAGTCTCCAAACTCTTGACATGTTCAAATATTGATTATAGAGGAAGATTTTTCATCTTAAACCTACCTATCATCCAATTGATTACCAAAGTTAAATAACCAAAGACATTCATATCCACCACCCATTCTTCTACAACTATTCTTAAAACGTGTTTCAACACCAAAACATCTATATAACTATTTGATCCTACGATCGATCCTACATAACTTTCGTCCTTTTATCATTGAAAAAGTTATAGATAAATATTTCTATGAGAAAAGGAAGAAACAATTTATTCCATTGCCATGGAGGGTTGGAGAGACAATTTTCAAACATATATCCCATTTAAATTAATTTTCTATTCAATTGGATCAACTCAGTTTGAAAGAAGCCCAATCCATCAGGGGTTTCGATCCTAAAGATTCATTTTATGCACATATGTCTCTAGTCGGGTATTCATATTTTTGTAATTCAAAAAAATTCTAAAGAGGGGGAGATAACTAGAATCTCCTTGAGGCCTCTGTTGAAGAAACCCTAAATTATACTAAAAAAATGACAATCACTAATGAGTGTTATAGGAAAAGGGCCAAAGAGGCAACTGGTAAGAACCCCAATTCACCCAATATATCCCCAAAACATGCTTTAGCAAAAACTAAACCTCGAAGCAGTGGTTTGGAACAAAGGACATCCACTTGAAATTCATATGATGATGGAGACAAGGACCTTACTAAGAAAATAATAGAAAAATATCATACTGTACATACTTCCATAAATAGAAAAATAGAAACTCAAAAAGGGGGACAAGACATACCTGAAATTGAAGTCCGAAAGCCATGGAAGTAGATGATGTAATAGAGAAACCTAGTTGTTTGGAGCAGAGATTGATGGAAACTGGGGTGATTTCTAAGGAACTGGCTTCCGAAGAGGCATAAATATTTGAAGAATATTCAGGTACACTACACCATGTGTCCTACCATAAAAGTTCTAAAAAAATCTCAATAGAAAAAGTAAATATGAAAAATAAAAAAGTTGTAGAGAAATGGAAGTAAGAAATCAATTTTCATGGGGTTCCACCCTCGAAAATCATGCAATTTCATGATGCAACTAGAGAAGCATTGAAGGATACCATTTTTTACATAGTAAAATAAAATTCATTTTTAAAAGAGAGAATAAAGGAATTAGAGAAAGCTCTAATTCCAAAACCTTTATTTGTCGAGCCCATTACTGCAATTAAACTAGCACTTACTCTTGAAGATGTACCAGTGACCAGTTCCAACTTAAAAGGTTCATCTAGTTTACTAATGGATATGAGGAAGTACGTTGGAGATGGTATCATGAAAAGAATAGACTTAATCCTTGAAATTTGGAAATTATCATAGAACTCAGCTAGTTTCTCAACAAGATTTTTGCACTTTAAGGAGTATCTCTAGAAAGATTTAGAAAATCATGAAGGATTCTATAATGAAGTTGTGGGAAAATTTTCAACAAAGGTTTCAATCTTGAGTGAGACACACAAAAGAGAAAAAAACATTTTCTCTAAGGTTCACATAAAACAAATTAATGCTTGATGGTTAAAGAGAATCTACGTGTGATACTATTAATATTAAAAAGGGTGACATATTCTGGAAAATTGTTGATTTGGCCAAAGAGTTAAATGACCCACATTTAATAATGGATACGATACTTTTGTCAAAGGAGAAACTATTAGAACAATTGTAAGCACTAAAAGTTGCATGGGATAATGAATTTAGTAATTTAGTTGAGTTCTCCGAACAATAAATATAAAGGTGGATTGTCTAATATATGAATAAGAACAATGATATTGATGACACAATACATCAATTAATCATTGATTTGAGAGAATTGGAGAACGAATTATTCGAAACTAAGACCAATCATGAAATAATGGTTTCTCCAATGAGGGAGTAGAAATAAAAATGGTTAACAAAGGTCTTAGTTAAGATAATCGAGACGGATCAAGAAGAAGCAGTTACATTAGTTATGCCACCTCCAACATAGCAACAACAACCTACAAAAGATGCCACAAAAAGAAAATTAAGTTTCAAAATTTCCATCATAGCAAGTCGAGTAGTCACCCTATTCTTTCCTTCACCTTTTCCCTTCCTTGATCAATTGTCATTTTCCTTATCTATTCCCAAAAAACTGTGAAACT
The DNA here is from genome assembly GCA_000966675.3 of Picea glauca. Lineage (NCBI taxonomy): Eukaryota > Viridiplantae > Streptophyta > Pinopsida > Pinales > Pinaceae > Picea > Picea glauca. Next base: position 6,205 of record JZKD02S1353072.1, read on the forward strand.
GAAGGCTGATCCCTGATTGCTTTATTTTTTCTTCCAGGTCTCTCTTTGTTTTATGTTCCAAGGGAGCCCCATCCCGGTCGTCTTTGAAGGAAAAACACAATTCACTTTTATTGTAGTCCCACATATTAATGTTTATTTTATAAAGACTTATTTTTTAGGTTCCCAGAGAATTATTTGGAACATAACATTATTGATCTCTTGGACTTTAATTTAAAGCATGAGATTTCAAATGTGTGTCTATAAAAATATTTATTGCATCTAATGAAATAATCATTTAGATTTATCTTCCATTTGTGGTCCATACTTGTTGATGAGAATTTATGACACATTGTCAATGGGAAGGGAAGATCCAGTCTGGAGTTGTCTATTTAACCCAAGTCGTTTGGTATAATCTACCTTGATGGGTTTGATGGCTCCGTTAGCCAACTAAGATCCTAAAACAACTAAAATATGTGGACTAACTTAAGATAAAACTCTAAAAATTACAAATTATTAACTAACAGTGTTTGTGTACAATAGCTATATACAATTTACAAGGTTTAAGTACAGCCTTGTGAAAATAATTGTTTTCAACTAATGGATCAAAATAAGAAAATAAAGGAAACTGTCTTTGTACTATAAATGACAAACTAATAAACAATGATTGAATAATTTTGTAAATGATAAAATGATAATGGTCAAAACATTTAACATTTAAATGATGCAATCATTATTCCTTCACAAATAAATAAATAAAATAAAATATAAACTAACTAACCTAACGTTGATCAACAGTATTAATCTAGATTCGTCCCTCTATATTTGTATAAGCTCCTCTTAACCTTTGTCAAGTGTAAACCTATGACAAAGGAAATCATAATACTTCCCGAAGAAACTCAAAGAAGTCTTTTATATTCTGGAATGAGTTTATGATGACAGAAAGACAAATGATTATATATCATGTGACTTTAGAATGTCCAAATAACCGAAAATGAAAGAAATTTCAATCCTCGGTAAATGGTGTTACCAACTATCTAGTATCAGATGTAAACTCAAAATACTTGAATAGATGATCANAACCCTAAATTATACTAAAAAAATGACAAGCACTAATGAGTGTTACAGGAAAAGGGCCAAAGAGGCAACTGGTAAGAACCCCAATTCACCCAATATATCCCCAAAACATGCTTCAGAAAAAACTAAACCTCGAAGCAGTGGTTTGGAACAAAGGACATCCACTTGAAATTCATATGATGATGGAGACAAGGACCTTACTAAGAAAATAATAGAAAAATCTCATACTGTACATACTTCCATAAATAGAAAAATAGAAACTCAAAAAGGGGGACAAGACATACCTGAAATTGAAGTCCGAAAGCCATGGAAGTAGATGATGTAATAGAGAAACCCAGTTGTTTGGAGCAGAGATTGATGGAAACTGGGGTGATTTCTAAGGAACTGGCTTCTGAAGAGGCATAAATATTTGAAGAATATTCAGGTACACTACACCATGTGTCCTACCATAAAAGTTCTAAAAAAATCTCAATAGAAAAAGTAAATATGAAAAATAAAAAAGTTGTAGAGAAATGGAAGTAAGAAATCAATTTTCATGGGGTTCCACCCTCGAAAATCATGCAATTTCATGATGCAACTAGAGAAGCATTGAAGGATACCATTTTTTACATAGTAAAATAAAATTCATTTTTAAAAGAGAGAATAAAGGAATTAGAGAAAGCTCTAATTCCAAAACCTTTATTTGTCGAGCCCATTACTGCAATTAAACTAGCACTTACTCTTGAAGATGTACCAGTGACCAGTTCCAACTTAAAAGGTTCATCTAGTTTACTAATGGATATGAGGAAGTACGTTGGAGATGGTATCATGAAAAGAATAGACTTAATCCTTGAAATTTGGAAATTATCATAGAACTCAGCTAGTTTCTCAACAAGATTTTTGCACTTTAAGGAGTATCTCTAGAAAGATTTAGAAAATCATGAAGGATTCTATAATGAAGTTGTGGGAAAATTTTCAACAAAGGTTTCAATCTTGAGTGAGACACACAAAAGAGAAAAAAACATTTTCTCTAAGGTTCACATAAAACAAATTAATGCTTGATGGTTAAAGAGAATCTACGTGTGATACTATTAATATTAAAAAGGGTGACATATTCTGGAAAATTGTTGATTTGGCCAAAGAGTTAAATGACCCACATTTAATAATGGATACGATACTTTTGTCAAAGGAGAAACTATTAGAACAATTGTAAGCACTAAAAGTTGCATGGGATAATGAATTTAGTAATTTAGTTGAGTTCTCCGAACAATAAATATAAAGGTGGATTGTCTAATATATGAATAAGAACAATGATATTGATGACACAATACATCAATTAATCATTGATTTGAGAGAATTGGAGAACGAATTATTCGAAACTAAGACCAATCATGAAATAATGGTTTCTCCAATGAGGGAGTAGAAATAAAAATGGTTAACAAAGGTCTTAGTTAAGATAATCGAGACGGATCAAGAAGAAGCAGTTACATTAGTTATGCCACCTCCAACATAGCAACAACAACCTACAAAAGATGCCACAAAAAGAAAATTAAGTTTCAAAATTTCCATCATAGCAAGTCGAGTAGTCACCCTATTCTTTCCTTCACCTTTTCCCTTCCTTGATCAATTGTCATTTTCCTTATCTATTCCCAAAAAACTGTGAAACTGAAGGCTGATCCCTGATTGCTTTATTTTTTCTTCCAGGTCTCTCTTTGTTTTATGTTCCAAGGGAGCCCCATCCCGGTCGTCTTTGAAGGAAAAACACAATTCACTTTTATTGTAGTCCCACATATTAATGTTTATTTTATAAAGACTTATTTTTTAGGTTCCCAGAGAATTATTTGGAACATAACATTATTGATCTCTTGGACTTTAATTTAAAGCATGAGATTTCAAATGTGTGTCTATAAAAATATTTATTGCATCTAATGAAATAATCATTTAGATTTATCTTCCATTTGTGGTCCATACTTGTTGATGAGAATTTATGACACATTGTCAATGGGAAGGGAAGATCCAGTCTGGAGTTGTCTATTTAACCCAAGTCGTTTGGTATAATCTACCTTGATGGGTTTGATGGCTCCGTTAGCCAACTAAGATCCTAAAACAACTAAAATATGTGGACTAACTTAAGATAAAACTCTAAAAATTACAAATTATTAACTAACAGTGTTTGTGTACAATAGCTATATACAATTTACAAGGTTTAAGTACAGCCTTGTGAAAATAATTGTTTTCAACTAATGGATCAAAATAAGAAAATAAAGGAAACTGTCTTTGTACTATAAATGACAAACTAATAAACAATGATTGAATAATTTTGTAAATGATAAAATGATAATGGTCAAAACATTTAACATTTAAATGATGCAATCATTATTCCTTCACAAATAAATAAATAAAATAAAATATAAACTAACTAACCTAACGTTGATCAACAGTATTAATCTAGATTCGTCCCTCTATATTTGTATAAGCTCCTCTTAACCTTTGTCAAGTGTAAACCTATGACAAAGGAAATCATAATACTTCCCGAAGAAACTCAAAGAAGTCTTTTATATTCTGGAATGAGTTTATGATGACAGAAAGACAAATGATTATATATCATGTGACTTTAGAATGTCCAAATAACCGAAAATGAAAGAAATTTCAATCCTCGGTAAATGGTGTTACCAACTATCTAGTATCAGATGTAAACTCAAAATACTTGAATAGATGATCAGCCATAGATATTAAAGGAACCAAAATATAATGAACCATATAAATGAAAACATAACATTAAAAGTTATATGCAGAATAGTCTAAAGCTAGTTCAATACAAATAAAGTTTCATATTCAGAAATTATATGAGAAACAATATTAACATTACACAATCTACAAAAGGACAAAAGCCAAAGAGTAAATTGTATCCCATATAGCTTCAGTATAATAAGTTCATCATAAGATCCAAAATGATTTTTTGGGGATAATAGACTCTTAAAGATTGAAAACATTAATACATAAATGATAGCAATTAACCATGTATTGATAAAACAGACTAAAGCTAATTTAAATCAATGCATAATCAATTACTCAAAGAATATGAAGATATTATGATGAAAACAAAACCATTTTACTCACAGGACAAAAGCCATTAAGCAACCTGGAATTCCATATTCTTCTTTGAAAATACTCGTCCATTCTCCCAAAGATTCCAACCATCTGTTACTCCATTTGAAAAGAAAAAAAGCTTACAAAAGAAATAATATACAAAAAAGAAAGGATAAAAATCCTCATCTCAATTTCCTGGATTTCCTTTGGCTATGAACTTTCTCATATATTAATACAATGAATGAATAGTCTATGCGTCACTAAGAATTTTCTCCACCTAAAATTTTCCTCGTAAAGAGACACAAATATCTCTCAAATCATGCATTTTTTTGGGAACATTCCCCATTGTAAGATAAATGGGTCCATTCTGCAGATGGGTTTTCAACCGTTTCTTCAGATTCCTTACGGTTTGGATGAAACAAGCCCCACAAAATCGTCTGTTTGTTCTTGAACGCATTTCCAAATCGTATCTGTTGTTGCTCAAAAATTACTTGCAACAATCCAATATTATTTTTGGATCTATTATCTTGAACGCATTTAGATAATAAAATCAATTAATGATCAGATCCATACCAAATAACTAATAATAGAAACCTGTGAAACAAAAAGAAACCAAATTAATAACCTAAAAATTGTGAAGAAAACAAAATCTAAAACAATAAAATTAAAATGAATTTAAACTAACTATAAGTTCTAAACAAACATTGTTTATATTTTCCTTTCAAATATGATCTTAAAATTCTAGTAGCTTCAAGTTGATGGAAAGGAGAAAAATATTAATTTTGAGTTTTCACAAAATCAAACAAATGATAGATAATTCTTTTTTTATTTTTATTTTATTTTGAAATGAGATGCAAAATGACAAAAGAATTTAATTAATTAAACCCACCAAATGATTTTGTGAAAAATGATTGCTAATGAGAAAAAGACGAAAACATAATCATAATTTAAACGAAAGTAGACAGTTGATAAAAATTAATGTTTTTGTTTAAATAATTAATGTTTCTATGCTCGTCTCTCCTTCATTCAAATTTGATCGAATGTGAAAAAATGTCATAGAAAAGATGTGTGAGCTTTCCTACACTTATTTTCTTCAGCAAGTGGTGAAAAATCACTTTTGCTTGCCTTCGCTATGATTTTTCTTTATACACTACGGTTTTGCAGTAGGCTTGTACTTTCCCATTTTTCCCAATTCCCCTCACTCTTTTCAAACTTTTTCACCTCCCTACACTCCCTAACAACTATCCCTACCCCCTGTAATTTTCCCATAA
>JZKD02S1353083.1:0-11597 GCA_000966675.3 Picea glauca
CAGTGGACGATGATGATTTAGTACATGCCATATTTGATGGTCTTCCTTCTTCATGGGAGACTTTCTTATTCAGTGTAAGTGGGAGAGAGATTCAACCCACGTTTGAGAGGTTATGGCATGATTGCCTTCAGGAGGAGAGTCGCACTGCTACGAGGAGCGAGCCAACCAAAGAAGAGCATTCAACATTAGCATCAAGATTCAAGGGAAAGAACAAAGGCACTTTCTAGAAAGGCTCTCAGAGGAAGCCAAACACCAAAGGTACATTCAAAGGCAAGAGTATTGATACATCTAAGATTAAATGTTTTAGTTGTAATAAGTTGGGTCATTTTGCTAAAGATTGTTGGTTTAGAAAGAAATATCCAAGGAAAGGGAAACATCATGCCTAAACTGCTGAGGATGATGAATCCAAAAGAAAACAGAAAAGTCCTTCTAATGAGAAAGAAAATAGAAAAGAATGTTACTTGGTTTCTGCCTTATCCAATTCAGTTTTTACGGGGCCGAAAACTTGGTTAGTAGACAATGGTGCATCAAAGCACATGACAGGGTACAAGGAGATTCTCTTAGATTTCAATACAAAATCTTTTGTAGAGCAGGTTGAGGTTGGGGATGACAAATGTTACAAGATAGAGGGGGTAGGCTCTATCTCCTTCAGATTGGAATTTGGGGCTAGACTTCATGTTGATGAAGTATTATATGTTCCAGGGCTCAAGAAGACTCTACTATCAGTTGCAACTCTTGAGGACAAGGGATATTGGGTGATCTTCAAGGACAGAAAGGCACTACTGTGGGCTAAAGGTAGCCACTTAAGTACAACAAAACCCATCGGGACTCACATAGGAGGACTGTACGTCGTGACAAGACAGTTAGTTCAGGCACTGGCTTATGACGCGACTAGCTCCAACGAATTGTGGCACAAAAGACTTGGACATTTTCATTACAAAGCACTTCCAGATCTGCAGAACATGGTATGTGGCATGCCCTCTATTTCCTTTAGTAAAAATGAAATTTGTAAATGATGCATGCTAGGTAAAAATATAAAGAAAGCATTTCCTAGTAGTGACAGCAGAGCTCAGGGCATCTTAGATCTTGTTCATTCTGATGTATGTGGTCCCATGTCATCTCCCTCACTCAGTGGTTGTTTGTATTATGTCATTTTTATTGATGATTACTCAAGAAAATGTTGGATATATTTCCTTAAAGCTAAAAGTGACACATTTGATAAATTCAAAGAGTATAAAGCCTTTATTGAAAAGCAGACAGGGAAACACATTAGAACCCTTAGAGCAGACAATGGAGGAGAGTTTGAGTCTCTTTAGTTTGAGGATTTTTGCAAGGAAGCAGGAATCAAGAGACAGTTGACCGTGCCATATAACCCTCAACAAAATGGAGTTGCTGAGAGGAAAAACAAGACAATTTGTGAGGCAACGAAAGCAATGATGTTTGACCAGGATCTGCCAAATTCTTTATGGGCAGAAGCTAGCTTCACTGCCATGTATATTCAGCATAGGTGTCCACATGCTATCTTGAAGGACAAGACTCCTGAAGAGGTCTTCTCAGGGATCAAACTTGAAGTAGGGCATCTAAGGATATTTGGGTGTCTTGTGTATATTCTGTTGAAATTTAACAAGGGATGTCCTCATTCATGTTTTTGTGTTTCGTCATGGGGGGCACATAAAGTCATGTTTTCTAGGCATGTTTTAATTGTAAAGTGACTTTTTAAATAAAGTGCTTTTATAAAGTGAATGTACTTTATAACTTAAAGTGATTTTAAGTTGTGGAACCCAAAAGTATTTAATGTGCATTTATTACTTATTTTGTAATTAATGAGGAACATTAAATGTGAGCCCTCAAATTAGACTTATGACAACCATTAGATTGAGTTGGTTATGTAAGTTAGGGTTTCTTGGGAAAAAAGAGAGTACATATACATGCTTAGGAATGGGAGAAAAACACACAGTAAAGACAAAGGAGAGAGATCGGATTTCTAAGAGAGATTTCTAGAGCAAAGGTTTCAAAGAAAATTAGTGTGCACGGTTCCCAAGACAATGAAATCATAACAGTCCGTACAATAGAAGGAAGGGCAGTCCGTACAGTGAGAAGACAGTTCGTACAACAAGAGGGAGGCACAATTTTCAAGGAAGAAGTTCGTACAGGTCATATTGTACTTGCTGGCATGATTCTCGAGGCAGATTTTGTGCATTTATTGCTGCTGGTTGTTATCTGTACAGTGACACGATTTCCTAGAAATCGGGCTGGAGTTTGGTTGGCACGTGTGGGTAGTTGAAGCTTGTTGGCACATATTTCTAGAAAGAAATTGGATGGCTGAGATAAGTTGATTTGCATGTCTGATTTTGAGTTGGAATTATTAAATTTTTGGGTTGTAAGAAATTTTAGATTTGCTCTTGAATAATCGAAATAATCTCTCTAGGGTTTTTCCCACAGTGGGGTTTTTGCCATGGTCATTGGACCAAAAATCACTTGTCTACTTGTTGCCTTATTGGAGTATGGGTCAGTGATTTACTTGACTTATGTGTTTTAGCTTTCAGTTGCCTTTTGTTTTAAAGGCATTTATTAAAAGACTAAAATCTTAGGTTAGTCAAGTGTTTGACAAAATGTGTGAATGAGATATTTCTGATTTTGTCATTACAAATCTTCATATTCATGTCCCTAAGGAAAAGAGGACAAAGATGGAACCCTCAGGCAAGAAAGGGGTTTTTGTGGGGTGCAATGAGAACTCCAAGGCTTACAGGATTTATGTACCAGGTCAAAGGTAGATGGAGGTAAGCAAAGATGCGACTTTCCATGAGGAAGCCGCATTCAAGAAATCCAGAGAGCTTCAACAGGAATCAAAAGCAGTTCAACCTGCTTCACCCTCTTCTGAAAATGAAGTGTCAGATGATTGGAGGAAGGAACCTCATGAAGGGCCAAGTGATGAGCCCCTAAAACCTGCTGAAGAGTTAGAAAGAACTCTTGAAGAACTTCCAGCCAAAAGGAAGCTAGGGTGTCTTAAAGAAACAATGCAAGAAGTAGAAAGGATAGCTGCTCCCAAAGGAACTTTTATGGAAAGTAAGAGGCCTCATAGGTTTGGAGGCTATGTTGCACCGATGAGCAACATCAGTGATGCCGAACCTTCTTCATTTGATGAAGCAGATAAATTACAAGTATGGAAGGATGCCATGCTTGAGGAATATAGGTCAATTCTAAAGAACAATGTCCGGGACATTGTGTCGAGGCCAAAAGACAAATCAATGGTCTCTTCTAAATGGATCTATAAGATCAAACATGCAACTGATGAGAGTTTGGAAAAGTTCAAAGCAAGATTTGTAGCCAGAGGCTTCACTTAGAAAGAAGAAATCAACTACAAAGAGACTTTTGCCCCTGTAGCCAGGTATACCTCCATTCGATCTCTTATTGCTTTAGCTTTCATTCCTTGTTGGAAGCTACATCAAATGGATGTAAAAACAACATTCTTGAATGGAAAGATTGAACATGAGGTCTTTGTGGAGCAACCAAATCGTTTTGTACTGCATAACAAAGGCACTCATGTATGCAAGCTGAGGAAGGCCTTGTATGGTCTTAAGCAGGCTCCTAGAGTTTTGTATGACAGGATTGATGGCTTTCTTAAAAGCCTAGGCTTTCAGAAAAGTGATGCTGATGCAAATCTGTACTTCAAGGTAAGAGGTAACCAATCTATTATACTAATCTTGTATGTTGATTATCTCTTTCTAACATGAGATGAAGGGCTAATAGCTTGGTGTAAGAGGGAGCTAACCTCAGAATTCGAGATGAAAGACTTAGGCTTGATGCATTACTTCCTGGGATTGGAAGTGTGGCAAAGACAGGGCAAGATATTTATGGCACAAGGAAAATACACAGTGGATGTATTAAAGAGGTTTGGTATGATGGATTGCAAATCCATGTCTACTCCGATGGTTACCAACCTGAGGAAGTTGCATGATTCTGATACAGGTTCAGATTTGGTGGATCCCACCATGTATAGGCAACTAATTGGATCATTGATGTACATGATCCACTCCAGGCCAGATATATGCTATGTAGTGATTGCAATGAGTTAGTTCATGACTGAACCAAGATAGAGACACTGGGTGGCAACAAAGCATATCTTGAGATATCTCAGAGGGACCATTACTTATGGTCTGAGATATACATCCAGTGGTGGTTTATTTCTGCATGGGTATGCAGATGCTGACTGGGCAAGAAGCCTAGTGGATTGGAAGAGTACTTCCGGATACTGCTTTAGTTTAGGATCTGCTATGATCTCTTGGTCAAGATGGAAGCAAGGATCCATTGCACAGAGTACAACAAAGGTTGAGTACATTGCAACAAGTGATGCTAGCAAGGAAGCAATATGGCTCAAAATTGGTTTCTGGGTTGTTTGGTGACAAGCTCGAGATGACGGTGGTTCATTGTGATAATCAAAGTTGCATAAAATTGACAGAGAATCTGGTATTTCACGACAGGTCAAAACATATTGACATGCAATATCACTACATCCGAGACTTGGTCTAGAGAAAAACTGTAAAGTTATAGTACATAGCCACGAGCGAGCAGGTAACTGATATCCTGACCAAGCCTTTGACCTTGAGACAATTTGTGCAACTGAGAGGCAAGATTGGTGTGGCTGAGAATGACTCTTTCGCTGAGAGGGAGTGTTAAATTTGGCAACATCGACAGTCATTCTCCAATGAGAGGCCATATGGGCCACCCTGAGGCTAGTCAGGGAGTTTTGGAGAATCAACCAGTCTTGTGAGGTATTGACAAAAGTCAGGGGGAACGTACAACCTCTGTGAGTCAAACCAAAAGTCAGGACGAACAAGATGCTATGTAAGCCTAATGCAAAAGTCAGGGGGAACGTACAACCTTTGTGAGCATAGACAATCTAGTTCAAAAGTCAGGGGGAACGTACAACCTCTGTGAGCATAGACAGACTGGTGGAAAAGTCAGGGGGAACGTACAACCTCTGTGAGCCTAGTCAAGCCTTGTGAGCCATGAGCAAAAGTCAAGGTATCTAGCAAAAGTTCGGTTGAATATAAAATTCCTATGAGCTAGAAACAAACGATATTTCTAATATTGCAAATGATATAAATATATTGATCTAGTGCATTGGCACGTGTAACATTATCCACCATGAAGAGAAATTCGAATTGCCTTGTAAAGAGTCGAGTTGTAGAAGTCAAAGTTGCATGTCTAAGTCAAAGACATTGTTGTCAAGTTGTTGCATGTTGCATGCATGACATGCACTGCATGCATATCTAGTTGCATGTTGCATGCATGACATGTGCATGCTAAATTAGTACGCATGCATGCCAAGTCAAGGGTGAGTTGTAACTGAAGTCTCAAGTCTAGTTCTATTTTCGAACTAAAGTGTGAAGCTGAGTTATGTTAAAGCATGCAAACAAGTTCCTAATTCCAGCCATCTACTTCTCCTCTTTAGTCCTTTATAAGCAGAGGTCGACCCCTCTCTTCCATACAATGGTTATGCAGGGTAAGGGTGAATGTAGAGGCAACATATAGAGGGCATATCAGCATACAGAGGCAGCATATAAAGGTGCATAACAGTGCTGTCATAACAACATACAGAGGCAACATATAAAGGCGCATAACAGTGCTGTCATCACAACGTACAAAAGCAACATATAAAGGCGAATAACAATGCTGTCATGACTCATAAAAACATATAGAGGCAGTATAAAGGCGCATAACAGTGCTGTCATAACAACATATAGAGGCCGCATAAAAGGCACATAACAGTGCTGTAATAACAACATATAGAGGCAGCATAAAAGGTGCATAACTGTGCTGTAATAACAACATTTAGAGACAACATATCAGAGGCGCATAATAGTTAATTAGAGGTTGCTTCAACAACCCATATCAGAGCTGATACATCTTAGTCTTTGAAAGCAACTCGAATATGTCTATATCAACAAGGTCTCTTTGTTCTCTGTGAGGGCAAAGTCAACTTAGCAAACTCTTTAAGAGCATAGTTTTCATGGTGGATGTTTGTAAGTGATCTTACATTATTAATGCAATAAAGGAATATCGTTTGCTGGGGTTTTTCTCCCTGTATAGGGTTTCCTCAGGGGGTATATGTGTTGTTGATGTGCATGCTTACGTATCTACATGATTATTACTATTCAGTTATGATTCTATATTGTGGAAATGTATTAAGCTTGAATCAAAGTGTTGAAGAATTCAATGAAATAATCTGCTTAAGAAATCAAGCTCAAAATTTAACAATCCCGCCATACTTGCTGCTCTGTTGCCTCCTGAAAAGTGGAAGGCTTAGAATTTAGAATGCTGCTTATTAATGCCATATAGTTTGGGAACTTCTTCGGAGGTGTTCTCTCTCTAAATGTGCTCCTACGAGTCTCAACATGCTCCTGAGCATCCCTCAATGTCTGATTGAACCATTGAGGTCTCCTGACAGATATGGAAGGGGCTCTTGTCTCCCCTTGCTCACCTGAAGGCTGTTGTACTACCCTGGAAATCACTGGTAACCCCGGCTCAACCTTCGGAACTTTGTGCTCCTCATCCTTTGTTGCTGTAGTAGGATCATGAGACTTCCTGGATGTAAAGTCCTCCTCAAACTTTACATCCCTGCTTACTACTATCTTCCTCTGCTCCGGAATATAGACCCTGTAAGCCTTTGAAGTTTCACTATAACCCACAAACAAACCCTTTCCGTTGGAGGGCGGGCTCCAACTTGGTCCTCTTCTCTACTAGTACATGGATATAAACTGGACAACCAAAGATGCGGAAATGAGTCACCTCTGGCTTCATACCAGTGATTGCCTCCTTTGGTTTCTTGTCCTCCAAGATCTTATGAGGACACAAGTTCTGGATGTAGACTAGTGTGTTACATGCTTCTACCCAAAGAAACATGGACAAGTCCTGGTCTATTATCATGGCCGTAGCAACCCCTATGATGGATAGATTTTTCCTCTCCGCAACCCCATTTTGCTGTGGGTTGTATGGAACTGTCAACTCCCTCTTGATTCTTGCGTCCTTGCAGAATCCCTCGAACGCCTTGGAGGTATACTCTCCCCCATTATTTGATCTCAAGAATTTGATCTTCTTCCCTATCTGGTTTTCAACTAGAGCTTTGAACTCTTGAAACCTACTAAAGATCTCATCCTTGGTCTTTAAGAAGTAGATCCAAGTCTTGCGAGAGAAATCATCAATAAAGGAAACGTAACACATGCTTCCTGTTATTAATGCTACTGACATCGGTCCACAAACATCTGAATGTAGTAGGTCTAAAATCCCCTTAGACCTATGCTCATTGCTTGGGAAAGCAACCTTGGGCATGCTTGCCAAGTGCTCAACATTGAACTCTGAAAGACATGTGACTATCTCCCTCAGAATAGGCAACGCCTTGTGATGCAGATGCCCTATCCTCTTGTGTCACAACTTGCGCAAGTTGTCACTTTTATGCACCAAGGCTCGAATAGTTTCATCCTACAACCTGTGCAAATTACCTTCTCTAACCCTTATTACCCGAGCTCTTTAGTCTGATGAGGACTTGCTAGTTCTTGAACTATGCTGCAAAGCCCTTATCTTCCATAATTGAAACTGAAAGCAAATTCTTCTTGAGACTTGGTACAAACAAGACATCGTCAAAATCTAAAGAATTACCTGACTCAAGTTGGAAGGGAATAGTACCAACTCTTGTTATTGGGTACTGACATCATCACCAAGCTCAACTTGTACTCCTGAGTCTCGCTTCTTCAGATTAGAAAACAATTTCCGCGCTAATGCCATATGTGAAGATGCCCCACTGTCCACATACCACGCATTCCTTGGAATCGTGTTGGTAGAAAGACAGGATATTAATGAGAAATCCTTCTTGAACTTGGAAGCAAACTTGTTCATCCAAGTTTCTGCAGTGGCTACTACCTGCTTCTGCTACTGCTTCCCTATACCCTTCTTCTTATCTGGACACTGTGATGCATAATGACCATGCATATGACAATAAGCACTTGATTCTACTCAAGTCCTTCTTTTCTGGCTATGAGGTTGACTCCTTACTCTTTCCCTTACCCTTGTTGGGTCCTTTACCTCTGCCCTTATTTGACTGACCAAATAGAGCTAGGTTCTCTTCACCATCCTTCTTGCCGGCCTTTGACTCCATCTGAGTCTCCTCCTGGATACAATCATCCCAAAGCCTCTCAAAGTTAGGAAGGTTTTCCTGAGTGCAAATACCTTTGACAAATGGTTCCCATGAAGTTGGGAATCCATCTAGTGCCATGTTCACTAGCTCTGCATCTTCAACCTTTTCCCCAACTATTGCAAGTTGATCACGAATTTATTTGATCTTCATAAGCTAACTAATGATTGTGTCTGATCTGGTCATCACTATGGATTTGAGTTAATATCATTTTCATGTTTATGTTTTGACTCTGGCAGAGACTAACCAGGGCATCGAACATCTCCTTCGTTGTCTTCTTCTTGGATACATGAGAGATCAAATGATCCTTTATGGAATCCAAGATCATCCACTTGGCCTTCATTACTTTCTTGTTGTGAGCTACCAACTCTTGCGGATTTGTAGGCAGAGTAGCAATGTTATTGACAATATCCCAGAGATCATTCTCTTCTAGTAAGACTGTAACCCTCACCTTCCATGATAAGAAATTTGAGGCACCATCGAATCTATCCTCAAACTTGAGGTTAGCTGATGCCATCTTTGAGATTACTGCACAAACTCCCAAATCTAAAAATGAAACTTTAAAACCCTCTCACTACTAGACCTTCCTTGTAGTTGATTCACTGCTGCAAATCGTAGAGAATCTCAATCATAGAAATAAGCTTTGATACCATGTGAAAATTCTCAAGCCCTAGGTGACTAAACTCCTTATGATCTCAATAAAAAAAGTAGATTGCTGAATTTAATTAACGCAGAAATAAATTTCAGACCATAGCATTAATCACACGATAATTGGAAATCAAATAGTGGAAGCATAAAAATTAATTTCACACAATGTAGGTAATTACTCCTTCAAAACTAGCTTTTTATTCCTTTGAAAAACTGACAAGGAAACCTCCACAAGTTGCCCAAAAAACCTTACTGCATGGATACCAAAAACCACCTTGAACTTGAACTTTATAGTCGGATTGAAAGGTGCAGCTGTTGGAAAAAACCATAAACAATAATTCTTTGTTGTATGACCTGCAGTACGGATTGTACGGTTACTGCATGACCTTGTTGTACAGATTTCATATGGTATTGTCCATACGACTGTACGAAACTGTGTGTGACTTCTGTATGGGACTACGTGTTGCTCGAAAATGCCTCTTTCCTGGCTCCCTAATCTCTCTCCCTCTCTGTCACTCAACCTGCTCAATTGCTCAAGTGTTCTTGTATCTCTGAACTCTCTATCTTGACCTATCTTTATAGTTTTAGCTGAGACCAAAACCCTAATCTGTTTTTGAGATTACTCCTAGCCTAAGTCATGCATGCATGAAATACACTTTTTAGACTCAACTGCTAAAACAAAACTTTCACTTTTTAACTAAAGTGAATTGCATAATTACAAAATAGAATTTACTTTTCGAAAATAGAATCACTTTTCGAAAATAGAATTACTTTTCGAAAATTACTTTTTGAAAATATCTTGAACTACTTGCATGTTCACATGGAACTTGTGCGAAAGTTCTTGTTCGAGCTATAATTCTCAACACAAACTAAGTCATGCACTATAGATCTATCATGCAAGAAACTAAAAGAAGATTCTTAGTCAAACTAGGAACATACAAGACATTAATCAACTCGAGAACATCACTTAAAGGCATGTTGAAAGAGATAAATCCCACTTCAGTAACTGGATAAGGGGCATCATTGCCCAACTCCACATGTATGCCATCGGCTCATTTTTGAAGCTTGTAGAAGTTCATGTGTCGAAATGCTCCACTATCCACATACCACCATGTCAGAAACAAAGTGAGTGAAAAGACATGCTATCATGGAGAAAGCTGTTTCAACTTTGGATGCTAACTCATCCACTTGGGTGGAACCTTTTGCACTCCCTGCAAACTGCTTCTGCTGCTACTTGGCTTTCTTCCTCTTAGCACCATGAGATCCGTAG
Organism: Picea glauca; assembly: GCA_000966675.3. Taxonomy (NCBI): domain Eukaryota; kingdom Viridiplantae; phylum Streptophyta; class Pinopsida; order Pinales; family Pinaceae; genus Picea; species Picea glauca. The sequence continues at coordinate 10,110 of JZKD02S1353083.1, forward strand.
TGGCCCATTTGTGGCACTCGAAGCATTTCACTTGACTCAAGTCTTTCTTCCCTTTATTTGAAGAATATGATTCTTCCTCCTTGCCTTTTTGATCCTTCCCGGGTCCTCCTTTGTTACCTCCTCTCCTCACCTTCATGATGAGGGCTAGGTTTTGTATCTCCTCCACTTTGGCTTAGACTATCTCTAGCGTTGTCTCCTCTTGGATGAAAACATCCCAAAGCTTCCCTCTCAATGGTTTGTTGAGATTTGGGTACCTTGGGAAGTGGTCCCCATGTGCTTATGAGTCTCTAAGCACAAAGGGGGAAGACTATTACTCTTTTACTTTACTTTATGATTCTAATTTCACTTTGACTTAGGAGATTTAAGTCAAAAGTGAAATATGTCACTTAAGCATTAAAGTGACAATTAATTCACAATGTGGGTGAATTAATAGACATAAAGCAACTAAGGAAAGTGGGTTTCCTTAGTGAGATATTTGGATGAGATCTCACCCATTGATTAGACTTTGCTAGATTGGATTTAGGCCATTGATCTATTAGGGCTTGGCCAAAGGAGGCTAAAGTGAGGGTTTAGTGCATTTTTGAGATTCATTCTTCACTTGTGAGTTTTGGAGAAGAGGAGGGGCGCATTTCTCAAGGAAAGGAGGGCGCACTTGCATGAGAGCTTGAGGAGGAAGCTCTTGTTGAGTTGAGCTTTCATGGAGAGGTTATCCGTGGAGGTTTAACATTCATTTCCGTGGAGGGCGCATGCTACATAGAGAGAAGTTTATTTTCTAGAGGAGGGCGCGCATTCTGAGGAGGAGGAGGCTTCATTCACTGTTTTGTTCACTTGAGGAGGAGTGGTAGGAGCATGGGGATGAGGTCAGTTGCATTGGGAGAGGAGAGCTAGGGCGCATGCTTCCATGGAGAGAGGCATCCAGCCTAGGCCTCTGTTATTTGATGGTGATCACATCTATTAGGAGGAGGGCGCATTAGTGGAGTGGGTTGACAGCTACCTGGTAGCAGATTCACTTGGAGGAAGCCAGTTCTGATCATTTCAGTGAAGAGGTAGCACAAGAGAGCACATTCCTGTGGAGGGATTTCTTCATTGGGTCAAAGAGGAGCTAGAGCGCTTCACTTCAGTGCAGAGAGCAACAAAGGGAGAGGGCGCACCTGAGTTTGGGCACATCTCTCTCTTTGGATCTTGTGGCAAGGCTTGTGAGGAGCTTGCTATGTATACAGGTTCCTTTGTATTGTATTACTTGTTGTATCTCATGCTTTGATCATCATTATATAATATATAGACATATATCCCAAACTGGTTTTCCCCGGGGGGGTTTTATCCAGGGTCATGTTGACCAAAAATACCTGTGTCAAATTTATGCATGCTTAGACGTGTAGATCATCATTTTAAAGTTAAAGATCTAGAGGTAGTGTTATGTGTTTTAAGTTATATTGCATGTGCTAACATTGAGTAAAGAAAACACTTGCAAGGGCACCTTAAAAGAGC
>JZKD02S1353094.1:0-11597 GCA_000966675.3 Picea glauca
TAGTTAACTAAGATACAAGAGCATGATTTTGAGATATTTACTTCTCACACTATTAAAGGGTGATATTTATCTCTCCACCTAGCTTAGCGTGGCGATCCTAATGAAGATTCCAATAATGATGATGACTCTTTATCTGCTTGATTTGTTGTTGCTTGTAAGAATGTATATGTCACTGATCATCCTTAGTATCATGATATTGTCTGTTACTTACATAATGAACACTACCTTCCCAACATTGAAAGTCACAAAAGGAGATTAAGATTAAAATCCTCAAATTATGTCATATTGTGTATTTTACTGTTTCATAGGTTTATAGATGATCTACTTTTGTATTGTGTAGACAAATAGATCTCTTAAATCATGTTGATAGTTCTTCACTATATGGATGCTCAACCCTTTCACATTGGTGGTCATTTTGTTTCCAAGGAGATTGCAGACAAAATCATCTAGATTGGTCAATAGTGGCCCTCTCTTTTCAAAGATTGTTATTAGTTCATGCAATCTTGCAAGATATGCTAGAATACGATGGGAAGAGAGTAACTTTCTGCCATGCCCTTAAATCTTGTTCTTCTTGATTTCCTTTTGCTACGGGTTCTACACTTCATTGGCCCAATCAGCCCACCATCTTCTATTGGCCATGTGTTTATCCTCATAGCCACTGATTTCTTTACCAAGGGTGTGAAGTTGTTCCAATAAAAAATTATAAGGTTGAATAGGTAATTTCCCTCCTAGAAGTCAATATTTTCTCACAATTTATCCTTCCATTAGAAATTATTTATGATAATTGAATTGCTTTCATTTATGGGAAGTTTTTGATTACCCTTGTGTTTTGAAACTAAAGTTGTCGATTACTCCTGCGTGATAATTATGTGGATGCGTGCTTGTTTTAGAATTGTCACTCTTGTGCCTTGGAAGAATGTTAATTATTGATGATTGAGTGTTTTAGAATTTACATTTCTCGTGTTCCATGACTATTATTGATGTATTGAATGATGGAGCATTTAGATTCTTTTGCGCCTTAAAAATAAAACAAAGTTGATCACATTGTGCCTTAACTTATGTCATTGTATGATTGATTTAGCAATTAAATTCTCTCGCGGCTTGGAATTTATGTGATGTGTGATTGGTTATAGAACACTATCGCACCATCATTTCAATCTATTCAAAGCTCAATTAATGTCTCAAGAAAGAGTCACCTCTCAAGACAATGCTATAATCTATTGCACCTTTCAATCTAGTCAAAGTTATTGCACCATTAATGTAGTCAAAGAACACTATTGCACCTTTCAATATAGTCAAAGTTAAATTAATGTCTCATGTTATTGTAGGGTTATAAAGCCTCATCCCAATGATCATATGCCTCCAACCTTGTGATCTAATCATTTGGTGACAAGTGTCATGAAGGGTGATGACTAAGACTAGGGGTAACTTTCAATTCAAGGCTAGGAATGACCAGGCCCACATCAAGTGAAGGAAGAAAATTAAGAAGGTACATGTGTTGTCCCATTCCATGTCAACAATAACACATCCATTCAGTGGGAACACTAAAACCCGACAAATCGATGACTCCATTAAATTAGGGTTTATGGTTTACATGATGAATTGATGATCGAATAAAGTGGGTGTGTGAGTCAAATTTGAGTTTAGAAACCCTCCCATATCGTTAAGGCATTTGAATACTCTATCCATGTCAAACTTCAATGCATACAGAAACAGTTTGAAAAAATTTCAATGTTGGCCCCATTCATAGGTCATTGTTGCTCGTGTCTAGTCCTAGTACAATTTCCTTGTAAAATTTGAATAAAATATTTGAATAACAAAGTCAAAATAAGTGTATTTGAATATAGAAAAAAGAGAGGCATTATGTTTCAATGCAAAGAAAAACCAACAATTTTCAATGTAGATACTGTTTCAAATTTGGACGGAAATCCCGCAGAAAGGAGAGGCATATCTAACAATTTTAGACGGAAATATGAAAGATATTTATTTGTCGCATGAAATCCATGGGATGACATACCTACATCGTTGGTATGAGATGTTTTCGAATTGCTAAATCTGATTTCTGCAATTTCGACGGATTTGCATTGAAAATGATCAGAAATGGTGTTTTTTTATATTTTTCAATGAAACCTAAGAACCTGGCATCCACACCAACCATTACCATAACAGTGGATTATATTGTCGAATTAATGCCAAAATAACAATGTGTTTCTTTGACAAAAGATTGGGATTGATCATATTTTATTCAAAAACGACAAAAATCTAAATTATGTTTGTCATTCATTGGATTATACAAAAATATAAACATACAAATGTAAATCCCCAGGATGACATATGTACATCGTTGGTATGATTAGGCACAATCGCGCAAAGATCCTCTTGGTTTCGAGAATAGTTCATTCTCTACTAAACAGGGGAAACCACGTGAAGGTGGAAGCTCTAATTGTGCACCCCCCCCTTCACATCACTCTCAATTTCCCCATAGTACCTAATTTGAAATTATAAAGAACATGTTTCATATACTATATTATACAAAATAAAAACATATAAAGATCATATAAAAGATATAAACGCATACCTCTTCTTTTCAACAATTAAATATCAATCATCTTCTTCTTCATCCAGCTCAACATCTGTATCAGGATCTGGTTCATAATCGATATTCGTGAAAGGATCATTCATATCAACATCATCATCAACGTCATTTTCACTAATATAGTTATCGATATCGTCAATGAGATCATCACCTCCTACATTTGGATGATCAACTTCTTCAACTTCTTCGTCTGACACATCGACTACATGAGCCACCTACTCTTGATATGCATAATCATGATGTCTTCCTCATTATTATATTCATCCTCAGATACATGATTATACTTTACTGGTCTTCCTCTTTGATCATATCTAACAATGTATGACCAACCTTCTTTACCAGGTACCTCTGAGTAAAATACTTACTCACATTAACTTGGAAGAACATAAGGCTATGTACCCGGTTCAAATGCCCTTGTATTAACCATGGTAAATCCATTATCATGCTCAATAACAGTTTTTTCATGATCGTGTTCATGCATCTGTAGCCTATACCATTTAACCTCAAACAAAACTATTTTAAAGGAATTAAAATCGCACACAATTATATCCTCCAAATGCCCATAGTACCTATTCTCAGTTTCTTTTGGATTTCTGTCACTTCTAGAGGAAATGTTGGTGACCTTAAACATTGCAGTTATCCCACAATCCGAGGTTTTCATCTTATCATCCAACTTTTTGATATGAAATTTACGACCATTACACCACATAGCCTTGTGATGTTTCAATTGCAACATGGAAAACAAGTAAAAAATACATTGTCAATTAATAAACCTCATATAGGACTTAGTAAATATATATTTCAAAAATTAAACAAACCAAATACATTGAAAAATTGGGAAACAACTAGGAAAATGTGGGTAAAAGAATTACTTGCCTATTTATCTTTTAAACCGAGGGCTAGATCAACTTCCCTTGATGTACGATCAAGAAATTGATCTCGATGATGTTGCGTTGTTTTAATCATCTTACTCACCCCTTCCCATGATAACCTACCGAAGTATTCTTCAGTATATTCTATCCAATGCTCCATCCAATCAAGGTTGTTTGCAATGTATAAATGTAAAGCATCCCACTCTCGAACAACTATATGATAAAATAACAATTTAATATCATTAATTAGCTATTGTTAATAAAGGAATAATTTAATATAGTTCAATATGCAGGAGCAAAAAATGTAAAAAATCAGTATGATAAAATAAAATTGGAAAAATAAATGTGTATATATTAAATCTATGTCAGCATCTAATAATTACCTTTCACAGTCCTCATTTTACCTTTCCCCAATAGGACCTCCCCTTCAAATTTGTTGATGGAGTCGAGATACCAAATGCGAGGCACATTCATATTTTCTGCTAATTTAGGTAGACATTGACTAATATACACCATGCATTGATATACCATATATCCCTCAACCATAGAACACTTCGGACGTGCTCTTTATCTAAAAAAATCCTTCAATGACTTCAACTTCCTCTCCACCATCCACATCGACCTTGTGTCTATTGGTCCACATAATTCAATCTCCTCAACTTGGTGTATGAGGTAGTGTTGTTGTGCATTGAAAAGTGTTGGAGGTAGATACTATTGCATTTGACACATTAGTTGGGGAATTTCTCTCTTCCAATACCTTATATCTTCTTTATGGATTTCTTTTGATGATAGCCACCTACAAATGTCGATGCAATAAAATAACATCAAGGCATACACAAATTTGCAGATAAAACATAATATGTCAACAAGTTCCGCTACAAATCACATAAGAAGTACATTTTCCTTATAAAAAATTACTTACCTCATGTATTTGCCAAGTACATAAATAATTTGTTTTATGTTGTTGTCAAAGTTGTTTGGGAGAGATAAAGGTAGAACATACTGTAACAAAAAAAAAAAATTATTATCTGTTTCCAAAAAATGCATACCAAAAAGGAAATATATTATAACCTATTAATTACCTTAATGAATGTATGCCAGTCATGTGTTTTAACCCCACCAAAATCACCTTCTTTTGTTAAGATATTTTGTATGTTCAACGAAAACCCTGTCGGAAACCTAATTTTCTAAATGACCTCTTTTACAATACTGCTCTGTTGTTCCGTCAATAACCAAGGAAGACTAGTATTTTGTTCATGATCATCGCCATTAGAATTAATAATAAGACTTTGCAATGCGTGATTAGCTTCCTGGATGTGACAACAAATCTTTCCAATTCTCTCTTTGTCAGCCATTCCATCTAATATTCACCATAACAATTTTGTTATGTTCTTCCCGATATGCATTGTATCAAATAGATGAACTATTTGTAGGTGCTCGTAGTATGGCAATCTACTGAATTGCATCGAGTAACTTTTCATTCCTCATGGAAGCCCATTTGTGCCTTAATGACATTCATGAAACATCAACAAATTGAAATTAACACTAATTAAACAAACAAAATGAAATTAATACTAATGAAATTAACCAAAGATTTATATAATTTGTCATACATAAATAATTTGCATGCCTTGACAATTTCTAATATATTCCAACTTCCATAGGCGAGGTGTCATTCTTCATGTTTTTTTTCCATTCTCTTCTTTACCATTGAATTTTTCTTTGTTTGTAGTCCGATAACTATGGTTCTTAGGCAGAAATTGCCTATACTCATCAAACACTTTCTTTCCTAAACTCCTTGAACAATGAGATTTTATCTTGGGACCATAAACTGGGCATGCAAATTTACCCTTTGTTTGAAGACCTAGAAGATATATGAATTAATGTAGCATTGAATTAGAGTTACAATTTAAAATAATGCATGATATTTTCAATAAATATATATAATATTAAATCACAAAATAAAGTAAAAATATACCACAAAAATGTGTTAACCTCGAAGCATCATGAATTGTCCATGATAGTATTCCATGGAATTGAAATCGTTTTTTCCCTATTGATCTAGAGATGTCATACATAGTGACACCATCCCATAACTTCAACAACCCATCGATAAGAGGCTCAATATATACGTTCATATCTTTAACCTGGTACTTACCTAATTGGTTCAACATACTGCATGATTAATTATACTTATTTAGATGTCGTTATATATAAAAGAAATAATTACCATGCACAAAACAAAGAAATGAAATATTTTGTCATACTTTAAAACAAATAAAAGATAATTAAATACCTGGAACAATCATTGCCAACATTCTGTGCTCTCTCTTGATCGGCATTCAAGGAGGAAGGTTATTGTTTATAAAAAAAACAGGCCACACTGAGTATGTAGAACGAAGCTCTCCAAATGGATTAACACCATCAGCTGCCAATGAAAGTCTAACATTACGAGATTCTTCTTTAAAACTTTTCCACTTTTCTTCAATGTACTTCAATGTAGAACCATCTACAGGTATTTGAATAACATCGTCTCGACTTTTGTTCTTTGCATGGAAATCCATAAATTGTGCTATACTTTGGCACCTGAACAACCGCTGAAAATGTGGAATTATAGAAATATAACAAAGAACTTTGCGAGGCACCTTCTTTGATGCTTTACGGTTCAATATATACTTATTTGACATTGTGGGCATTCATTTTCTAATGCATATTTTCCATAGTATATGATATGATCATTAGGACATGCATCAATAGCCTGATAGTCCATTCCAATTTCTTTCATAATCACGGATATTTCTCGATATGTGCGTGGCAAAATATTTGACGTCGGTAATAGAAATTCACCTAACAATCTACAAAATTCAAAACAACAAGTCATTGTAAACAGTATTAATCATCAATATCGCATCCATACTAATTTACAAATTAGAAAACAATAGCAATATAGGAAAAAATTGAACCTTTTAAGTATTTGTGAACATGTAGGCATAAATAATTAACAAATTAAATACCTTAGTATCCGTGTGAGGCATGTGTTTGATAAACCATTCAAAACATTCAAGTTCACCAACAACAATATAGCAGATAAAAGATTTTTTGTTGAGCCTTCATAAAGAGGTTGTTGTGACTTCTCGAGTAGAGGATCAACATCATGACTATCATCCTTGTTGTCCTCATCCATTGGAGCAAATGTGTCTTGGATCAATCTATGTATCTCATCTTCCTTATTTGAATCACTAATGTTATCTCCATCCATATCATCATTAATAACTTAATCAACAAATTCAATATTCTAATCTCGAAGTTCATAACCTTGTAAAGGAGTATTTCTGCTAGTACTTGGAAAATAACTCTCTGGAGGTCGACATTTTTGGGACATCGTCTATATATTTAAAATCAACGTACAAAAGTTAGTGTGTATAGAAAATATAAAAATCTCGATAAGAAATAGTACTAAAATTCATGAAATGATGACTATTACAAAGAATACATAATTAAATATTGAATCCTCTTACTAAGGGATGATATTCATAACCCCCTTTGGCGTGCCCCTTCTCCCTACAATGTCTTTCAGTTGTTGTTATTAAAAGTCTTTTTCTTTGCATTCCCCTGCAATCATAGCAAGGGAAATAAAATTTCCATCACCCCTCACCTCTAATGTCGCTCTTAATCGAGCAATCTTCCTGTCATTTTCGTTCATAGTGAAAAATCCTAGTACTAACAAGTAATTGTCTTACCTACACCATACCAAACAATAAGTTGTAAAATTTTTATATTTTAGCTACTCCTTCATGATATTTTAGCTACTCCTTTCATTATGATATGTTTATTTACAATGACCTACAATCCTCACAATTATTTCTTCTAAGACATTTTGACATGATTTTATTTATTTATTATCGATTAAATATTAAGATCGATATGCTTCAATTTGTACTTTAGAGTAGTGTGTATTGAATCATCGTGGAAAATAATTACACACCATTTAATGAAAGTGGTCAAAATTTCTCAAACTTGAATCACTCGACACCATACACTAGCCTCTAAGTTGTTTTGTAGAGAAGATGTCAATTTGAAATTCACCACTAAAAAAAGAATGCCATCCACTTGTCATCCACAATTGGGTTGGGTTGGTTTAAATTATGACGTGTTTATTTGCAGCTACATACAATGGTCACAATTTTATGCTACTTAGAGTGGCCATGGTTTTATTTTCTAAGACACTTTGGCATGTTCTCATTTTTCATTGTCTGACTAGTAGATTTCATCATGTTATCGTAGATTTCATCATGAATTTTTTATATTTTATTTACTCCTTATTAATAGTGCATAAACAAGTTACATCAACTACAAACTAGAGTTAATCACTACATCTAGAATTGCGTGTGATTATACAAAATTGAGAGAAACAACATCACATAAGAATACAATGTTATATGACTAACATCCTAACCTAATACTAGACTAAAAATATGACATTAATATATATAGACACAACATCATAGAAACACGAAAGTTAGAGAGCTAACAAGGTCACTAAGGGATAAAATTAGACCTAAGAGAATTTTTTTCCACTTTCTATTTCAAACATTAGTCCAACCGGTAAAGTTGTTATGAGTTGGTGGTTTTGTAATAAGGATTAAATTTACATAAGGAATTGTAGGCTCAAATTAATCTAKATTGATAATGACATTCATTTTTAATGTTTGAATTGAATTATTGATGGAGTAATTTTCCCTCTTCTTAAAATACTTCTTCGAAAAATATTTTTCTTGAAATTTCACATGAATTTCCATAGAATATACTAACTAGATCCAAAAACCAATGACATGAAATATGGTACTACACATATAATAAATTATCAAGGAGAAAACAAGCTACATGAAATTTCATTTGAACAAAAATTTACAAGTTAAATGAGTACATAAACAAAAAACATACTAACCTTGCAAGTTCAAAATCTGAGCTATGTAGATCGAGAATTGGATTTGTTCAATCGGTGGGTGACGGAAAAAATAAACATCTCAAACAAAAGCCACGAACAGTGTCACAACTATAGAAATTATGTCACAAAGTCTCTTAAAGTCAGGTATATATAGATCATCTAGTCAACTAGTCGTTAGCAAATGCTTTTTGAGATAGGCAAAATATTCGTGGCAATAGCGACGAACTTTCTTGGCAATAGCAATGAAATTTCATGGCAATAGCGATGAAAATACCGCCCAATTAAAAAAACCTATTCATGGCAATAGCGATGAAATTTCGTGGCAACAACAACGAAAATCCCACCCAATTTTTAAAAAAATATGAAAATAATGGAAACGTGGAAAAATCTCATGGAATAATATGCCCATATGTAGTAGTGGATCCTGTATAGCATGGTGTTGGGAAGTCCTATTTCTTTGAATCATTAGTTTCGAGTTTCTTTTATTGAGGGTGAGAGAAAGAAATGGTATGCAAGGCATTTGAAGGTCTCACATGGTAACTCCAATTATGGAGCACATCCCTTTGATTGTTATGGATAAATTTTCTCTAGTGCAAGAGGATCAAGATCTTGACTACTATAGTTTTGTGCAACACAAAAGAGATATTGATGGGGGTGGTGAGAAAAATATTTAAGGATTGAAATAATAGGATTGGATAGAACCCTAAGAAGGGGATTCTTTTTCAACTCATTGTCAATGGAAAGTTATATGAGGATCCTCTATACGACATTTACTACCATAATTATGAAGCAAAACATCATAATTTGATATTTTTCTTGGAGACGACTTTTAACATTGTGCTATGGGTATGGGAGGTCATCCTAAACACATCTAATGCATATCTTGGGACTTCATAAACCATAATAATTGTTGTGATAGTGAGTTCCTTTCCTAATATTTCCATTGAAGGTTTAATTTCAAGTTCTGCACTATATTCATGGTGGTTTTTGTTTCTACTTGGTTCTCCTCTTTTGGTATGGAAATTCCTAGAATTTCCAAGTGGAGGCATGGCGTACTTGGAGTATATCATGGCATCTCATGCTCTCTTTTATTATCCACAAAAGTTGCATTATTTTCTTACTTATTGTAGCTTAGGTGACATGCTATCACAACTCTCTCATTGTGGTTTATTTTTGGTACCTCATCAATGATGTTGGGTTCCCTTTATTTTGGTAGTGGTTCATAGGCCTAAGGTTTTGGCTCAAATCCTTTACATTAATCTCTAAACATGATACTAGGGTTTTAGGTAGCTTATTGTGATTTTTTTGTTGTTTTGAGGGTGTGTTTATCCCACACACCTTATTGAATGTATGTGGGGGATAGATGTTTGGTCTTTTCTCATAGACATATTGCTCCCTTGCACATCAATGAAGTTTTTTTAAAGGGACAAATTAGTTGACATACGGTCACAACTCTCTCATTGTCATTTATTTTGTTTTCTTCATTGATGGTGTTGGTTTCCCTTTATTTGAGTAGTGGTTAGTAAGATGTGTGGAAAAACCTTGGTAATTTACAATAATGAATGGGATACTAATGATCCTAAGATTGAAATAGAAAATGGAGAATGTGAACATGTTCATGGCATGTTTCAAGATAAAAATGGTATGGCATGTGATGCTCTGGAAATTCATGATAGCATTGATCTCACTTTGTCTTCAACTATAGTAAAAAATTAAGGATATGTTGCATCTAACACTAACCATGGGTTCAATGATAGTCAAATTATTGGTGATAAATCAAAGTGAAAGAAAGTATCCTTCATCTATNTTTTCTTGGAGATGAATTTTAACATTGTGTTATGGGTATGGGAGGTCATCCTAAACACATCTAATGCATATCTTGGGGCTTCACAAACCATAATAATTGTTGTGATAGTGGGTTCATTTCCTAATATTTCCATTGAAGGTTTAATTACAAGTTTTGCACTATATTCATGGTGGTTGTTGTTGCTACTTGGTTCTCCTCTTTTTGTATGGAAATGCCTAGAATTTCAAAGTGGAGGCTTGGCGTTAGTTGGGGAAGATGATGAAATCTCATGCTCTCTTTTATTATCCACAAAAGTTGCATTATTTTCTTAGTTATTGTAGCTTAGGTGACATGCTATCACAACTCTCTCACTGTAGTTTATTTTTTTGACCTCATCAATGGTGTTGGGTTCCCTTTCTCTTGGTATTGGTTCGTAGGCCTAAGGTGTTGGTTCAAAGCCTTTACATTAATCTCTAAGCATGATACTAGGGTTTTAGGTCGCTTCTTGTGAATATTTTTTTGTTTTGAGGGTGTGTTTATCCCACACACCTTATTGATTGAATATATGTGGGGGATAAATTGGGTCTTTTCTCATGGACACATTGCTCCCTTGAACATCGATGAAGTTTTTTTAAAGGGACAAATTAGTTGACATATGCTCAAAACTCTCTCATTGTTGTTTATTTTTTTTTCTTCATTCATGGTGTTGTGTTCCCTCTATTTTAGTAGTGGTTTGTAAGATGTGTGGAAAAACCTTGGGAATTTATAGTAATGAATACGATACTAATGATCCCAATATTGAAATATAAAATGGAGAATGTGAACGTGTTCATGGCATGTTTCAAGACAAAAATGGTATGGCATGTGATGCTCTAGAACTTCATGATAGCATTGATCTCTCTTTGTCTTCAACTATAGTGCAAAATTAAGGATATATTGCATATAACACTAACCATGGGTTCAATGATAATCAAATTATTGGTGCTAAATCAAACTGAAAGGAAATTATCCTTCATCTATGCTAAATGAGTTTATGTGAATCAAATATGATATTGAAGAACATGAATGGCAAGTAATCGGGGCCATAACATTGGTTTCTCTCATCAATGACAAAATTATGAAATTTGTCCATAAGGAACCAACAAAGGAGGTTGAAATAATAGGTTTACATAGGAAACTATAAGAAAAATATGATGATGACCTAAATAAAAATGCAACACTAGGTTTGGAGAAAATAAAATTATAATAAAGAAGGATCCCTTAAAGATTTTGGTCATTTCTATTTCACTAGAATTCCAAGGTACCCAAATTCATGTCTATCTATATGTATATGGATGAACCTCAACCTAATATTTCTAGGTCAAATTGTTACATCTATATTTGAACATGTGAAAC
>JZKD02S1353105.1:0-11597 GCA_000966675.3 Picea glauca
CAATGGAAAGATACAACTCTAGCAGATGCCACTTGGGAACCAACTACTATTCTGTAACAATTTCCCTATCTCAAGCCTTTAGGAAAAGGATGTTTTTAAGGGGGAGGACATGTTGGGGACCTAACCCCTCACGTAGGTAGAATAATATATTTCCATGTAATAAAGGTCAATATTAATAAGTCCTAGCAATAAGGAAGAATAAGTCCAATGTCAGAAGACCTAATAGAAGCTTCCTCTTCTAGAAGGATCTTCCTATAGATGGTTCTTTTGATAGACATATTTAGTATAAATAAGAGTCGAGGGTATGAGAACTCTTATCTTGGATATTATTGTAATAGGGATCTGCTTTGATGGATGTTTCCCCCTCTAAGAGGCAAGTGCACATTGCTCTCAGTAATCATAGTGTTCTTTCTGGTATTATTCTAGCATCATTTTGGTATTATTGTGGTGTTGTTATGGTTATATTGTTGTTCATCTGCCATTTCTAGCTATTTATTTTTGTTATGCATACTTTTTATATCTGGAATATTACAGTGCATGCATCGCTATGAAATGTGTGCACCCTTTATTTGATAACAATTCTTGTGCACTAGTCAACTACACACAAAACCATGACTTGGTGCCAACTTCTCACCAGCCTATATGTACATTTAATTTAACAATTTGTTCCAATAACTCACCAACCTATATGTACAATTACAAAGGGCTTCAGATTAGGGACATTATATGCAAGAACTCAAAACCAACCATACCTTTACAATGACATTCTTGGCTGCAACCATGGTTCAAGTCTTTTTTCCTAGACCTCCACTTTCCCAAGTCATTGAATCTCCACATGAGCTTCCCTCAGTCACTATCTACATCTCCACAAACCTACAAGACATTCATTGCTATACAAGGTTGAGTCCATCTGTCCACTTCATAAATTTTTCTAAGCCCCAAACTTCACATGCACCCGACTAAACGCATTTCTAATGTCCTTCCATATCAACACCTTGATTTCTTCCACTTCAAGACACCATGCACACACCACCTAATTTTCAAGTCATACTTCTACTAATTGACTATTGTAGCTTTATGCATATCTACCTCATTCGAAGGTTGTGGGAAACCCACTCCTCCAACAACCCAACTCAAATCAACTACCATTCTCGGTGATGCACAACACAAACATGTCATGATGGAAGCATTCCCAACCAACTACCTATTGCAGAGCTCTTCTAGGTCACCTTAAGTCATTCACCTAAGTTCTTCAACTTGTTTCAATCCAAAAATTCTCCCCTTCACGATCACTTCTGTGATCACCCTCTCCATTCACATTTACGATTAGTTCTGCAACAAGTCGTGCGGAATATCTTGTGTTCATCTTCCTTACCGAAGTGCTCGGTTCACCCAACGAACTATGCACCTAGTCTCTTCAATGTGTGCAAAAAAGGTATGGAACTTACTTCCATCATGAACCAAACCAACTGAGTTTGTTCCTAGACTATCTCTGCGATCAAGTCTATGACAAGTTCTACGATGAAATCTGCAATGAGTTATGTGATCACCCACCCTTTCCAAGTTCTTTGTTTCACCACAAACTCTACTCTTGGACTATACAAGGTGTGTTCCTAAACCAACCTTTCCATTGCACTTTCAAACAAACCTCTGTCATAAGTCTGATGCAGATTTTGCGATGAACTAGTTCTCTCCACCAAATGGTTCACCAAGTCTGCAAAAGTTCCCATTGAACTATCTTCACAACAAATTTCCTTAATGTTGCACTCTATGAACACTATCACCACCATGGTAGTAGAGAGTTCTTCAATATTGAATACCATCTATCATCAATATAGTGGTGAAGATCTCACCAAAATTTCATCAAAATATGCAATGAACAAGATCTCATACAATATATCATCGGGATAGTGGTGAATTGATCACTAATCCTTTATCAAAATCTGCAATGAATGATATTGGATACCATCTATTGTTGTGATAGTTGTGAATTTTTCACCAACCCTTCATAAAAATATGCAACAAACAAGCTTTCATACCATATGTCATGTCCCCACAGAATGCCTAACCGAATCTTACATTCATGCACCACTAGAGGGTGTGTGACACTGCAATGTTTCTCACTTGGTTGCTTGAAAACACCAATGATACGTTTTCCAGACTATGCCTCTTCACCTAGAGCATACCCATAATCCATTTTAAGATACCAACGATCACACTCCTACTCTAGTGCAAGTCTCATATACTTAGAAAATTCTTAACAACTTAACACATAGTCATATGTAAGCATACATCCATGAAACGAAGAGAACACTTGCAAAACAAACAAGAGAAACACAAATATAATGTGGGAGACACAAACCGTTCCTAACAACCGACTAAGTGTTATTATTGCATATTTGTTACATTATGAGCACTACTAGCTCAGTTTACAACTTGGTAGAGTCACATGACTTGCCTCAACTCACCAAGACACTCATACAAAGATTCGTTACCCCAAGACTCGTCTGTGATAACATGTTTATTAAATTCTATGTCGCAACCCAAATGTGTATCCATCATAGAGTCATTGTATATTCTCTGGTGCAAGACTTCACACATAACCGTGGCTCTGTCTCTTAGCATGCCTCCTCATACTTGTAACATAATTCCCCCAAACTCAACCAAAAATAAGGTTTTCCCAAATATTCCCACATAATCACCTCAAGGAAGCACAAGTCCTCCCATGTGGAGAAACTTGGCTCCTTGAGGGAGCTCACGCCTCTTCGTCCAAGTATGCATTAGATCACATAGCTAATCTTTTTATCCTTATTGTTAGAATATTCCTTCATTGTTTGTGTGCCCTTGTTCTCATATAGAGACTTCAAAGGTCACCATTGTGAATTGTCACATCCTTTGGGGGTGTCACATCCCTTCATGAACCCATGTGTCAAAATGAATCATCACACCCCTTCATAGATCTGGTCTCCCAAATGAATAATTTCACCCCTTCATGAAACCTATCACCCAAACGAACCCATGCACTCATCAATCATCATTCCCCTTGGAACCGGTGCACCACAACCTTGGTGCGCTCCTCATGCCACCACACCCCAATCTATTAGTCGCTTCATACTTGGGAAATCCCCTTGGTGCATTCACATGCCCAAGGCATGCACTTTCCTATCTAGTGCAACACTTTGGTGCCAGAGAAACCCAAGTTCCATCTCCTTGAGGAATTGGGTTAGGTTCTCTACGCCCATATAGTTGAAGAACTTACACTTGTGAAAACTCCTAGCCCACACAACCAACATTAATTCCTTGTCATGCCAGACGTATTGCATGCAATAAACACTAGACATTTTTCATGTATACCCTTCAAAACCCATACCAAATCCTTTTGGCACTAACTTAGCGATTAACTCATCATGACACTTAGTAACAACTAAGAACACTACAATGACACCACATCAAAAATATAGGAGGATGCAAATGACACCTTTAGTAACTAAAGTTAATTAAATCAAGATAGGATGTGAATACCGATTGTCCTCATTCATACTGCATAAGGTTTAACATTTGGTGTAGCCTTGACTAATTATTTGATCATAGGTTTCTTGTATAAATATGTAATCACATGTACTTGGAAAATCTCTGAGACAATAGGTGTATATTCTATAAGGCATTTGTACCTTTGAAAGATCTGTTCTAGATTCTTTCTTATATGCAACATTTTAAATAACAATAATGGTTAGATTTTGTATTATATAGGGTTGTGGTTGAACTAGTTAGCTACACAATGTAAAACAAAATTAAGAATTGATTATAACCATCAAAAGAAAATAAGCCTATACAAGTCCAAATCATTATATGCTAGCCTAAACAAAAAAATACCAAATAGTTATGGTATTTAAACTTCCTTAGAAAACAACACACTAAAAACATTATACAACAATTCATTAAGTTTCAAAAATAAAACTAAAAATTATGTCCTAGGACAACAACAATATTGAGATCCACCTATACTCCTGTAAATTCTTCTAAAGCTAGTGTTTATTCATCTTTCTTATCATTGGGGTTGGTTTCTTTTGAAAATATCTTTGCACCCACATTGTAGTTTCCCATTATCATCCTAACTCACATAACTTCAACAAAGAACTCTCCCATAAAAAAACCTACAAAAACACTTGGGTGAAGGGTCTAGGAGATGTGATGACAAATTGAAGAAGACCAAGATGAGCACCAATTATACACATTGGCGACTTCAATGAACCCAACCTCACGTCCACTTCCAAGTGTGACCTATAAGAGACCTCCATAAAATATTGATATTCTTTCTCAAAATCCTTTAATTCTAGAAGTTGAGAGGTGGTTTCCAACACACAATAATCCCTAACCTTTTTTTTAGAGTTCGATTTTCCCTCTATCTCCTCCCATCTATTCCATCGGTGTTTGGTCTCACTTCACTACAATTAACCTCTATAATATCCCACTTATATATTTGAATTCCTTGTTGAACCTTCCTCAAGTCGCAAATAATGCATAGTGATAGCAGAAATATCCCATGATGTGCATGATTTAGGGCACACAAAGATAGACATAAACACACATAGAAGAAAATAGAAACCACAAGTAGAAATCCCATGCTCATGTCAGAACACTACCATAACCTTCCTCAACAACCATGGGACCATCATGATCAAGAAAGGGGGAAATCCTAAGATAAATAGTGAAATACAAAAAGAACCAAAGAATTATCCCACTTCAAATCCTACATGCAACTTCCCTCCCATCCATCATACTATTCAAGAGTGATTTTTCCACAAGGAGAGACATTGGATGCAATGGATCCTAAGGTGAATAAATTTTGGTCTCCTTGATGTTGCTTGGTAATGCATGGTGGTGACATTAGACCTCACAGTTATTTTAATCACCATTCTTATGATAGAAAAAAATGGTTAAATTAATTGTTCATTTCAATATCAACCCAAGAAATATATGTATTTGTGATGTAAAATGCATTGTATGTGTAAGCCTTAGGTCTCTTTTGTATCTGGTCCTTATCATGATTTTATAGAATGAAATTGTATTACTAATCTAAGGAATGAAAATACCCGAAATCAATTATTAAATAACATTTGTGTTAAATAGAGACTCACACTTACAATAAAAGTATAAATTCACACTTACATAGTTAAACTTGAAAATTATAGACTTGCATAATTCAATTAAAATTGTATCTAAAGAGTAAAAGGAAATGCGCTATAACAAAACTCTCACCAACATAACTCTAAATTTAAACTAATAGTTATACAATCACACTTGAATTCTATGAATAGTCACATTAAAAAAAAGAACAATAATAACAATCCTATTCTATTGAGCGGGCCGTACCTCACAAAACAAAGGTGTTGGAATTAAACTACATTATAATTAAATGAGCATATACAATCTAGTTATTACTCATAGAAAACACATGGAAAACAATAAGCTAGATCTCCTTGTATTATAACAAAACACACCTCCAATACATCAATAAATTCGTCTTTTCATTGTCAACTATATCTTAGAGATAATAGAATTTATATACATAAATCATCCTCTTTAATTTAGACATGATGAGTAAAAATCTAAAACAAGACCTAAATTAAATATACTTGAGAATCAAAGATTATAAAAAAGTTTCTAAAAGATTTTTGTTCTCATATAAATACAAACAAAATATTTAATTAATATTCTAGGGATATAGGTGTACAAAACTAAACCATTATTCCTAGTCAATATTGCTACTAATTATACCATTGCACTGAAGAAGGAGACAATAATCATGCTCTAAAACTAACCTTAGAGGCTTCTGTATCAACCCCTAAGACAATATGACACATCAATTATTGACACCATGATGTTGACCTTGTCATCCCTTTGTCCATTATCCACCATTCATGTTTTCAACAACTCACAAGATCTGTAGTAGTCCTCAAATGGTTCTATAGCATCTACGTGGTAGTTTTATAGAAACCTTCGCGGCCAACATTAAAACCAAAACAAATTCAAATATGATACCATTTTCCTAAGATTTAGTAAAAATTAAATGGAAACCAAGAAATTCAATTACAACTACCTCAAAGACTTTATCTCGACACCAAACAACAAAATGGGCAATAACAATAATAAACATAGGAAAATGGGGTGGATAATGAAAGGAAAAATATGGTAACAAATGTCCAAAATAGAGACCCATCATCTCCCCTGAACTGCTCAAAGACTTTATCTCGACACCAAACAACAAAATGGGTAATAACAATAATAATCATAGGAAAATGGGGTGGATAATGAAAGGAAAAATATGGTAACAAATGTCCAAAATAGAGACCCATCATCTCCCCTGAACTGAATCTGTTGCATGTCCTTATGAAATCCTACAATATCTCCTCTATTTCCATGAATCAAAGCAATCCGAGTAAGAGTATTTTCAACAAATATTGCTCCAACTAAAAGGGATCTGACCACATTATTCCATCACATAATATCCTAAACTAAGATCTACCTCATCCCACAAAGCCCGCTTCTTGATGTTGTTTTCTAGAAAAAACAAATTGTTATTTGGGTGAGGGGCATTATCACCACATAAAGAGCATGGTATTCACCTCTCACCCATAAATTAGAACACTTCTCAACATTTTTCAAACGTGACCACCCCTGATGCCACTGAACTCGATGTCCCATAAATGAAGTAAAATATCTTAATTGAACATCCCCAACAAGGTGTTAGGATTCCATTTCCCCTAATTACTCAACAAAAACTTATGTTGATACAACACACAACAAAATAATGTCTTCTTTAGTGCAAGAAAAGTACACTTGGTAAAAATCATCATATATAAAGATACTACAATAATTACCTTTCGCCAAGGTGTGAATTTGTAAAGATAATGATTGTTGTTTCAAGAAAATGGTATAGATAGGGGAATGTGACCTATAAGTCAAAGCTTCAGAGGACAATTGGCATGTCCTTTCCTTGTCATTTTTCAACTTATTCACCTAAGTTATCATCTCCCAGGAAAATTGTAGATATTGTTTCATATTGTGTCATTCCTTGTTGCATATTGTGTCATTCCTTTTGGAGAAACACCCATTTTTCTTTTTTCTATGTATATAATTCAGCCCACTAGGGATTCCATTTGGTTATAAAGCGGAGTCTTGTCACCCTTTTACAAAGCATTAAAATAAAAATGTATTCAACTAGGGATTCCAATATATGAAACATTCTTACTTTGTTTATTAAGCATGGATGGATTCTAATAAATATGTATTTGACTATAGATATCAAGATTCAAATATGTTTTATGTTGTAAGATAGATTTACATGTAATTAAAAAATTATTAACATTGTAATAAGTGTTGTATTTAAAAGTAAAAATAAAAAAATGCTAATTTTAAGAATATTAAATCAAATAAATTTTGAATGTAATATTGACTGTTAAAGTCATGTTTAAGCTATACATTCATATATGCAACTTTAGTTTTCTACTAAACCATCACATTGTATTAATACATTAAAACATCATTGCACCAAGAATTCTACAACACATATCAACAAAATTATCCCATAGAATTAACAATAATACCTTATAACACTATATTTATTTTATGTAACAAACACCAAACCTTTGTCTTGCATCTTGTTCAAAACCCACACCAAATTCTCTTTTCACTAACTTAACAACTAGCTCCTTGTGACATTTGGTGATAACTGAGCAATGTTGTAGTTGATGCCTTATCCTAGAAATTTGAGGAGGATGGATCCTTCTTTTTCTTATCTTTTATTATTCTAGGTTGGCTTGGGGAGCCATTTAAGAATGGTTTGCAAATGAAACCATCATCAACCTATCCACGTGATTTAGGAAGATCCCAACCCTCCTAAGGGGTAAAAATGGAAGCTAAATAGATTGTGATAGATAGGGTGCATTTTTCTAGTAAATAATTCTTCCTTAAAACAAACAATCTTAGAGGAATTTCAATGATCACATACAACATGTCACTCTAGATTTCATAAAACATATGAATGAACTAAGTGCTCGTTCTTTTGGGAGGGAATGTGATCTAGATTGTATAGAGAATGAAATGAAAGGAAATAATATCGATGGAAACACACAAACATAGAAATATTGCAGGGAGAATAGTAATATAGTGAGAACCAAAAATCTATTAATAAATGTAATAATATAAGATTGCGAAATGCAAAGAAATACAAACTAGCTAGAATGGTGGTAGCTTATCTTTGAAGAGAGAGGTGTTAGCTAAAATCATTCACAAGTCGAAATTACAAGAGCATAAAATGGCCTTTTAACACAAATCATTAAAACCTAAGAGGAAAAACTCATAAATATTTAAAATCCTAACTCTAGGAGACAAAGCCCCAAAAGGATTATAGGCCTTGAGGTGGCTAGTTGATATTAGATCCATTTGGGGTTCATATTAGATCGTTGGAAATAACTAATTGATAATTGCAATTATTGGTAGGGTTGGTCACACCATGGAAACCCTAGGCCCTAAATTGTAAAAAACATTGTTTAAGGCCTAAACAATGGCACTAGAAGTTTAGGACCTGAAAAAATGTAGCTACAAAAACTGCCAAGATAGAGACCCATATTAAGTCAATGGAAGAGATGGGAGGACACTATTTTCCACCTAGTTCAATCCTCCCCCATAGGAAGTAATGGTCCCTATTGCATCAAGTTATCTCATTAGATAGGGAAACTTTCGTTGAATTTGATTCTTGGTGAGCCACTTGCCTTGGTGAAGAAATTTTCCTTCTTTGATAACCCAATAGATTTGTATGTTCTATTGTTGGGTTCCCTTCATATTGGTTTCCATGATACGATCTGATGTATTTTTCTCAATGCAGTCAGGATTGAGTTATGTGGGTTTCAATTGCTCAACCACCTCCGAGGTGTCCAATAGGGGTGGAAAATGTTGTCAAAGAAACTCAACATTAAATGTTGGGTTCAAGCCAAGTAAGGGGGGTATACTCAATTCAAAGTAATTTTCACTGGGTAGAAAAGGTGGCAAGGAATGGACAGTAAGGTGATTAGTTAGGAAAACAACAAGGAGAGGCATATCAAAAAGACAACAGATGGGACAACCAGGGGGTCGTAGTACCACATGTAGACATACATGCATAGTACACATTAGGAAAATGTAGGGGAAGGAAAATAACTGCTAATATTACTTACCCTTATAAGAGTTATACCTTAGCAAGTGGGAATAACTCAATAAATTCATAGTTTAAACCATCACTTGGACAATACTAAACAACTTGACCACGAGGGTTGGGACCGATTTGTTCATAGATGGGCCATACCTATTTGTTGTTAATTTCATGATGGTGTAACGACCATATTGGAGTGGTCTGAGATTCATGTGGGGGCATGTGAGATGCTCATTATACAAATGAAACCACATGTTATCACCACCTAAAACTTGTATGGAACCCAATGATGGTCATGTTGCCACTTGTACTTTGAATTGGATTTCCGTAGGATATCATCAACCTATTTTTGGATGTGTTGGATCCATTCAACAAATTTGGCTTCTCTATATACCTCAGTCTAATCATGGGAGGACTCTTCCCGTGAATGTGCAATGGGAATGGCTACATCAATATGTGCTAATGGATGGAACCCTAAGGGCACTTGAAAAGGGTTGTGTCTAATAGAGATATGGAGGGATATTTTGTATATATGTTGAGCATATGAAAGGATCTCATCCCATGTACGTGGATGCTTCAAGTTATACATGCACATGATATGCACAATCATAATATTGACCACTTTTGTTTGTCCATATTTTTGGGGGTGGAAGGTAGTCAATTTAGTTAGCTTGGTGTCCATTAGAGACCACATGCTAGACCAAAAGGTACAAAGAAACCTACTATCCCTACCTAAAATAATGGTTCATGGTATCCCAAAATGAACCCAAACATGCTCACAGAAGAGATTAGTAGTGGCTTCGATTGCGATGTTCTTCTTACACTATGCCAAAATGGCTTGTATAGGGTAGGTAAAGGAGTGTATAGCCCCTACTTCTTAATGGTGTGATTAATAATGGCACATGAAATTCATGATCTTATATATCTATTGATTTCATGTTAGAGTTTTGGCCAATGGAAATACTTTTGAACTACTACTACTATATTCTCCATGCCAAAGTTCCCTACCATCCAACTATAATGATCCTCCCAAATTATCTTTGCATGCTCGCGTGAAGGAAGACAAAGGTGGTCCAGGTAACACAAAAGTGCATCATGGAGTTTAAAGTCTAGAATGTTTTTACCCGTTCCTAGTGTCTAATATGTAGTAGTGAAGTCAAGGTCTTTGTTGTACAATTAGGACCACCCAAAGGTTTTGTGGCCATAAGAGTTAAGAACCATGGTTAAAACCACAACTAAGGGTTGGCTGAGGAAGTCTGCAACATGATTTATGTTTCCCTTCTTGTACTTAATATTCAGGTGTAAGTTTTTCAAGTATTTGGAACACTTCTGATGGTGGTCATTTTGTAACTTTGCTTGTTTGCATGTGATGTAGGAGAATCTCTCCACCTCAACATGCGCCAGTCGGATTTCATGCATGGTGAACATTTAAGGGAGGAGAGGCGTCTCCCTCTCATTTTTTCCTCGAGAATACAAAGCGCGATCTAGGAAATTAAGGAGGACAAGTTGGAAGATACAAATCATGCTTTCGCACAAGATGGAGATAAGGTCACCATTAAGTGGTTGACGACAAAATGGATCTACATCTGATTTGGAGCATATTTCCATCATTGTAATTTGTCCTTTCAATAGGCATTTTGAATGGTGATTTGACACCACTAGTTTAGCTTGCGAGGGAAGCTCGTCGAGCCCCTCTTGTATAAATGTTTGTAATTGTTGCAAAGAAAAAAGGTTAGGTTGTGTTGGGTTGTAGGAGGTTAGCTAAGATAGAGTTAGCCAGGAGAGAAACACAGAGAGCCGAGACTCAATTGTAGCTCGAACTTCACTATTGTAATTTGGAATTCTATCATTAATAAAAAATGATTTTTTTTTTTCTGTTTTGAAATTTTGTGTAATGGATGCTATGTTATGAATTTCATTTACATACATTTGAATTGTAGATGAATGTTAGAAATCATCTGCAGGGATAGAAATACAGTTTTCTACCCCTGAGTGTGTTGAATTAAGTATAGTTCTCTAGGCTAAGTGATCCAGATGGATCTCGGTGGCCATCCACCTTTTCCACTAAATCACCATTTTGAGTCTGTGGTTTTGATAAACCATGGCATTCACCCTTTTGATGGGGAATGGAATGTAATGTCATCTTCATTTATTAATTACAGACATCATGTCATGGTTTTATGTACATGCCTAAAACATAACATTAATGCATTGGATCCCATTAGAACTCCGCAGTTAAGCATGCTAGGGATAGAGTAGTACTGGGATGGGTGACCGCTCGAGAAGTACTAGTATTTTACATGCCTATGGAATTTTATAAACTTAGTCCAATTTATCCCACATGCATCATGGGAATTGTTCTCCTCTCACTCTATCATATATAATTGAGGTGAAGGAGGCCCTTTAA
>JZKD02S1353116.1:0-11597 GCA_000966675.3 Picea glauca
AAGTGTCTCTTCACTGGCAGGGCCGACTTCTCAATCTGGGTGGGTAAACCCACCTTTATTATATTTCTGGGTCTCTTAATTAACTGCTGGGGCCGACTTCTTATTATGCCTATTATAATTGTCTATTGACCAATCCGCAAAAGGGGATTTGGTCCTAATACAATTACCGACATGATTAATCCACAATGGGAATTAATCCTATGAATAAAATAACAATAATAATAAGAATACTCTTTGCAGTTACATTATTTCAACACCTATTTTGTAGATGTTTGTTAAATCAAATCTACCAATTTGGTATGAGCGCACATTATGATGGACAGTTTTGTAACTAAATGAAATTGTTTTATATTCATGTAAGTCCGTAGAGGCAAAGGTTGGAATGAAGGTTGGGACGAATGGTTGTATGTACCATTGGAAGCCTGAGTTTAGTGGCTGTTGTAAACTTCTCCCTTGAACAATAAGAAAATACCGATTATCATTGCCCTATGGAGGTTTCCCTTACAAGAAAGGTTTTACCACGTAAATCACTGTGTCAATTCTGTGTACGTTTGCTGTGTTATTCGTCTTATTGTAAGATTGTAATTGCTCTACTTCTTCTTGTTTTGCTTCCGCTACACAACACAAGGCCCCATAATCAGGGCCGACGGTTTACCCTGCTTACCATCCATGGAACATGGGGAAGTATTCGGAGGGTTTTTTGCGAGTACATTTCCTCGGAAAAAACGAACTTATTGCAGGGTACAATTAGCAAACATATATAACAAGGATTAACAGTAATTCACATAAAAAGATTTAAAAAAATCTGCTAAGCTTAAGTGGTGAATAAGAAAGTAAGATTATTTTTATCCTTCTATAAGCTTTTTATTGTTGTATACCATCAGTTATGCAACACAAAACCTGGACATGTAATAGAAATAAAGGAGAATTACTACAACATATCTGACAGGAAAGAAAGAAAGAAATTATACTAACAAGCAAAGTTGGTCCATGGGACTGCTAAATAATTGCATTATGTACAGTATCCCAAGGGAGTGCCTAAGGCATCTCCAAGCTGAGACCAAAAGAGAAATACAGAAGTACAAATAATAATAAAGCCTATCACAAAGTAATGCTAAGAAAGGGCAAAGGATTTGGTAAAATTAATATTAGCTTACCAAAGCCTTTTCAATCTCATCCGATTTTTCCTTTCCATAGAGCTGCTCAACAAAAGAAAGGGCAAACTCCATAGCAGTACCAGGGCCACGACTTGTAGTTAGTAACCTATCTTTGTGAACATTTGATGTAACAATCCACAAACAAGAGATTCTGTAGGTAAATTGAGGGTGACAAGTCACCTTCCAATATCAAAACCAGCAAACAGTCAGTACTTAGACTCGTCAAACATTTCAGCCAATCAACATACGAAAATTAGAATCGCAGAAAAAGTTATGACTGAAATAGACCCCTAGTTTTTCCTTTCTAAGTTCTAACCATATAAACAGCTGCTCACACCAGGTAGTTCAGCAAGGAAAGCGCATAGATATATGTATGGCAATATTAAGTAAAGTTAGATATGCTAACCTCTACACAGCTCAACAAATCCCATGCATCAAGGGCAATAGCTGGGGCTTCAGAAATAGCACCATATAGACGTCCACCCTCTGCTTGTTTTCTCGTAATGGTCCGCAAAATTTCAGAGTCTCTCAACCTTGCAGAACCAGGCATGCCTCCCTGCAGCAACACAATTCAGAAATCATTACTCCAATGTCGGCTCTTGACAATAATTTCAACATGTGGAAGACATCAAATTCACAGCGATATTGAAGCATGGCAGCAAAATCTGATACTTGTTTTATACACAAAACTTTATAACTAAATTCAATTTATTAAATAACAGCTGCAAAAGGAAGCTGTCTTAATGTGCTGCATAGGTGCTATAAAAAGCTGTGCAATTTAGCAGGATGAAAGTTATCAAACTCAGGCTCAAATAGAGACTGGTTTCACCCAAAATTGCAACTTAGATAAGACTTGGCCATTGACTCTGCAAACGACTCAACTGAATAAAATATATATACAATATTCAAATTTTACTCAAAAATTATATTCATGTACATCAATGTAAATACAAACCATTGGACATCAAATATACAAAGTTTCCTGTTTTATATTGCATATAAGGAAGCAAATCAGCAGAACTTCATCAAGATACACAAACTATAAGTTTGAGATACATAACATTAAAATTCTAAGACAATACATAAACATCAAGGCTCTACATGGCCTCTAGAGTCCAAAAATTGTTAAACTATAATCCAATGAATAAATGTTGACATCACCGGAGATAACACTTGGTCAAACCAGTTTTAGAGCATTTAATCTAAAGTACATCTCATTAGACCTGTTATCACAAAATCTAGCACTTGTGCAAAGCTTTCACAAGATGCTAAACTTGTGTAACAATTGGAAGTAATTGCCACTGTCACCTAGGCAAATAATTCCCTCATTTTAGTGATGGACAAAGTCCAACAAAAGGGAGGCTACCTTGTGACCTCAAGGGATACTATAGCAAGCTAAGGGCAACTCTATGGCCCTCTATCTTGGTCACTCAAAGATAAACTAAGTCTTGGGAAAAGAGGGGAAAGTTAAAGAGGCTTTTAGACAATGATTGTACAAATGTTACAAGGGATTCAAGGAGGAAAACCAAGTCTAAAAGATGCAATACAATACCCAAAACACTAGCTATCAAGAGAATAAGAGTCACTTAAGTAAAATGCAGAAAATTAACAATCTTATATCAGCAAAACATGTTTTACAACAGCAGCAAGAAATCAGCCTCTAAAGATTGTCAATAAATTATTAAAAAATGAGTCTAAGAGAGAAGAAGAAGGTCCAAGTGTCAAACAATGATTTCAGCCTTCTTTTACCATGATATTAAGTAAGTTATCAGCAATTTAACTAAGCCCTAATGGCTGTAACTAACTTGTATAACAGCAACAAGTAAGAGAGCAAGTTTGCAAGTCATTGAGTTGGAATTAGCACAAGAATGAGATGAAGCATCTGCCCAACAAGTTGTCTTTGAGAGAGAGTGAGTTTATTAGGGTTAGCAAACACTTATAAGTTATAAGTAAGAAGACTAGTGCCGTTTTCTTTCCTCTGGGCAAATGGAGTCAAAGCAAACTTTTGGAAGATTGCTAAAGGCAAGAGAGGAGGTTGAAGTTCAAGTCTTGGAGTTATAACATCATAAAACCAAGCCAAAACTTCTTGAAAACAAACCCCAGAGGTTATACCATCATAAACCCTAGGTTTTGTTTTCTTCTCTAGCTTTAGCAACTAGGTCTTCATTGAACTAGGTTAAACCCTAGAGGTTATACCATCATAAACCCTAGGTCTTGAACTAGCAAAGACAAACCCTAGGGGGATAAACAATCTTAACCCCTAGAATAGGTCTTAAATGCTTCAACAAATCAAGATGAATGAAAATAGGGAGGGAAATAAACAATTTTAATCCCTCCTAGGGTTTCTAACAAAATTTGAAATAGCATACAAGGTACATGCAAAAATTAACCATCTAATAGAGCATCCACCAAAATATACCATGAACAAGCATTAAAACTTGAACAGGATCACTTACTAGATCAAGCAGTATGTATGAGGAAACCTTGGTTCAAGATTCATCCACAAAACAAGACAAAGCATCCAACAAGATCGTCCTTCCAAAAGTGCGCACAAGAGCTCCATAGCGAAAATAGGGAGAGAGAAGACAAGTAATGATGATGAATCACAAGTGTCAGTTCTGATTTGATACAATTGAGCGCTAGCCACTTTATATGAGGCAACCCTAACACATATGTCCACAATAAGCCCTAAACAATAATCAATCCATGATACAAATGATATAGGTCT
The DNA here is from genome assembly GCA_000966675.3 of Picea glauca. Classification (NCBI taxonomy): domain Eukaryota; kingdom Viridiplantae; phylum Streptophyta; class Pinopsida; order Pinales; family Pinaceae; genus Picea; species Picea glauca. The sequence continues at coordinate 3,886 of JZKD02S1353116.1, forward strand.
AGGCCGACCCCTCAAATAGCCTCAAACAATATAAAAACATGCTAATACACCAAAATATGCCTTCCAAAGTCACACGTATGGGTGACGTCATGCTCTAAGAGGGTGAAAGAAGCCTCCAAAGGCCATGTCTCATCATCAAGTGGTGCAAGCAAGGTGTGTCTCCTCATCAAGGGTCACGTCATATCGTCAAGGACTCAATCCATCAAATGGTGCCCCTATGGCAAGCAAGCCCCATCATCATCAAGCAACCCTAGTGCATGACGTCATCATCAAGGAGCTCAATGTCTAAGGTGAAAAGGCCAGCGTCCAAGGTGGAAAGGGGTCTCATCAACTCTCCAACGACTGCCCAATCATCTCCAAGTGCAACGTCCTCTATCCAAAGCCTGATAAGTCTTCGAGGTGCATTGTCCAAGGCTTGGGCTTCCTACCCATCTTCCAACCATATGAAAAGAGGGCTCATTTGTCCATCGTCCAAGGTCTAGGAGAAGTGAGAGGGTAAGTCTGAATGTGTCAAGTCATCAAGTGACCCAATGCTCAGCATCACACGTGCCATGTCCTATAATAAATGCACAACATCCTGGGGAAAAGCATGGGACGTCCTCCAAAAAACCATGTCAGGTGCACCCAAATCAATCAAAGTCATAGAATCAAGTAATATTAACAATCACATGATTCAAGAGTCCTTAGAAACATGCAAAATAGGCCATCACTTATACAGAAGCCACATAAGCAATTCACATTAGGTATCCCCTTCAAACTTCACATTAGCTCATGACTTTACGCAATTTGGCAAGTTTAGGTGTGGGAGGCCATCAAAAGATCCTATTAGGCCTGTTGGTACCCAGGTAGAGGAATATTTCCCAAGAAACCCATCTAAGTGTCAGTATGGGGGATGAAAACGTGTTGGGATGAATTCATGGTGATGGTATCATTAACATGCAAGGCACCATATTTGGTCCATCTTCATGAGCGCCTTTGTAGAGGGAGCACTTGGTGCTTGAGATACCCTTTCCTCGATACTTTTTGCATTCCAAACCCCTTATCTTTCCTTTTGATATTCTTTTATTGCATTGCAAGTCCCCTTTTCAGGTTTCCAGCACTTATTCTTTCTTTCATGATTTTTTACCGAGATAAAGTCCTTTCTATGATTATGCATTCAATGCATTAGGACTAGGGGCAATTACCATTAGAGGGGATAGAGCTCAAGCTGACCTTATGCTCTTGAGTTGGTCATTCATTGTCCCGCTATTCATTCTTTATTTTTTATCATTTTTTATAGCAGCTACATCAACCCCGGCATTCTAGCCATTCTTCTCATTGAAGAATGAATCATGGGCCTTTTGGTGTACATGTAACAGCGATACCAAAGTTTGTTACATTGCAGAAGGCCCTAGGATGGAAGGTGTTAAGTATGGGGGGGAACGGTAAGTTACCCTTATCAAAGTCCCCCAGTAGTACCCCTGTTCCCCAAAAGTGACAACAAGGGACAAGATGGCCACCAAGGTGAAACAAGGCAAAAAGAATAACCTCCTCAATGCATGATCCATTATCTAACTTCAACCCATGATCCTCACTCACATGCCAAATGCATGAAATATGACACTTTATATGAAACAAAGACTAATTTACCTCATAATGTGTCGGGCCACCCTCTTCCAATGAACCATGATGATCGGGTGTGATGAGTCATGTTGATGAGGAGTGAGGCATCTGAAGGGCTGATGGGTTGTTGCTTGTGAGAATACTAATCATCATCATTGTCAAGATCACTGTCTTCATTGTGGGCCATGAGACATGATCTCCTCCAGTTACCCCTACGTGAGAGGCGATAACATTTGGCTCCAACATGGAGACATGTGCTCACCATAAAGCGCATGAGAACCTCAACATCTCTGGTACTCCAAGACCTGCAACCTGTATCACTCTAAAATCCTGCTACATTCTAATATGAACACATCAATACTAAAAGGCAGGGGGATGTTATCCACCCTAGTTTAGGAAACTATAAAACTATGCAAGAAAGAAAAAAAAAATCATTTCATCAATATATCATTTATATATATATATATAACATATAAATGCCAAGCTAACATCAATGCATGATAAAAAAATGAATAACATAAAAAAAAAAGGAAAACAATGTAACAAAGCAAGCACACAACATGACCTACCTACCCTAACCTACTCTTAGGCCAAGCTTAAGAAGTCAAGTTCCTTTTGCAAAATATGGCTTGAGAAGGTATCAATTAACAGGTAATGGTAGCTTCTCTCCCCTGGGTTTGGTCAAGTAGAAGGAGTTAACCCCGGACTTCTTCTCAATTCGGTAAGGACCAAGCTATAGGTTGTCAAACTTCTCATGCATTCCTGGCTTTTCTTTCCTTTTGTCCCACATCAATACAAGGTCACCATCTTCGAAATTTGTTTGTCTTGCTTTATGATCAAAAGTCCCCTTAATCTTGTCTTGATTCCTTGCCATTTGATCTAAAGCACTTCTCCTGGACTCATCCAATTCTACAAGTTGATCAATCCACCCTTGTAATGCCTCCTTATCAGTAATATATTGTTGTGCAAACTAGAGGGTGGGAATCTAGAGTTTAATGGGCAACCTAGCTTCCAATCCATTTACTAGCTCAAACGGGATTTTCCCTGTGCAAGTCTTAGTCGTAATACGGTCTGCTCATAATGCATGCTTGATCTTACTATCCCAAGCCTTCTTGTTCTCACCTACAATCCTCATGACAATATTCATCATACTCTTGTAGCTAGATTCTACCAATCCGTTTCCTTGGGGATGATAGTTGGATGAGTGAGATAAGACAATCCCATACTTGAAACTAAAATTTGCTAAGGCTAGAGAGCTAAAGGCCTTTGCTTGGTGAACTTGGCAGGGGCACCAAACCTTGTTATTACTCTATCTTCAAGAAAACTCATCATGACTTCCTCGGGTGCCCTTTTCGTTGGGATAGCTTCTACGCACCTAGTGAAATAGTCTGTAACAATCAAAACCCAATGATATTCATTGCTAGAGTTATCTTTAAATTCACCAATGAAGTCTAAACACCATTGTTGAAAAGGCACTTCAACAACGAATGGCTTCAAAGGCAAGCCATGCAATCGTTGTTTTCTTGAAAACAATTAACAAGGTTGGCACGACTTGACATACTGATGAGTGTCGGTAAACAATGTAGGCCAATAATAACCAGCTCTCAAATCTTGTGGGTGGTGGTGCGAGTAGCGAAATGACCACCACAATGTCCCGAATGGAGTTCCTCCATCAACTTATCAGCTTCATCCTTGTTCACACACCTAAGGATTATTCCATCAAGATTCTTCCATCCCAAACCATCTTGAGTTAAGCAATACTTCGTGGCTTTCAATCTCAAGGATCTTCTCTTATGATCCACTAAGTGGTCGAGGCACGAGAGATTCTTTAAGTGGTATATGATGTCAAAATACCATTCGTCATGTTCTAACTCGCTCAAAACCACATTGACTTGGTCATTTTCTCCCATTTTTATGGCTTCTTCATTACTCTCAATCAACATCTTGGCTAAACCTTGTCCTTTAATGATCTTAGTGGGTTTAATCTCTAAGTCATATTCCTGAATCTTTGACACCCACTTCCCCCTAGTTCCAAGGCAATCTTGTTGGAGAGGACATCCTTGCTTTGATCTTGTTGTAACCAACATAGCTTCTAAAATGCTTCAAGGATTTAACAAGGGCATAAGCTCACTTCTCAGTGATTGAATACTTTAGTTCAACATCCTTAAGGGTCTTGCTCATGAAGGCAATGGGTTGTTCATAATTGTCCTTATTCTTTTGCAATAGTACTCCAACAATAGTGTCTTGGGAAGCACGTGAGAAAATTATGAAGTCTCGGGAATAATCAGGGCTAACAAGGACATGTGTCATAGTGATTGGTTCCTTAATATCTTCAAAATATTTTATACGGTTATCATTCCATCTAAACAAAGCATCTTTCTTCAGTAAGGCATTCATTAGCTTGACTTTTTTGGCAAAGTTTGGAACAAATCTTCTTATAAAGTTGATCTTGCCAAAGAATGATTGCAAGGACTTCTTACTAGTTGGGGGAGGGATTTTCTTAATAGATTCAATTCTTTGTAGATCAACCGAGATATCTTCTTCAGAAACCATGTGGCCTAACAACTTTCCTTTATCAATACCAAAGATCGATTTCTTGAGATTTAGGGAAATACCATACTTTCTACATCGCTCGAATATCTTTCTAAGGTGCAAAACAAATGCATTTCTTTCCTTAGAAACAACCATTAAACCGTCTCAATATATTTCTATGATTTTAGCTATTAAATCCCTAAAGGCAAAATCCATTGCTCTCTGAAAGGTGGATACAGCATTCTTAAGACCAAAGGGCATCCTCAAATACATAAAGGTTCCCCAAGGGGTGGTAAAAGCAGTCTTGAGTTGATCCTCTTTCTTCACCAAGACTTGGTTATACCCAGAAAAAACATCCAACATTCACATCATCCTAGCACCAATGACTCTTTGCAACAAAAGTTCCATGTTTGGGAGAGGATAATTGTCCTTGAGCAATAGTTGATTAAGGTTTCTGAAGTCAAATAGTCGAATATCTCCACTCTTATTTTGGACAACCATCAAGTTGGACATCCAAGAGGAACATCTAGTGGGGACTATGATCTTTACATCAACCATTTTTTCGAGTTCCTTTTGGATTTGGGGAGCCAAATTGGGGTTAATATGCCTTAGTTTCTGCCTAAAAGGTTTAGCTCCCTCTTTGAGAGGAATCGCGTGTTGGATAATGTCACCCTTATATGCCTTTAGATCATCATACGTCCAAGCAAAAATATCTTTATATTCATAGATTAGGCTTATTATACTTTCCCTTTCAGCGAGGGTGGTTCCCTTTCCTATCTTAATCATTCATAGATCATTTTTTGAGCCAAGATTGAACTCAAAGGCCTCATCAGATTGGTCATGACAAGTTTCCCCTTTATACATATCAAGTCTATCAAACATCCTTTCTAAAGGAACAACCCCCTTTGGAAGAGTGTCATTAGGCAAGTCTTTGATTCTTAAGTTCATAAATTCAACTAGGAAATTAACTTGATTGTCTAAAAATTCCTTATTGCTTTGTAAGAAGCAAAGGATTTAGGCATCATCATTGAAAACTTGCCAACGTTCAAGGTAATCAAGCACAGATGGCCTAAACACAACTTCAATTTTGCATATGTTGCAAAGCGTTTCTTCACAAGGTTGTAAGGAAGTTGCAGAGATGGCTAAAGCATCGGCAATATGGTTCTTTTTCTCTCAGGACATCTTCAATTGAGAAGGCATCAAAGATTTTTATGGTGTCCCAAACCAAGTTCCTACACTTCCTCAACCTTTCATTTTCAGAAAAAATTTCCTTTTTATATGAGAAACGACTAGGTCAGAGCATAGTTTTAAAACCGGAACCAGTCAAGGGTCCAACCAAAACCGATCGAACCAATTTCAATGAACCGGTTTTTTAAAAAATACATAAAAATATTTAAATTTTAACGAAAAAAATATATTTTTAAGATTTTAAATCATGTTTCCAAAGCATTAGAGACAATTAAAGACAACATATCCAAAGTATGCTCATGAATATATCAAAACGACGCCAAGTGCAATACATATCTAGAGATCGGAACATAAATACATAATCAAGGAGGCTCTAAATGACCTCTACAACATCAAATAACATACTAACAAGAGTCAAGACTACAAGTCACTATCTCATTGATCAACATGATCAACGATCAATCATCACCACTGCTAGAACTAGAAATGTCATGAGCATCCTCCCCCTCGGCATCATCATCTATCTTTGACTCAGACTCTAACTCGGCCTTAGACTCATCATCTAAATGCTCCCAAATGCTGAACAAGAGAGGCGTGAGGCACTTAGAGGGGAGTGAGTGTCTTATAGACTAGAATTAGAGTTTGGGGGATCTTAGGTTTTAGGTTTAGGTTTTTGATTTTAGGGGGTTTTAGGTTTTATGGACCAAACCGGTCGGTTTATGACGAAACCGATCGGTTTGGTACCGAACCGGCCAGTGCGATACCAAACCGGTCAGTTTCGTCAAAACCGGTCGGCCATCAAACCAGTAAAACCGACCGGTTGCGGTTCTGGTTCACCGGTTTTTAAAACATTGGGTCAGAGTCCCTTATGACTCTTGAGCACTTAACCTTCCTACAATGGCTAGATCCAGTGTTATGATCAAGGCTTCATACTCAACAATGTTATTTGTACAATAAAATTCAAGCCTATAAGAGAAAAAGGTGGCCTCGTGTGAAGGGGCTACAAAGACAATTCTGGCACCAGATCCCGAGCTAGAGTGAGCACCATCTAATTCCAAAGTCCAAATATCACTATCATTTTGACACTCTTCCTCCTAAGCTCTAGGGTTAATGGCACAAAAATTACCCATTGTTTCATCTAAATACATTATCACGTCCATAGAACTTTGGGGGGGCTCGACTTGGTATCTTACAAGAAGTTCTCTATAGAGGGTGACAAAGCCTCATTCAGGGTGAGGGATAGTGGCATAGGACAAATCCATTTGGAGACTACCCCCAAAGTTGCATCCCATCCCCTAGACAATAGCATTTCCCAAGCATCAGGCACAAAAATTACTACAACATCCATAAGAAGGGATATATCTGGGTAAGTGGCCAAGCTAACCTTAAGGTCTTTGATGAGACAACAAACGGGGATAACCCTTGAGTCAATACCACACATATTTCTATAAGGCTATGTAATCTTTAAGCCAAGTTGATCCATAACTTTAAGGACATGTCACATAACATTAGTAGAGGCACATGAATCAAGCATGCAATTGTGGAGGAGTTCGTTTACCAATGTAATGAAGCAAGGTTTGTGCCTTCCATTATTCCTATCAAGATTCACAGTATGGAAAATTATAGGGGGATCAAATTTGTCTTGAAGATCAAAAGATTCCTCAACTCTAGGCATTTGTGAAGGTATAGGGATATCAGGTTTAGTAGTTATCAACCCTTGATCTTTAACATCAACATGGGCAATGTTGTTGTTAAAAGACTTGGATTTCTCATTCATAATATTGAGAATTTCTATCTTGGCCCTCTTGGCAGCCTTACCCTTTTCAAGCTGTAATTGTTTTTTGGTGATAGGAAAGGTTGTTATTGATGATATATTATCACCAATGCAATTTGCATTTTCCAAGGTATTTATGTCATTGAGGTCCTATTTGTAATGATTATAATCTTTTACAAGTGCATCTATCTTGTTCATAAGTGTTTTTTGAGCTTGGTTAAGTTGTTCAACTCTTTGTTTGAACGTGGTAAAAGTTTTGTCACTCACTTTTGGAGGGCAATCATTTATCTTGGAAGTATTTAGATTGATTTCTATCTTAGACACCCATTCTTGAGTTTCTAGCAAGGTTTTGGGGGACTTGTCTCTCAAGACAATACCAAATTGTCCTTCAAAGGCATGATTATAATAAAACAGGATTACTTCATTGTTTGGCCTAAGGTTCTCAAGAAAATCCTTTATTAATGCATCAAACCTTGCATTGAATTCATTGATTGGTTCTTCTTCCTTTCTTTTAATGTGGTGAAATTGGGACATGAGAAGTTTACCATCTTCCTTGACCTCACGTCTTTTCAAGAAGGCATTTTCAATTGTTTCCCAAGTTTTAGTGCTTTTACTA
>JZKD02S1353127.1:0-11597 GCA_000966675.3 Picea glauca
TGACTTGGGAAATGTGCTCAACGTCTCCCTTAGAAGAAGGGGATGATTTTCCTTTCGAAGGCTCTATCTCCCTTAATACTTCATCAATCCAAAAATTGCAATATGGGTTTTGCTCATAAAAAAATTATGATCATTTTGAGTCCATGTTGTATTTCTGTCTTCGGGGACCCACTGCATTAGGATTCATGAGCTGCCTCAAAATATGTGCAATGATGATAACTTTGTGAGACTACCATGTTGTGAACAAAAGTGATAAATGCTCCATGGCCAAGAGGTTCATATAGACTCAATACAAAATAACCATGTGGGAAGACATTGGTGTGCATGACATGCACCTAACTAGGCCCCACAAACTGTAATCACTCTTACATAAGATTCATGGCTCCACACAAATCATATGTCTGCCATAGATCCATTCCAAGGCCTCCAATCCCATCTAGGGCGAAAGACATTGAAATGAGGACTAAGGAGATTGATCATGGTTGGACAAAGTCTGGGAGTCCATTACAACATCAACCACTATGGTTTACATTGCTTTAACTTGCATTCTTGGGCTTACAATGGTGTATCAAGTGAAAAAATATAGGGTACCTCTTGGAGAGGTAATAAGGGTTGTTTGAAAAATTCCAATATGAACACATATCCACTATGAAAGTGAGGGAATCAAGAAATTTGATAATTTGATAGCACCGCACGATAACATGATTGTAGGAGGATAGTGAGCACCAATGCTTGTATGGATTGAAGCATTGATTGAAAAACACACATTTGTGCACGCACGCGTGCACACACACACACACACACACACACGAATTTGTGTGTGTGATTTTTTAAATCTACATTGGTGCACTAGGTAGTGTTATGCACACGTGCGGGTTAATATATCGGATGTTCCAAAAATATTTTTTTGAGAAAAATCAATATTTTATTACCAAATATTTTAACCTAACACAATGTGTGTAGCATTGTTATGCTCCAATGTGTTTAAATCTACTTAGTGCACCATTGAGATTATTATTATTTTTTTAAATTATAGATGCAATGTATCTAAGGGGGTAATATGGGCTACCTAGGGAGGTACCTAATGGGAATATAATGTGGTTATGTATTGTATGGAGGCCATTTCTAGTAAACAAGGCCCATGTTATAGTGTTAATATAATCAATGTGAGAAGACTTACTAGAAGGTTCCAGCTACTAAAAGGTTCATTTAATAGAATGTTCCTAGGAGGTAGGTAGTATTATATAAAGAAGTGTAAGCAATGTAATGAAGCATAGTAGAAGAGTATTGTATTTGGATCTTATCTCATTAGAAGGTTTCCCCCTCGAAGAGACAAGTGAAATGAGTGGATTCCTTCCACAAAAATATCAATTGTAAGGCATTGCCCTACCCTAAGGGTTTCATATTAATAATGTGTGGATTTATTGGATATATCATGTGTGATTGTTAAGTGTCTGAGATCTGAAAATACAGTCACAGACAATATATCCAAGAAATCCACACTTTATTAATATGAAACCCTTAGGGTAGGGAAACACCTTACAATTGATCATTTTATGGAAGGAATCCACTCATGTTCACTTGCCTCTTTAAGGAGGCAACCTCCTAATGACCTAAGCTCCAAATACAATACTTGTCCACTATGCTTTCATTATATTGCTTACACTTCTTTGTATAAAGAACCTTCTAGAGAAGGAACCTACCTCCTAAGAATATTCTAGAGAAGGAACCTTCTAGTAAGTCTTCTCATATTTATTGTGTTCACACTATAACATGGGCCTTATTTACTATAAATGGATTCCATATATTACATAACCACATTAATATTTCCATTGGGTACCTCCCTAAGTACCCCATATTATCCCCCTAGATACACCATAATGAGTGTCTCTTAAGTAGCCTCACTCACTAAGCACTATAGTCATTAATTTGAATTGATATGTGAGTTTTAGTGCTTTAGTCTTAATAACCTCAACCAATAGTATGGATGGTTTTTCATTTATTTGGAAATTTCAAAAGCTTCACTTTTGCATAAAAAATTGTTTGATATCTGGACCAATAAAAAATCTTTTCAAATTATTCATGAGCTTGTCATGTTAATTTTGTTGGTGATGAGTATATTTTCCATGCATATGAAAATCTTGTAAGATCAACTTTGGGGTAGGTGTGATTTTTAAAATCATGATTGTTTCATAAGATAATTATGAATTCCTTTAATACCTTGATTTGCTAAGAGCATATTCATGGCATTCATATACCTTGTAACTACACCTACCATGCTCTTCCTACAACCTTCTTCTATCACTTTTGCACTGTTATCCCCATTTTATGGCTAACTAAAAAGATGATGTATCGAGGCCCTCAAGTTTTAGATATGGAGTGTCGAGAGACTACATCACCAGCAATACCCTTTGCACATATGGAAAACCCACCACCACCATAGAAGGTCACAGGTTTACAGATTTCATCCACCACACCAGTTGGCTTCTGGAAGGCAGTGGGCCTTGCTCCATGAGGTACAAGTCAGTATTATGGTGAGCATCATTTCAATATATAAGCCATTTGATTATGTTGTATCTTAGATTTATCTAGATTTCATGATATGTGCTTGGACATTATGCATTTTTCCCTGCTTCACCTTGGTGGTTGACACTGTGCCTTAGTAAGTGATCTTCTATAGGAATGGGTTTGCTACTGGGAAATCCCTTAATGAGCCAGCATACCATTCCCAACCATACTTACCATTTTCCATCAGTATTCCCCTCCATTTCCTTATCTCTTGGGATTTTAGGGTGTATTGAACCAAAAAGGGGTTGTCCCTCATTCTATGGGAAGAAGGGGCTAAAGTCCCAGAGGGGTTGGTGTTGGGTAAGAGATATATATAAACCTTCCAGATGCTTCACCCAGGGATCACCCAAGAAAGCAATGAAACACTTATCTTTGAATAAAGGGGACCAACAATATAATAAAGAAATGCTTGAGAGGTTAGTTGAAGGATAGGAGGTCTCATCACGAGCCAACCTATCACGTCCATGGACATCTAGTGGTATGACATTGTCATCATCTGGTCACCAAACCAAGGCAGTGACTCGCAGTCGCATGGTTGAGAGAAAGGGGGTCTCATCATGAGCCAGTTGTTGATGATTGAAAACGTCAACATAAATTTCGCTTGCAAAGTGTTGCTAAAGCCTATTATTATATAAGACTAAATAATGCTAGTAGGTGGGACCCCCTTGATCCTTTGAAGATCGGGTCTGATCATTTTCAATATTATGATGATGTGCTACAAATTTTTACTTGGTTGATGAGAATATGGTTGTCATTGATATCAGTTAAGCTTTGAGATGTTGATCCTTCATGATTCTATAGCTTGTTATTCATTTATGATATTTTCGCACCTGTACAACAAAAATGTTAGTAAAAATTGGAAAAGGGCATTTTGAGGAAAAGTAAAAACTGTATCTAAGAAAAAAAAGGGGAAAACCTAGCTCTGTAATACTATATAAATGAAATACTTGTTGATAGTGGTTAAGTCCTAACTAACAAGAAAATGGCATTTTAAAATGTTAAATTTGATATGCATATCGTGGAAGTTTTGGTGCCACATTCTTGGCAAGTGATAATGCATGGGTTATGCATTGATTGATGCAATCGGTAGCCGATATGCATATGTTATAAGCCTTGGTGGCTTATGGAAGTAATGGCTTTGCAATTTTTTATGGTGGTTGTGCTATTTGTGATGGTTCTGTTGTATAGTGGTCAAGCAATTCATTTGAATTGTAGCATGGGTGGCGCATGTGGCAAGGTAACGACGCAAATGGTTGAGTGTGGAACTTGGATTATGCTATGGTTTAATGTGTTGATATTCTCGATGCATTGATTTATTAATGGTGTTAATGGTGGCTCATTGGCATGTACTATGGAGTAAATGTGATATGGGTGGAGGCGACGTGCATTTACTGCACATCACCTTTACCCTTCTTGTTGGTCGCCACCCTAATCGGACCATTGTTTGATATGGTTGTTCTGTTCACGCTCTGGATTCTCAGTAGGGTGAAACCGCTTGGTCGCTTATCGTCTTAACGTTTTCGATTGACAGGTATGTCTCTTTTAGCCATTCTTGACTTCACTCTGGTTATGAAATAATTTTGGCTCAGTTGTATAGGTTTGTGTTGTCCTGAGTTTTTCAACTGTGTGGTTTCATCTTTGAATGAAAAATCGATGGTTCTGCGTATAATTGTTTTGAGTTCATCAGAGTTGGTGGTCTTCCCAAGTGAGATTTTGTTACCACTACATTTTTTTAAAGGGTTTTTTTTTATAAAGTTGACTAGATGATTGTCTTCGCGGTTCTTGGGTTTAACTAGAACCCTGTCCAACTCTGTCAAGGAAATCCCTCCTGTCGAAAAGCATCGTGGTCCTCCTTGAGCACGTGTCTTTAGCCCAAAGTTTCACCATAGTCGGTACCCCCCTCCCTCATGTGATGGCTACTGTGCAAACCCTTAAACCCTCCAAACTAGAGCTACATAAGAAGTTTTTCAAGCATGTTAAGATTAGTGTGGCCTATTACTTCGAACGCGGGCTCACCCATTATTCATATAGAAATCGTATTAGTATGGATTTTGGTCAATACCTCTGTGATAATGGCATGAGCCCCGCATTGCCAATTTCACTTCTAAGGTTCACAATCGCCAGCCTGTTGTCAAAGAATCAGTTTTTTTTGTTATGGAAGGGCCTTTGTCGTTTTCATTTTGGTTCGTGGGTATACACCGTTATCACGCTTGTTTGGTCAATTGTTTTCTCTTACCACTGTGTTGAATTGTTGGTTATTATACAGTCGTTAGAGTGGTGCTTATGATGTTCAGATAATGGTTGGAATTGGTCACAAGGGTTTGGTGTTGTTCACACATGTCACGTACTGTAGATGATGTTTTGAGAATTAGAAGATTGGATTGGATATTCTACTGCATAATTTGTCGTTGATAGAATACATTTGAATGTGTGTGGCCCGGTCACTCATGGGCGACTTAATAAATGGCCTAGAATGATATTTTTGAGTTATATCATTGTTATATATTGTTGTGTGGTTATGGGAAATATTACACTGTGGAATTCTCTCAGTTGTGCACCGTGTATAATATGGATGGTTTGTTTTGTATCCCAGTGATACCCCCTGAATTCTAAGTGTGCTTGTCTTTTTGCAAATTGATCATTGTTGATGATAGTTGTGTGGGATGCATTATCGCCATAACAATCATGCTTGAAGTCCGAGCTTCAAATTTAGCAGGTGACTTAATCAGTGGAGACATGGCATTAGTTGGAGATTTGGGTCATATATGGTGGTAATACAGACAAATGTGGCGGAAGAAAGAAGAAAGGAGCCTTACGGACCGTTGATCTTAAACCAATCCAGATTGATGGTTGAGGCACATATCGGGCAGTCAACTTGCACGAAACTTAATATTGCACGAGCGGACCGGGGAAAAACATTGTGGTTTTAATAGTGGATGTGTGGCACCCTTTAAAGTGCATCAGGGTGGAAAGCAGTTTGCTTAAAGCCGCTTTCTCACAACTGTGATATCACGTGGTTTAATGTATCAAATCAATAGCTCATGGGAGGGATGACGGTTTGTCAAATCACCTCACATCGTTGGTTCAAGTACTTCCCATCTGACATATCAAGTAGACGTCATTGTATAACTAACTCAATGCTCATCATTCGAAATGGATTGAAGAAGTGTGCCAAACCAACATACCATGTCAGTGATTCATGATTAAGGTTCAAGGACTATGAGTTTCAGATATGGGTAGCTTTATCCTATTCTGGAAAATCGTCATCTCATGCATAAGAGAAACGATCTTGATCTAGGTCGATTTCTTAAGTTTTGCAAAATTAAAGAGTGACAAAATCGTGGCCTCTACAAGGTCGAAAGGTATGGATAACGTTCATCAAATGGTGTCTAGTGCAACTGGGTTCTCAACTAATGTGTCAGGCTTGTCAATAAGTAAGAAAGAAAGATGGGTCATGCAAATATTGGAAACTAAATTTCATACCAAACCTGCAACTGACAGAGAGTTGGGGGTAAGATTAAACCCTGTTATGAGGGATCTCATCATAAATGAAAACACGGACAACATCTACAAGCCGGTAGCAAAGAGGAAATGGAGCAAATGACGAAAAACAGAAATCAAAGATGAGACGATGGAGAGCGTCAGAGAAAATCAACTCGCTTGGTTGAGCACTCTGGAAGAGAAAATTGCCATGCTGAAATGAATCCTCAGGTAGGATCAAGTACATTCCAGTAAATTTTGGACAGCTAGCAATCAAGGAAGGGGCCCTAGATATGACAGACTTGTTCATAACGGTCCCTTTAAAATAGGATAATTGTTATTATGAATCATTCCTTTTTTGTAACTTATCTCTATTTTTAGAAATATAGGGAAGTCTCAGCATTTTGAATTCCACAAGTAATTTCTCTATATATGTGTATTATCTTGAGGAAGAAAAAGGGGGGGGAAGGAACCTGCCCTTTGTGCAGGAAGACTTTTGTAAATTTTGGGACTATAATGAATATATAAATGCAGAAGCGGATTTTGGATTGTTTATGAAAAGATTCTAATTGGCGGTGACATGAGTCTTGTTTTCTTTCATAGTATGTGTTTCCTGTAAGCTTATATTTGATTTTCATTTCCATCTGTCTGAATTGGAGAAATAAAAACCCAGAACTCATCTCTGAGATGCTCTTGGCTTAGCAATTTAGACTATGTTTATTTCTTCTTAAACCAACTCTGAATTCATTTTGATATGCTCTGATGCGGTTATATGTCTCTTTTTCCTCCAATACCATGCAAATTTCCTATCAAACTCAAACTCATCGCCTTAATTAGCCTTTTCCTCTTGATAGTTCAATATTTCTGACATGCATTGTTCATTCCAGACTCCATAGCCCAAATTTCATCTCCATTCCTCCAGTCACTCAACAACAAAACCCAAAAAAAAAACAAATCTAGCCCATGATTTCTATGGATATACCCAGTGACACAAGAGATCCCTTTCTGAGTTGAGTAGGATAGTGCCTCAACTCTAAAGCTGGTTGAAACAGTTACCTCCATTGTTTGTCTATTCAGCCAGATAGATTTACAGAGTGCTAACATTCTGGCATCGTTGTCGGGGACGAAATTGAAGAATTTTCCCTAGGAAGAACAACATGGTTGAGTTCTAAGGTCTGAGAGCAGCAGACACTTAGGCACATATTGGTTGTATTCCTGCTCTGGTGACTCCACACATCAAATTTTTTTAATAAGGTGACTCCACTGGTAGAAGGATCCTAAATCTTTAAAGGCGACTCCACTCTCAACACTTCAAGCACAATGCAGAGACTTCACTGAAAGATGAGACCCCTTGACAGGGGTGAGGAAAGGTATCATCAAGGAAAACAGGTACTCAAAATGGGATCTTTTTCAAAGCATTTTACTATTTATTTTAAGTTGCCTTTGTTCCTTCCTTGAACATGCCAAACAAATTTTTCTTTACCTATTGTATTTTAATGACGATCGTGAAAGACTTGCAATTATATTTCCTCCTCCTGATATCGCACATGCATACCCTCACCTTATCATTGGTTTTGATAAAAAAAAATCCACCTGGGCCACGTAATGACCATGACCAAGTTAATGAACCCCATAAAGCCAAGGTTGATGTTTCTTCCCCAGTTCTTGGTCCAATGTCCCCCAAGGCCCAACATAGATATATACCTTTAAAGCTACCCCAAGTCCTTCATGATTTCCCTCTAAATCACTATGAGTATCTACCTGTGTTTGAAGGAGAATATGATGTCATCTCAACTGAAAAGCACATTCAAGGGTTCGAGCATTTTATAGATTTATTTGAGATTGACCATGATGATGTGTGTATGAGAGCCTTCTCTCAATCCTTGAAAGGGGACACCAAAGACTAGTTTAAACATTTGCATCCAGAAACCATCAGCTCATGGGAGGAATTGAAGAAGGTCTTTTTAAAGTTCTGGGTCAACAAGAAATCTTTAGATTTACAACTTGTTGAGTTCTATGCCTTGGAAAGACATGGCAATGAAACTATTTATGCATTCAATAGAAGGTTTTCTAGCATCTATTATAATTTGTCCGAAGAAATTCAACCTTTTGAAGTTGTTGCCATGCTCCATTATACAACTACTCTTCATCCAGATCTGTCTTTCCTCCTAATGGAAAGAAGACCTAAGTCATTACAACAAATGTTTGATGATGCTCAAGACATTCAACACAATATTCGAGCATGTGAATAGACTCAATATGGAGAGTTAGCAGATGAATATGAACAAAAAATAATTGACTGTGACCCTGAACATAAAATTGACAATATCATAGGTCCTCTTGAATTTCCCAATGCCCATGATCTTGTAGAGAATTGCATCCCACTTGCTGAAAGAGGAGGTTTTAATTCAGTATTTGATCCATCCCAAGGTAAGCAAGAGGTTGATTATTTTATGTATTCATTTATATACAGGCAAGATGATGAACGTAAAAATTAGTTTGTCAAAGAAAAAGTTGGCATTCCTAGTTTGTTCTCATTAGATGACCTTGCATATGTCTATGATCTGCCTATATATGACAAATATGAGGATGACTATGATGTTGAAGACATTTTTTTGGGGCAGTATAGTGAGATAAATCAACCTGCATATCACAGTTACAGAGGAAAAAGTAGTGGATCAGCTAAAGGAGATTCTCTGCCTTTATGTTTTGCTGCATTCAAGTTGTTGAAGGAAAATTCTAAGATCATCATTGAGGCGAATGAATTCATGCTGATGTAAAACCACCATGAACCAACGGAATAGATAAATGAGGTGTCACTACACTCTTCTCATGTGCTTTCCATCAATTCGGAAGTACAGTCATTTGTTGAAGATAAAACTTAAAATGAGCATATTCAAAAATATGCTCACGGTGAAGAGACTAGGGAAGGTATTGTATCAAGTGAGACAACCTTACCATTGTGTTTTACTTCTTTCAAATTATTGAGGCAAAATATTTGTAATATCTCAAGTCATAAATCCACCGATAATGATGGTGAATACAAAGAAAGAAGTACGCTTGTTGGTCCTAGAAACCATATGGATGATCACATAAAAATCTATGTCAGCTCAGATTCATGTCATAGGCTTGGCTATCAGCTGGGAAAGGAAGAAGGAGCTACTCGAGAGGAGGTTTTTCAAGATCATTTCCTTTCACTTGAAACTGAGGTGGATATTCAACAATGTTTCCAGCCTGATAAAGTGTTTCAAAGTTGTCTTTCTTCCCCTGAGAATGGTGTGGTAGTTGAATTTCTAAACAGCATAGGCATGGTTGAGGATACTGAAACTGCATCTATGGAGACTTCAATCTTTGAACAAACAAATGACATGGAGTTTCAGGAAAGCCACAAAACGGTGTACGCCACTTTCCAATCAGAAATACAGAAAGATAATGAAGAGGCAGTGGTTTTATTTGATTCATTTGGAAATCATGGTTTTAAAAATGCATCCATGGGAACTCTAGACTGTGCATGATGTTATATTTTCACATTTTCAAGAAGATTATGAGCAGGAACTTATTTCCATTCATTCATTTAAAAGTCAAAATAACAGTCCTCAAACAAATTTCTAGAAGTTTAATGAAACCAAATCAAAAAAATTTGATGAACAAGAGGATGCACACAATATGGTTGTCACATTTGAAGATGTTCAAGAATGTATAAATGTTTTTGTTGAGATGCGTGGGCAAGTAGACAAACCTATTGTTTCCATTTCATTTGAAAATGTTCTCAAACCTTAAGAAATAAAGCAAGAGCAACAAACACTTATGAAAGAGGTTTGTCTTGTTGTTTTCGCTCATCAAGAAGACATGACTTGTCATGGTTTTCAAGATCATGTGTCCATCCTATTACAGTCTTTAGTGAAGGAGGAGTTTGTTTCATTATAAGCTCAAGTTTTGGATCCAACTTGTGTTTTCAGCTGCCATCTTCTACATTTGTCTTCTTGCTTAAGAAAGATGTGATCAAAGAAAAATTGGGAAGCCAATTGCTTGAATGGTTGCATTGGAATTTTAGCATCACTTGTTTGAGTATTCATTCCAGTAGTTTTAGAGTAGATAGGAGTATGCAAATAAGCTTGTTGGGCGAGCATTATTCAGTTAGATTTCCAGTATTAGGTACAGTCGATTTTCAGCAGTATATTCACGTTCAGCATCAAGTTAAGAGCGATAGGGAGAATTTGGTCTTCTACAAACATTAGTAACAGGTTGGAGTAGAGTGCACGCATATGTTTTGGGAGTAGCCTAATGGATCAGGCACGTGGTCTACTATTCTTTGCTACCTCATAAGGAGGATAGCATCCCCAATAGGATCCTATGTTATCGCCATAACAATCATGCTTGAAGTCCAAGCTTCAAATTTAGCAGGTGACTAAATCAGTGGAGACATGGTGTTAGTTGGAGATTTGGGTCATATATAGCGGTAATAGAGACAAATGTGGTAGAATAAATAAGAAAGGAGCATTATGGACCCCTGATCTTAAAACAATCCAGATCAACGGTTGAGGCACATATCGGGCAGTGAAATTGTGTGGAACTTAATATTGCGAGGGCGGACCAGGGAAAACCATTGTGGTTTTAATAGTGGGCGTGTGGCACCCTTTAAAGTGCATCGGAGCGGAAAGTAGTTTGCCTAAATACGCTTTCTCGTAGCCCTGATATCACGTGGTTTAATGTGTCAAATCAATAGCTCGTGGGAGGGATGATAGTTAGTCAAATCACCTCACGTCGTTGGTTCAGGTACTTCCCATCTGACATATCAAGTAGACACCATCCTATAACTAACTCAACACTCATCATTTGAAATGGATTGATGAAGCGTGGTAAACCAACATACCATGTCAGTGATTCATGATTAAGGTTCAAGGACTATCAGTTTCAGATAAGGGTAGCTTTATCCTATTCTGGAAAATCGTCATCTCATGCATAAGATAAATGATCTTGATCTGGGTCAATTTCTTAAGTTCCGCAAAATTAAAGAGTGACAAAATCATGGCCTCTGCAAGGTCAAAAGGTATGGATAACGTTCATCAAACGATGTCTAGTGCAACTGGGTTCTCAACTAATGTGCTAGGCTTGTCAATAAGTAAGAAAGAAAGATGGGTCACGCAGAAATTGGCAATTAAATTTCATACCGAACCCGCAACTGACACAGAGTTGGGGGTCAGATTAAACCCTATTATGAAGGATCTCATCATAAATGAACAGACGGACAACATCTACAAGCCAGCCGCAAAGAGGAAATAGAGAAAATGACGGAAAACAGAAATCAAAGCTGAGACGATGGAGAGCGTCAGAGAAAATCAACTCGCTTGGTTGAGGACTCTGGAAGAGGAAATTACCAGGTTGAAATGAATCGTTAGGTAGGATCAAGTACATTCCAGTAATTTTTGGACATCTAGCAATCAAGGAAAGGGGCCCCAGATATGACATACATGTTCGTAACGGTCCCTTTAAAATAGGATAATTGTTATTATGAATAATTCATTTTTTGTAACTTATCTCTATTTTTA
>JZKD02S1353138.1:0-26814 GCA_000966675.3 Picea glauca
AATCATGATAAGACAATAATGAGTCATCTATACATTTTTCCAACAATTCATCATATACCAATGAAACCACATTGATCCATATTCATCATGTATCAATGACAACTCATTGATCCATGCATACATATTATATTACATCAATCATCAATCAATCAATCCTTTGACATCAATAAATCACTTGACATAAATCAATCAAACCATTGGCATCAATGACAACATGATCCAACAATCTCCCCCTTTGGCATTGATGGAAATACCAACATTGATGTCAACACAAATTACCAATTATTGATGTCAACATGTAGATACGGCATGGTCTACATCAATAGTCAATGTGACTATCTCTCCCCATCAATAAACATTAATCACATCAATGTGATTAACTCTCCCCCTTTGACATCAATGGCAAAGGGCCATTCTCATCTTGGGGCTGCTCCCCCTATCTGAATGTGTTTGAACTTCCTCTGAATAGTCTCTCCCCTTTTGAACAAGGGATATCAATCTGATGTAATGATGAAGATACATCGAACATGCTCCCCCTGTGACCATTGCTCCCCCTGGAATTATTCTTTTGTGCTCTTTCTTCAAATATAGGTCTCTTTTCTAGGTATGTATTTGATAAAGATCTTCTCCTAGAATCATGGGAAGAAGAATGACTCCCCCTAAGGGTATGTCTCCCCCTATATTCTCTACAAGAAGAACAATATGCTACCATATGACAATCCTTGGACCTGTTCATGCATCAAACTTGTGTCATACAATACATCATGAAACAAAAGATATATCATCAATGAAATAGAGAATCATGAACAATATATCCACCAAGTACATCATGTACCAAAATGTGCCCACCATGCAAAACACCCATGTACATCAACAATGTGCCAAAATATATCATCCATCAAATGTATCCACCATATGCCAACATGTGCATCTACCAATATGCCAACATGTGTATCTACCAACATGCCAAACAATGTGCATCTATCAATATGCTAAACAAATATCATCCATGAGTGTACCATCATACATCATTACTTGCACCAAGAAAGTATATCAACCATGTGTCAATAAGATAAGATTCTCCAATGATGTACAACATGACTATCAATATACATGTCTCAATGTGTAGTCCGTCCACATGAAAAATGCATGCACCATGATATGTAACAATACCATATGCTTCGAATAATACATCATAAGATATATCAATGAAACTTCAAAAAGTACCAGCCATGTACTCCAACAGATCAACATCAAACCACACTCATGAGTTAGTACCATGCACCCAAGATTTATTTTATAACATAACCTTGTGTGATCCAACTTAGAACCATGAAAAATTGCAGCAAACAGTGTCAGACTCTGTAGTACAGAGTTATACCATCACATCAAACTCCAAGCCATGTGCATTGCCTTTTTCCCAAGGCTTTACAATAGACACACGACCTGCTGCACAACTGAGTGCATGTGTACGTGACCTATTCAAGGTCAGAATGCATGGACACATGACTTTCACCACTATTTCCTATGTGTTCCTTAGTAAATGGCACATTTGAACTTCACTTTAATCTTTCATTCTGATCTGGCTGCTATGTCTTCTTCACCCACTTCTGTATATGACCCTTCTCTTCAGAACTTGAGCTCTGAGTATCCATATTTTCAAAGATGTCTCCCTTTCTTACTTCATTCCTTCTTCTATCCATGCTATGTGAATTCCTCATCATGGACTTTNCCACTCCTTTAATTGCATCAAAGAATTCCATCACTTCCATTGGGGAGGGCACTTGCAATGAGTTGTTTGTCTCAAAATTTCCTAGACCAATAGATCACAATACTTGTAAACGTGACGAATTATTTGGAGGAAAAAGTGAAAATGATATAGAATTGATATGACCGTTAAACCCTCCTCAATGCTCCATCCATTGAGTCTCATGCCATTTGAATGTTTCTTTGAAAATCTATCTAGAGTAATGACAACAATACCTTCCACCTTAAGAGTTGTGATAGGTATGGATCTATTTCTAACCCTAGGATCAAGTTGTGCTTTCCCCAACATAATTAGAGGCATAAATGTTGGCTAGGCCCAAGAGTCAGTTATTGAGGTTAAGCAAAATCCATATGTTAGAAAAACAAGATCGAAGAGCAATAAAATAAAACAAATGCGAAAATAAAACAAAGAAGATACACAATACAATAGAGACACATATATATGTGGTTCACCCAGTGTGGGATACATCCACCAGAGAAATTCCCAGGTCCTTCCTTTTTATTATCCAACAAAATGAAGGATACAACCTACAACACACCCATTGTAACTTCTTCTCCTTTCTCTCACAGTCTCCTCTCTCAGAATATAACATTCACACACCTACACAAACACAATACAATTCCCTAATAAAAGAGGGTTTCCTTCTAGGGAAAAAATCCCTAAAATAACTTCTACTGCCAGATCTACGACCTTATAATGAACTGTCCATATTGACTACGAAATTACAATATTTTACAAGGCAATTTTTCCCAAAATTTCACTTTGGTGGCGCTGCCCCTGAATCCCCTGCCAAAGAGGGTCTACAAAATTGTCACCCCCCCACACCCCCGTTAGGGAATGGGGTCCAAGCACGGCTGAAAAAAACCTCTGAATTAGGAAGATAATCAAGCTTCACAACCAACACCATCTAAGTCTATTTGTGTCGAGTTTGTTCTCCACTCAACTATAGAGCTTACAAGTTGAGCATAAATCAACATCACAACACCACATTTTCCTTCATAATGATTAGAAGAAAAAAACTTGGCAACATGTGAAATTACAAACAAGGCTATACTTAACAAAAACCCTACAATTTTGACTTCTTGCAAACAAAAAATATCTACCTCACCAATTGACATCAATATCTGGTGGATTATATATTTTCTATCGAGGTCACTTAATCCCTAGGCAACCCACGAGATCACTTTCATTAAAAACTTAGAGCATCATTCATCTCATCCTCGTTATCCTCAAGGTCACCTAGAGAAACAAAAGAGTTGTCCATTATACCATGCTATCTCAAAATTAGCTAATCTCCAAAAGTAAATTTCCTTGACCATTTAGGTCGACCATCGACATTCCCACAGATTCTTTGCCTTGAGAATGTAGGAGTAGTGGAAGAGAGCGAGCTCTACAACTACCATTCCCTTGCTACAATGAACCAATATAGGGTTTGTTGGCCATCAAAGCATGCTACCTGCAAGGAATAATTGTGAATGGGGCCTTCAGGGTTAGGGTTTAGGCCCGATGAGCTTGGGTTTTTTCCTCCCCATAGCTCTTATTGTTTCAAAATCACTTAATTCCAACCTTCAACATATGCTTAAAAGGTATTGGTAGCTTGGGGGTGTGTGGGGGGGTTGGGTTGTTGGAGGGTCAACCTAAGATAATAGTGAAGGGTCATGGGTATCGTGATCCAAGCTTTGGTACCACAAACATGTGTGCATAGGTTGATGTCTAGACCAACTCCTTGTGAACCATATCCCTTACTTGGATGAGCACAAATTTCTTAAGGTCTTTTCATAGGGAAATCTTAATGCAAAAGTGATGTGGTTCAAGAAATTCTATGGTTCATGATAAATAAAACTTCCAATGTGGCATAGATGCATCATAACCCTACCAAAACTGCATTGGAAGTCCAAGGAACTCATCTCACATTGCAAGATCACTATGTGGCCTTATTGGTCGAGAAGTCATCAGAGAAATTAAAGAACACAACTATGAAATTTTAGGGTATTTTTGAAAACCTAGGGACCTATTATCAAGATTTCCATCACATGGACTAGGGCATCAAATTGGAAAAAAGAGAAACCTTTAGTCACATTGTGTGGATGCAATGCTAGATTTGCGACTCCAACGTTTCTTTAATACATCTTTGAATGATTTTCTGAAGAGACAATCTCGTAACAAAGTACACCATGATAGAGCCCACACAACACTGATTGCAAAAACTATCATTACGCCAAAGGCGTTCTTTAAGGGGAGGTTCCCCTTACTCTTTCGTCATCTGTCCAAATCTTATCAAAGCATGACACGTAAATTATGTTTTTGTTGACTTTCATCTCTTTTACTTATCAAAACACTGTCATGTCTGATAATTTTACTGGTTGTTTTTTTTTACGGTGGATTGTTAACCAAGATGTCGGTGATTTGCACAATTTTGCCCGACTCTTTCTTGTATTCCGCATAATGACCGCGATATTGTAATAAAAACTTCGTCCCTGCACTAAAACTTGTAATCTCTACAAGCTTAACTATCCAATAAATGAGAGGAAATGGACACACATATGAACATAGATTGACACTGGGTATTTCGTTGTGAATGAGAGGAAATGGACACACATATGAACATAGATTGACAATGGAATTAAAGATATCTTAAGTTGTGCAATAACAATTGACGTTCAGTAAATCCAACATCATTTTAAATTAAAAAAAATGGTTAATAAAAATTAAAGTTTATAACATGCCAAAGACTATGGATTTTTACACGCTACATATATTCCTTGAAGTTAAACACATGATCCACAAAAAAATCATTGCTATTAGCCACCTGAGAATTCCTTAAACGCATAAATGAAGACCATAAAGCTCATATTTAAAAATAAAATAACTTAAATTGAGTCGATTCAGGACTCGATCCGCTCTCTATAAAGCAAGAAGTAGCTATTCAACATAATATTTAATATATATTAAACAAATAAAAACTCGAATACAAGTTAATATACTTAAATGGACTCAAATCAAGCCAAGTTCGACTTTATAAAACAAGAAGTTTGAGAGTGCTATTTTCAAGGCGAAACTAAGATTCCAGTTTTGGCAAATTTTATTTCCATTTCTTGCTATCAGCACCCAAAAATGACTTAAGCTTAAATATCTTCATAAATAATGTTATCAACAAACATCTTTATGCATGCAAACTTAAGCTTAAATCTTATTTTTTGAAAGCCCTAATAACATAACAAAATCAACAAAATAAAGTAGAGGAAGTGATCCTAATAACATAATAAAGTTAACTAGAATGAGCTTCCTCTCTTGAAATTTTGTTTTGTTAAAATATTTGAAACCGAGGTCCTCCATCTTTCGCAAGTATGTCTTTAAAAAGCATTTAATCACTTCTAAGCCTTTCAAATGATTAAAGCAGTGAGGTTCATTGCACCTTCACCTGAGATATGGTCAATTATTAAAATTAAAGTTAAATTTGTTTTTAATATTTTTCATAAAAATGTAATTAGTGATTTTAGATTATTTTTCTATGCATTCCAAAAATTTGTTATTAACATTTTTCTTTCTTAATGTATTTTTGATAAAATAAATTTAATTATTATCAAATAAAATATATTATAGTTGAACATTAACAAATGTTATGAGTTCCAAAATAATTTATAAATATTTTGGAAAACATGACATCTCAATTCAAGAAATCATTTATGTTATATTATTTAAATAGTTATTTTTCGTTAAACCATTTATATATTGTTTATTTCACTAGCTTACAAGAATGTAGTTTATTGTTTGTATTAAAATATTTTATCTTGTTTAAAAGCTTTACACAATTATACATCTTAGATTATAAATTTCAAGTTCAACTAAACCACTCAATGTCATTAGAGATCATGCACATTTTTATTTTATTTTTCTATTTTTAAGAAATATGTGAATATTTATTTCATTCTATTCAATTTCACTTTACTATATTTATTGTTACATATTAGGTCTTCCCATATTTTGTTTTGAGATTACTATACATAAACAACTTTGATTTACAAGTTTATTGAAGAAGTTAGGAATGGTGGACCCAAATATGTGTTATCCATTTAGAAGGGTTACTCTTTCAAAGTAGGAGTTGAAAGAAGAAATTATGAGGAAATTTAATGTTTATGATACACAAACTATATCTAGCTTTAATTTCCATAGGAAAGCTTCATTATGAAATAATACATTAAGTGGAAAGCACATTGAAACATAAAGTAAAACATTAACTCAAAATGGTCTTAAAGGTGACTACCAAAGACAATGCATAGCAAAAAAAAATAATAGCATTAAAAGCACAAAAACATAGGGATTCCTACTAAATACATAGTAAAAAGAAATTAATGTTTCCAAATTTTGAATTTTTAACCATATTCTATTAATTATAAACTTAGTAACTAAAATATATTTTCAAAAAGACCATTATTATTAGTTTTCCAAAAAAATCAACTCAACTAAGTATATATATATATATACTTCATTACTTGTAATTTAAACCGAAATAGTAAAAAATGTAGTCTTACATTTTAAATATATCTACATACATAAACATATTTTCCACATACATTTTACAATATTAGACATCATGTAATACCACTTGTAGTTTACAAAATTAGAATTTAAGTTTTTCTTTAAAAATTGTAATATTTAAAGTATTTGATATATGTTGTTTATTACATATATTTTTAGAAGATGTTAATTTTTAAAAATATGTTTGTTTGTTTGTTTGTTTGTTTGCTAGTTTGTTCGTGACATGTGGGACTAACCTGTGGCTAAGAAACAGGGCATCTAAGGCGTCAAAATCACCCAGGGATCGCTAACATGTGGCTAAGAAACATTTTGACCTGGGGATCGCTAACATGTGGCTAAGAAACATCGACTCGGAGACATCTAAGCCGTCAAAATCACCCGGGGATTGCACTCTACCACACCAACCCTTAACATGGTTGGATTTTTTTTTCAGTTTCAAATCTAACTTTAACATGTTATCCTACACCTCGAGGACAATTTTTAAAAATATGTTATTTACTACATATATATATTTTTAAAATAGAGATTTTTAAAAATAAAATACATTTCCATATATTTACATGTAAAAAAAATGTATATACAATATGTTAGGACTAATGCAATTTTTATTACAAAAACTTCTAATTACAAGAAATTGAATATGTTAAGAAAATTGTGTTTTATTGATTTCTATTGACAAGTTCATTATAACTATTAAATACTTTTCATTCCAATGCATATTTTTTTATCAAAGCAATTAGCTTGTCATTTCAGTCCATATTTTAATATTAAAAAATATATACTTTTATATATAAGTAAATTTAATAAATATGTATTTTAATTTCTAAAAAAACTTATTTTAAAAAAACATTAAGTTTATATAACTCTTTTTCTCTCCCTCTATATCCTCAATTTAAACTTTTAAATTTTTATTATTCTTAATATGATACAAATTTTAAATATACTATCAAAATATAAATTTCTTTCTTTAAGAATTAAAAAATATTTGTAAATTTTTGTATGATCTTTCCTTGTGAGGGTCATTTATAAACTTTGCTCAATTCTTCACAAGTACATAGATTATTGTCATTTAATTAGTTATATACATCAACAAGTATATTCTTCACAAGTACATAGATTATTTTTCATTAATTAGTTACATACATCAACAAATATATTGACACTTCAATAAATGTATTTTTCACCTTTTTCACTTTGCTCACATACACATTCTTCTTGCATTCCATTCACGGTCCATTATATTTTGCCTACTACATTGATGCAACAATGTTTTTCTTACATGGTCTTTTGGTTCCCTTTATATATTCTTTTTTGAAACAACATATTAAAAGTATGGAGTGAATGTTAATCACAAAATCTATTACAAGGATTGGAAATGGAGTTATTCTTTTCAATGTCATTCTAAAATTTCTAGACTTCAAGCCAACCTTACAGGACCATTATTTTGAACTCCTATGTGATGGAAGCAATACGTTGCAAAGATTATTTGATTCAATGCTCGGGTACTAGTTCACTAATCATCTCAAGTGAAAAATGAACCCTTGGTTCCATTAAACAACTTCATGTGTAGATCTATCCAAAATAGCAAGCATGTCTTCAAGTTACTTTCTTTGCACTGCTCAAATTTACTTATATTGTATAGAACTATTCTCTTTCTTTCTCCTTTGCTACATCCCATTCCAAATCACATACATCACACACATTAGACACATTTTCAACTATTCAATACATGATCAATAATTAAAGTGCTAAATGTTATATTGTTTTTTACATTTTTTTAAGGTTTTGATAGTTCATGAAATGCAAGTGAAGACTTTGACATCATAGATTATTGGTGACCCAATATTGATCAAATATGTAAGTGGTTATGGAAAACAACCATTAGGAACAAACAAAACACTCCAGAATTTACTCCTATCAAATCTTTGAATCCATACCTAAATGAATGGACATTGAAAGTCAAAGTACTTTCAAACACTAATCTACAGACCTTCATCCATGCCAAGGGACCTTTCCATGTATTTAACTTTGATGTTATTGACGTTTAAAGTAGTAAGATACATATTGCATGCTTCAACATCCAAGCCACACAACTTCACTACAATGTCATGCACCACAACTATAGAAGGAACACACATTGCACCAACATTCTCCTACAAATGCAATGCAAAAATGAAAGATACTACCTATGTCTTGCTCCAAAAAAAGAAGAGGTATTCTTTGTCACTTACAGAGTTAAAATTGTCATCCTTGATCACTACTTCACCCCTGGGATTCTCTAATGTCATAGGGGAGGTCACAAAGTTGTAGCTTCTTATATGTTTGGAACATAATCCTATACATGCAATGTTTCATCAAATGATACAATTGGGCCTATGCAAATATCATCGTTGTTTATATTATATGCCTACACATTTTATGCATTAGTATAGTGTTTGCCAAGGTAATTAGAGGATCAATGGCTCAATGATAAGGAATTTGTGGATCTAGTTTTTAAGATTTGGAAAGACCCCATTTTCCTTTCCAAAGGGGGCAAACAAAATAGGATCGTATGGAAATTACAAGAGTTGAAAAAACAAACAAAAATCTGGTACAAAGAGAATCAGACCAGAAACAAAGCTAAGTTGTTATCGCTAGAATCTGATATAAAGATCACATAAAATTTCTGGCAGGAGATCCAACAAATCAAGTAGCTGAATTATCTCTCCAGCAATTGGAATTGGAAAGAAATGGGTTATTAAGAAGAGAGGAAGAACAATGGTGATTATGTAGCAGGGCTCTATGGATGACCAGCGGGGATAATAATACAAAGTACTTTCACAATTTCGCTAGCCATAATAGAGTCATGAAACATATTTGGGAAATCAAAGATGGGAACGGTGACATTGTAACTAAATAGGGTGCCTTAAAGGAAGCAACAATCCATTATTTCAAGGAATTCTACAAGGCTCCGCCCATTCTGAATACAACCGAACAATGCAAGTTAATTGAATACTTTCCTCAGATGTTAAATGATGAGGAGTCTAGCTCATTGTTTATACCAGTTACATTGGAGGAGTTGAAATCTGTTCTCTTTCATTTTAAGAAGGAAAAGAGCCCGAGACCAGACGAATGGACACCCAAGTTTTTTATTTTCTTCTTTGATCTAGTCGGGGAGGATCTCCTCGCTATGGTGGAGGAATCAAGAAGATTAGGTTATATTGTGGGAGGCCTAAATTCAACATTCCTAACCTTAATCCCAAAGGCTAATAATCCAACAACCTTTGACGATTTCCAACCAATATCACTGTGCAATCTGTGTTATAAGGTGATATCAAAAATTATTTCCAATAAGATAAAACCTTTTCTCTCTAGGTCAATCTCTAATGAACAACTAGGTTTTTTAAAAGGTAGGCGTATACAAGATGACATAGGAACAACACATGAGAGTCTCCATAGCATAAAAAAAGAAAAAAATTGAAAGACCTTGTATTAAAGATGGATTTAAGGAAAGCATACGATTGTATTGACTGGGATCATTTAAGATTGATCCTTCTAAAAATTGAATTGGGGATTCAAATGACAAATTGGATCATGTCATGTGTCACTTCTTCTTCTTTTGAAGTATTACTTAATGGGGAGGCCACATATTTCTTCATAAGTGGCAGGGGAGTTCGGCAAGGATGTCCATTATCACCCTTGCTTTTCATATTAGTGATGGAAGGTCTTGGCTTATTACTGAAAAATAGCTTTGAGGAAGGCATTTTAACAGGTATAAAAGTTTCAAGAGTGATAAAAATCATTCATCTCTTGTTTGTGGACGATGTTATCATTATGTCAAGGGCAAGTTTAATAGAATGGAGAAAAATTGACAAACTTGTTTGCCTTTTTTGTACAACCTCGGGTCTATCATTTAATCAAACAAAGACAACAGTTCATTATGAAGGCCTCACAGATTTAGAAATGGTCCCTTTCAAATGACTCCTTCCCTATAACTTTAGTGATCTATCACTCGAGTTCTGATACTTGGGATACTTCTTAAAGACAGGGTTACATTGCGTTGATGATTGGGAATGGCTAGTATCCAAATTAACAAAGAAAATTGGCTTATGGTGCAACAGATGGCTTTCCCTGGGAGGTAGATACATTTTGGTCAAAACAGTGTTGGAAGGCTAGCCTGTCTATTGGATGTCTATGGAAGCTTTTCCACTCTCAGTTATAAACAAGATTAGAAAAGTGATGTTCCATTTTCTATGGAATGGTCATTCTGATACTCAGCAGTACCATTTATGTAGATGGGAGATCTTGTCTAGACCAAAAAAGAATGGGGGTTGGGGTTTTCGTAATCTATTTCACTTCAATACGTCTTTGAATGCTAATACCCTTTGGCGGGTATTAACGCAGGACAATATTTGGCATCAGGTTATAATGGACAAATATCTACAAAATTCAACTCTAATCAACTGGCTTAGATTGCCATATCACAATTTCAACTCTGCATCAAGGATTTGGTCCAGTCTTACTCGAACGATCCCCGTCATCACTCATTGGCTCAATTGGCTTCCTGGAGCCGATCATCTTATTACTATTGGGAGAGATCAGATTCTCGGCATTGGAGGTAGGTCTTTTCTCCATGAAGAAGTAGTCATTCTCATAAATAAAAAACAGTTAATTTCCCTAGCACAAGCTTCAGTGGCGCGAGATCCTGTTACTTTTGTTGAGGCTTGGAGGAGCAACGAGGAATTAGAACTTATAGGGAACCATGCTACAAAGTGGAATAATTATATTGCGGAGTTAAATATAGTTGGGGTCACACTCCATGAAGATGTAGTAGATACGCTCATATGGATTGGCGGCGACTCTTCTAGAAAATTAACTGTAAAAAATTGTTATGATGTTATCATATCTACTCAGGATCTCCCGACGTGGCACGATTGGAAGGTGAACATTTGGAAATGGCATTTACAATTGAAGATTATTTTGTTTTTGGCTGGTTGCTGACAACATGATCTTAACCTGGGATATATTACAAAAGAAAGGATGGGTGGGCCCGAGTATTTGCCACCTATGTAAACAAAATTTTGAAGAAAACACCCACTTATTCATTCAGTGTACCTTTGCAAAGTCAGTTTGGGATAAATGTTCACACCTTTTAACTTATAACTTCTCATGGGCCGACCCGACTCTTACTGATTGTATGGATGCCTGGTCAAAGAGGAAGTCATTATCAAAAAAGCTATCGGTCTTGACGTGTTGGTTGATTTGGAATGAACGTAACAAAGTACTCTTTGATGGAAAATCGCCCTCAGCCCGGGCAGTTGTTTACAAGATTTTAGGAGCGCTCAATAAAAACTCAATAGTACATAAATCATAGAGGTTAACACCGACCCCGATCATTCAGATTAAGGGTTATACTTTGACCTATTTTGATGGAGCCTCTATAGAAGGTGGCTCGAAATGTGGTGTAGGGGGTACCATAGATGGTACTTCAATTGCAGAGATGGATCAAATACAAAAGAAGAGTTATTGGGAGCTTGGGCCACTCTTACCATCACAAAGCACTTGGACATTCACTGTATTCAGATTTTAGGGGACTCCAAGGTGATAATTGATTGGCTAAATCTTAAAGGAAAACTCCAAGCCATCAATATTGAAGGATGAAAACTCAGAATTTTGGAACTGGTTGCCTCTTTCCAAGATATATGCTTCCAACACATCTTCAGGGAATCAAATGAGGAGGCAGATCAATTATCAAAGCAAGCACTTTCGGCGACAAAAGGAAGATTATCATATTTCGCTTGGGACAGAGAGACAACAGGGCCTACTCTCCATATCGATATATTTTAATACCAAGCTTAGTCTCTTTTTTGTAGCTTGTTCAGTATGTATCAACTTAGAAATGAAAAGTATTTTATGATCATGTGTTGTTAATATCCTATAGATTAAGAGTTCCAAGAGAGGGGTACCTTGTTTTTGGTACTATTGATATTTGTTTACATTTTGTAAAGATATAAGTGGACAACTTATTTGGATAGTATTGTGGGACCAAGTGGACTGGAAAGGAGTAGTCTATTTTGAACAAGGATCTTTGATGTAAAAAAAATTATAATCTAACATATTTTTATGCGAATTTTCTATTGGAAAAAAAGGATAATTAAAGGATAAGACTTTGTTTTCAAAAGATATGTATAGTTTATCTTATAAACAATTAATATAAATTTAATTATAAATGACATCAACACATGGTTTTATATTTAATAATATTTGGTCATGATAATATAAGTTTTCTTTAACTTTATTCAAGTTTAATAATAAATTATGATTTAATATCTAAATGACAAATAGCTCTATATAAAATTTAGAATTAAAAATGTTTACATGTAATATCTTTTACTTTTGTTATATATTTGGAAAAAATTATTAGTACATTCACTTTTCCATGCTATCTAATATAATTGTTAAAAAAATATGCTACTCAAATTTTGTTTGGGCGTTCCTTTTCCATGCTTGGGGTATGCTAGTATTCATAATCAGAAAATTCAGTATTAAGGGAATAATCATTACCTCGTAATACCTCGTAAGGAACAAATTTCGAAATATATCAATCATAATCTCCACCGAAGCAAAATTGTTTTTAGAAATGTACAAC
Source organism: Picea glauca (assembly GCA_000966675.3). Classification (NCBI taxonomy): domain Eukaryota; kingdom Viridiplantae; phylum Streptophyta; class Pinopsida; order Pinales; family Pinaceae; genus Picea; species Picea glauca. Next base: position 12,936 of record JZKD02S1353138.1, read on the forward strand.
TAGTCACAATCCCACTCACCTTATCACTATAAGGCCACAACACAACTTGACAACTTCCCATCCCAACGACATCAAATTCAATGCAATAATGCCAAGAAATTCCTTCATACCACCACTCTCCGCCCTCCCATACGTGAATTCGATGTGAAAGTTTTTTTTAATAATTTAATTTTTTTTCAGTTTACCGCTCGAGATTTGTCAACGCTAATTTTAAAAATGTTGTGCAATAGTATCCTATTTTTATTTAAAAATATTGTCCAATAGAGTATCCATTCCTCTTCCCACTTTAAGAAACTTCATGTTTAATTTTGGTTTTCAAAGCGGTGCTCATCCATTTCTCTTCCCACTTTAAGAAACTTCATGTTTAATTTTCGTTTTCAAAGCGGTGATAACCTGCCGACCAACAAGTAAAGGGTCATCCCCGTAAGCGAAGGTGACACCATAACTGAAATCGTAACCCTATAAACCTCTAAATCCCCTGTTCTAACACCATAGCGTTTTTCTGATACAGTGGCGTGGCATGAGAAACCGACATACATCCTTTTCCTTTTAATTTTGCTTGTCCAAGGACTGTACAGTAGAGTATTTATTTATTAATCCCAGCTATGGAGGAGTTCCAACCATCCTTACTGCATCAACCACCACCCACAAGATGGCTGGAAACTGATACTCCAGACAAGCTCCAAGCGTTGGACAAGTCTGGGTTGAAGGCTTACATTGAAAAGGTCGATTCCATCAGGCCAGTCCTGGGAAAAGTTTGTTTCCTTGTGGAGAAATTCTGGGAGAATTTTGAAGTCAGGCGTTCTACAGTGTTTGGTTACAGGATATCAGTGGAGCAACAAGACTTTTCCAGGGCAACGGGCCTGCCCAACAAAGGCGGCACGTTGGGTCACTGGGTTGAAAACAAGAATTCCCTCCTCAAGCAAATTGGAAAGGAGGCCTGGAATGCAAAGCATGCAGGTAGATTGAAAGAATTGTGTGGAGTTGAGACAAAGTTCATGCACGAGATACCTGTGGATATGATCAAGGACGACACTTTAAGGTATGTGGCCTCTCTGGTTATGGAACATCTCTCAGGAATTCCTACGGTTTCTCATTGCAACCATGGATTTCTTGATGCTATTGAAGACGGCATGAATGGAAATCTCATTAACTGGTCTATCTATATTCCTAAAAAGATGAACAGTTTTAAGAAGGCCTGCCGAAAGGCTCTCATTTCACGCACAATGGGAACCCAATATGGATTCCAATTTCCCTATGGTGCTGTCATTGCATCTCTTGTGAGAGAACAGGCACCTGATTTGTGGCAGCAGGTTGTAGAAAATGGGGAGCGGGATATCGAGTTGTTGAAGAAGAGAAAAACAAATGAAATCAATGGGGTGCAGAATATGGAGCTGAAGAAGAGAAGAATGAACGAAAGGTTGAAGGATATTGAATTGTTAAAGAAGAGAAAAATGGATGAAAACAATGGAAATGATTTTGAATTAGAGATTTTGAAAGAGGAGAGGAATATTGAAGGCAGTGAAGGAGATCAAGATGGGGAGAAAAGGTCGAAGTTGTCGTTGCCATTGGTGGATTTGGAGATCGAGGCGGAGGGCAGGAGTGAAGATAGTAACGGAGTACAAATGCAAGAGGAAGTGGAGCGGAAGGAGGATGGATTGAGTGGTTTAAATTATCAAGCTGCAGGGGCCGTTTTGCGGAGGATCAAGGTCGGATTAGCCGAGGAATGTGCTGAAACTGTTGAACTATATCAAACTGATCACGAAAGATGGATGGAAGCCTCTGTCCAAGAGGTTTCAGATGGAGAACTTCTGGAGCAATATTACAGCGATCTCAACTTTCACTCAGAAGGTCATGTTTGGGATAATCAAATGCGTGGTATTCTAATGTGCATGTCGAGGAGATTCTCTAGATTGGCAGAGTCAGGTCAGAGAGAGAGGATGACGAAAGGGGGAGTGAGGAAATATGACAAGTTGCTGGTAATAAGTATAGAGTATATATTGGCACATTTTGTTCACAAAAGTAAGGTTCCTTTTGCTCGTGGTGACTTGTATTTGGATCCCTATATCGTGTTTGTGCACCCTCAGGCTTGCAGATTTCTGTGCGCCTGTTTGTCTGTTTTCCAGGTGGTTCTGTGGTCAGAGAAGCCTAGAGAGGTGCATGATTTGGTCATGCAGCACATTTTGGGAGGCATTACTAGTTCTGGTCAGATTCTTTCTTATTCTATTGAGGACTGTACCATGACGAGAATCAGCCGAGAAGGCGATGCATCCCATGGATGTTATAAGGATTTGACTAGAGTGTGGGAAGATCTAGGAGACTATGGTAGTGCAAATACACTTTTAGTTGATATTTCAAATGTGTCCATGCTAAGAAATCAAGATGGAAATGTGATTTGCCCCATTCCCTACCAATATCATGTGCAGGATTCTCATTGGCAATTGGAGAACTATCTCTTGCCTTATCTGGAATGTTTGGAATCGGTGCAAGGTATTCCTGAATTTGTAAAGAATTTCCCATTTGGACTGGAGAAGGGATACACTTGGGAGTGGTCTCAATTTGAAGAAGGTGGGGTTAGTCCTTTGTTTGCAACCTGTTGCCCGCCACGTCATCATGGAATTGTAAAGAATTGGAAAACGTTTCCGAGCATTGTAACTGAAAGTTCAAATTCTCAGTTAGATCTGTTTAATACTCAATGCCCTGAGATTGGTAATACAGGGCAACAATTTCCCATCACGAGAACTAGCATCTCATTTTCAGAGTCAGTTCCACCTGCTGCTAACATAGGAATTTCATCAAGAGTCTCCTCGTGTTTCAATGATCATACACAGAGTGACAACATGAATGATACGAGGGAACTAATTAAACAGTGTGATGATGATGTGAAATATATGAGGGAACTGAATTGGGTGAAAGGTGATTTACATAACATGGCCTGTGAGAAGGACAAATTGGAAAAGAAGCTGCAAGAAAAGGAGGACCATCTACAAGAAATGGTAGATGCCTTGGAAAAATTAAATGAAGAAAAGAGAATAGCAGAGGAGGAAAATGCGGAGTTATCAAAGGCATTTGTAGAAAGGGACAAGGCTTTGAAACAAGTGAAACTGGAGAAGACCTTGGGAATGAAACAGAAAGAGAACACTATTTGTTCTTTGCAGGAAACTGTGAAAACTCTGCAAGAAAAGTTTGGAAGCTTTGAGCAGAAACAGAGGGAGTTTCAAATATTAGTCGAAGTTGAGAAACAAACATCTCAAATTCATTCCACTTTGACAGATGTTCTTGGACTGAAACAAGGAGAAGATCTTGTGGTTGGAGCACAAAAGCTGATTAAAGAGTGGAGGCAGCAATGGAAAGTAAAAAATCAGTTAAAAGCTGATCAGTTTATGTTGGTAATTAGTCCAGATGTTCAACATTCCACAGAGGAACCTTATCAACAAAGCAATAATAAGGGCACAAGTTCTCATATGAATGGAGATAAGAGGACAGGCGCCATAACTCATCTACTTCTTACAAGTGATACCGAGGCTCTGCATTGTTCTATTTGTCTGGAGGAGTGGAAAACTGCAGGGGTTCACCGTATATGGTATGTGTAATAATGTTGCTGAAAAAGGACAATCTATTTGTTGTTGTGTCAAAAGTTGAAATTATGTGCAAAGTTCAGCAATGTTTTCTCTACCTTCCAAACTCTTTAACACGACTTTCTATCCGTACAATAATGTTTATGGCATCAAATCTTGATAATTGGATTGAGTCTGTACTTCTAATGCTATTGGGAAAGAGGATTACTGAAAGTCTATGCTGTAATGTTATGTGCAGAAATGAAAACTTGTTATACAGATGTAGATAGAGTTACAGGGGGTAGAAGCTTTCAACTTGTAAGGAACTTACATCCGTGTACTCATAATTTTATGCTTATCTAAAAAGAAATGAAAACAGAGATTATACAGCCTTTTCATGTTTACTTTGACAACCATCTGTACATAGTTGTTATTTGAGGTAATATATGAAGCATTTTCAAAAAAATAAAATTTCAGAGACACCATAATCTCCAATAGATCAGTCTAAGGGATCTTTTTTTTCAAGGAAAAAACCATACTTTTTATTCACACGTAGAATGAAAAATGCATTCTTAAGGTGCTTAGAGCACTTTCACAAAAAAGGTCTTGATATTGATATGTCAATTACTGTTCTCTCAACTGTCCAGAATAGTAGATGAAGCTAAAAAGCTGTCAAAACAGAGTTATCTTCTTATATTTCAGATTTACCAGAAACTTCCCCCTCCCCCCTCTGGAGCCCGGAAGCCTGCTCCGAGCACGAGCGCCTAGCAAGCTTGCCTCAGAGAGCCCGGAAGCCTGCTCTGAGCACGAGCACCTTGGAAGCGCACCCTGGCCTTCTAAAGGTTGCTCCCTGCCAATTTGGAAGCGCCACGCTTCCGAAAGCGCTTCAGAAATTCTGGAGCGCGCTCTAAAGGCACTCTAGGCATAGGGACCTAGACACCTTCGGCACACAAGCAAAAAAGTCACATTTTTTTATAATTTAGGAAAAGGGTGGGTCCTACCCTAGGCTTAGGGTTTAGGGGAAAGAAATGAGGAGAATAAAGGAGCTATTCCCCCTACATTCTCCGACATCTACTTCTGCACAGTTTCATCCTTCTCAGGAGGCTCCACTACCACCACGAGGAGGCCCATGCAACAATCGTGGTGGTGGAAGGGAGGATGGGATAATTGTTTGATGTTTTTCCTTTTTCATTATTTTATATGTCATGGTCTATAGATGATATATTCATAGTATTTAGCAACTGGTTAAGTTTAAAGTTTAAAGTTTATTGTTTTGGACTTTCGATCTTCAGACTTCCGTGCAGATGGCCTATTTTGTAAACATAACTATTTGGTCACGACTCATGTTATTGTTAACAGTTGTTGGCTTATGGATAACTGATTTCATTCCATACGTTAATGGTCTACTATTATATGGCTTAAAAAATTGTATGTTGGTTTGTAAGTTTGTAATTGCTAGAATCTAGAATCTAGATGGTTGATGCTCGAATGATTAATCATTTATGTACTATGGATGCCATTTCTATCTATATTAATGTACAAATATGGATGGTTTCATATATTCTACAACTAATTTGTCTTTCTGCATGTTTTTTTTTTTAAATAAACCAATATACATCATAATTTTATTCATCCGTAGAGACAAAATTACATTCTGTATGTGTTGAGCACTTTCCATCTGATTTTCATCAGATGTGTTGTCCTTTTGTCCTCAAAATGAGAAATTACGGTACATTGAGTGATATATATATATATATATATATATTTCCATGGAAAAAAAAGCATAATTTTATTCATCCGTAGAGACAAAATTACATTCTGTATGTGTTGAGCACTTTCCATCTGATTTTCATCAGGTGTGTTGTCCTTTTGTCCTCAAAATGAGAAATTACGGTACATTGAGTGATATATATATATATAACAGATGCTCCCGCTTCGGAGATTTTTGGAAAATGACGCTTCCGACGCTCCTGCTTCACTCCACGCTTTGGCAACATTGTTATATTTATTACAACAAAATCTCGTGGCTGTTCAAAAAACTTTTAGATTCCTTGCTTCTATCTTCAGTTCAACAATTAAACAGTCTTCCTTCATGTTGCCTGTGAAGTAGTACCAAGAAAAGTAAATCAAACATTCAAAGTAAATTTTGCGTGTGACCCCTCCTCGAACTCTTTGAGATATAGAAGACCAGAAGTTTGATTCAAACCTTTCTCAGACTAGTCACTCTCTTGGGCCTAGCACCCTGAACCCTAAAGGAGGTGTATAAATAAAGCACACTCATTCACAATCCATTCACTTAAGTTATTATTTGATAAATTCCTAGGGGCAATCTTCCTCTAGATTGCATCTCTTGTTCATGTGCTTGATATTACAACAATCTCTCTTAGGTTTATCATTTAGGTGTTGTTTCATTTATGCTACATTTTTTGCTTGGATGGATTAGGGTTTATTGGAGATTTCACCGTAGATCCGCTATCTTATGATTTTTACAGGCTAAACTAGGAATTTACAATACCTCATGTAGCTTAAGAACCTCTCTCCTTGGCATGCAGAATGCGATAGAGCCCATCCCAATCACCAAGTACTTGGCATCATCGCCAAGCTGATTTCTCCCATTTTTTACTACTACACGGTGTCTTTGTCGAGTTCTTAGGCCACCCACAATTCCCACTCCAATTTGGTCACATAGAAGTGATTTTGGTGGTAGAATTTGCCCTATTTTGAGCAATAACTTGTTTTTTTTCTTAAATCATAAAACCTCACCATGAAAAGGGAAAATGACTTTGCATGGACCTATTGCCAAAACGTCAGTTTGAGCAAAGTAAAAAGTAATTTTTGCGACAAAGAATTGAGTGGGGAAATAAAGTGGTTTAATTATCACCTTGCACAAATCTCTGGTCACGATGCAAGACCTTGCCCAACAACCCCTATAGATTTCTAACATCGAGCACAATTGGCCTTTGAAGAGCCTAAAGCTAAAAAGCAAAGATTAATGTTTGAAATTGGGTCTTCGAATACAGAAGGATCTCAAGAATCTTCTGCAAGTGCAACTGAAACTATTGTTTCTAGCCCAGTGCCTCCTTTTGTTCCAACTCAACCTAATACTGGTGGTGGTAATCTGCATGTTTTTCTTTGTTCCTCATACTACACCTAGTTTGAAACTATCTTGGAGAGCATGGATTGGAAGAAAAGTGTCCATGAACAAGTTGGGAAATTCATAGCCAAATTTTAGTATTATTTTGGTATTCCTTTCAAAGTTGCTAGCACCCCCTATTGGTAGGTGATGATCGATGCTGTTGTCATTTTTGGACTCAGTTTTTAAGCCCCCACACATGAAATTCTTAGGACTAGTTTGTTCGTCGAGTCCTTTCGTGATGTGATTGAGTTCTGGAAATCTGTTGCGTATCTTAGACAAAATTGGTTGCATGATTGTCTGACGGGTGGATAGATACAGGTCCGAGTGAGGTTGGGGGTGATGCATCAATTCTTCATGTGTGTAATAGAACATTGAATCTTGATGGTGAATTGTGTGCATTGGATATGGACATTAGCACATATCCATATAAACCCAAATTAATGTTTTCTTTTTCTTTAGTCATTTCTTCAAGAGTGTGCATAGCAGTGTTTTTAAACTCGGGCGACTAGGATTCAGACTTAGCCAAGTTGACAGAGTTGACCACAAACTGAGTCAACTTGCCCCCCTGCTCAATTCAGGGACCAGTTTGGTACCACACTGGCCGAGTCAATGCATGACTGAGCTGGTTTGATACCAAATCAGTACAACTCATCTGAGTCCATACCTACTCGGCCAAGTTGGTCCTCCCCACCGCGGCATAGTTTTGAAGGAAATGTCAATTTGAAAAAAAAATTATACTGAAACCCTAAAAACAAACTATAAAGAGACACCCCCCACCTCTATTTGCCTCGCATCTTTCTCATTGAGCATTTGTGAGCATTTAGAGTTTTGGAGCATTGTTGAAGAGTTGTGATTTAGAGTGAATTTGGAGCTTGTTTGGCAATCCTCTTGGGCCATTTTGATATATTCACCCTTACATGGTATATACATGAGCAGATTTTGCATATTTTTTCTCTGATGGTTTGGAATCCTTAAAATATAAAATATTTTTTTTTCATTAAAATTTAAATATTTTATGTATTTGTTAGTAAACTGAGCCATTAAATTCAACCGGTCTGAGTCATCGCCGAGTCCGAGTTGATCCTCGGCCGAGTCCAAGTTTTAAAACATTGCTGCATAGCCCTACTTCAGTTGGTAGTGTTCTCTTTGTTTGCAGCTTTTAAGTCCTCTGCATCATGTTATCAGAAACCAAGTAATTTTTCTTCTTCTAGCAAATTGGTTTTTGATTTATAAGAGATATCAAATGTCCAAAGGCTAATTTTTGAAATGTGGAAATGCAGCTCCCTTTCCTGCGGACACATGTTTGGCATGTCCTGTATTAGAGAGTGGCTTCAGCGACATGAGAACAATATTGGCAAGGTAAGAATGTTCAAGCTTGCAAATTGTTGATTTCCCTAGTGTGATGTTTAATGTTGGTAAGAATGTTAAAGTTCTTGAATAAGATAATCAAATTTGTATTATTTTGGTTGAGAGTAAATCTTGGAGATATTAATTTTGCATTTCTTTGTGTAGTGTCCACAATGCAATGACAAGGCTGAGCTGAGTGACATCAGAATTCTTTATGTGCCAGTTATAGCTGTCACTGGTCTAGAACAGTGACAGATCAGTTTTCTTTGTTTTAATACCTACAGTTTTCTATCATCTTTTGAGCTTCATTCTGCAAACGTCAATCAGTGGGTGATTGATTTATTGTGTCTGAAAACATAGAAAACAGTTTCCAAGTGATATTAGTATCCCTTAAACAAGTAAACACTGGACCAATTTGACCAAATGCTATAATTAGCAAGGAATAATTTCCAAGATGGCAGAAGTCAGTTGAAGAGAACCTTTTTTGAGGTAATTAGAAGGCCACTCCCTCCATGGGTTCTGTAAATATATGTTTGGCAAGAGTAATGGTTCAGACTCTGAAGATAATACACAGAAAAAACTGCAAAATGTTAAAGATCTTATTGCAAGCTCTTTTAATTTCTGTGATGCACCTGAACCTTATTTGCTTCTTAATTTTGTATTTAGCAACACAATTTTTGTTTATCAATGCTGTGTTGTGAATCAGAAGTGATAGTTTGGATGGAAAATAGTTGTTAGTACCATAGTTATCCGACCTCTGTAAATTCTAACTCAATAGTTGGGGAGATTAGCCAAGTCCTCAATAGTAATAGTTGGCTGTTTGTTGCAGGCTCTTGAATCTCTGTTATGCAGCTGAATCGTGGTTATCTCTAAATTTTGTTTAGCACAATAATGTTTGTTTACTAGTCTTAGCACAATAATGTTTTTTTAGTAGTCCTTACATTTCCAATCAGTAGGCACGGTTTGCTTGGGAGATTGTCATTAGATCATGGTTAGAAAGCCTTTCTGATATCCTAAGTTTCTGAGGAGATTAACCAAGTTCCAAGCAGTAGTTACTTGACTTCATTATTCTCTTCTAGCCTATGTGGGATTAAATGACTAATTATGGTCTCTACAGGGTTCAATATTTAATAATTTAAATAGGATTAGAGGTCTAATTTTTTTTATATAATAATATAATACTAATAATAATCTATTTTTAAGGTCACAGCCTAGTCGGACATCAAATTGATGTATGAGACCCCCTTGCTAAAAGGTTAGGGTTAGTTATAACAGTTTTTCTTACGAGTACTACTGATGTACAAATGTTGATTTTTTTACCATCTTTTAAGTAATCTAATATCCAGCTGTGCAAACCTGATTGTGTTGTTATGATAATGTCGTATGAAATGAAATCAGTCTATGATGGGAGCCATTTAAAAATGTTATGCTACTACTCAAAAGTCTTGATTGCAATCATTCTCCAAATTAGTATTGGATAAGTGAAGCTCTTGTGCCCTCTTAGTTTCATTTGGCTGAGATATACCTTTTGAATGGATGGATCACTGCTTTGTGTTGAGTTGTATCTTGTTCTTTTTTTAAGGTGTTTGAAATGTTTTGTCATGTACATGTACATGTTTTACTTCAAAAATATTTTAAGGATTTTCAATATATGCATATAGTTTGCCCTCTTTCTAAGTTATTTCTATTGAACATATAAGCTCATATACTTACAAATTTGGTCACTTTTCAATGAAATCAGCTTTTGCTTCGTAATTTGATGGAAATTTATCCAAGATATCAAGTGAATTATGACACCTTATTAGTTTGAAATTAGATTTATTTTCTAGAGCACATAATACGCAATGAATCATTTCTTTTAACATTAACAAATCCATTTTTTCCACTAAGAGAAAACCGTTACAAGTAAAAACCCTAGCTGTACATGTTGGGCAATTAAGCTTACAATAAAAAGATATTAGGCCTATCCCGAGGAAGTCTTCCCATATATTAATTCTTTGAATCTCCTAGGGTCGTGTTATCACATGAACTTGTCAGAGCCCTGTGGGTGTGTGGTTTCTACCTAAGACTGTAATGTTGCCCTGTCTCTCTCCTTTTTGCAGACCAAGTCTTAAGATTTTTTCCCTTCGGCTTGTAAAATCGTTTTTCATTTGCCCCCCCTTTGTGTTTAAAGTGTCCCAATCTCCCTGTTTTCCCAACCAACAACCAGTTGTCCAAATCCTCGATCACGTTAGCTACAGCCACGGACACAAAGCACAACTTTCCTAACAGTCCATTTCGGGCTTGAAGCACAAGCAGTAGGCAAGTTTATCTTTCAACAGCGGAGATCCAGTCAGTCATTTCAGATCAGCGGCTCACGAGCATTCGGGAGTCCAAAATCGCGCAAAGTATAGCGCCAGAGCACAAAGCCTCGAAGTGAGCATGAGTTGTTGATCTTGAATGGAACACATGGCGTTCGATCCAAGTGTTCGGGGAAATAAGCTTCGGGAGGTTTGAAGTGGGAAGTGTGTAAAACTTTCGAAAGGTCGAAGCCCGAAGTCCTGAAGACCCAAAGTGGATCTTGGTCATCGATTCGAAGAGGGAAGATCCGATCCGTCGATCTAAAGCGCCAGAGCTGGGTCGTTGATCAGGAAACCTCATCTCAGATCACAAGATCAACGGTCACGCTCCATTGCGGGGTAGGAAGGTGCGCACATTTTAAAATTTCAAGGGTGGGCCGCAATCAGAACCGTGGTTTTTGGAAAGGGACGCGTGGCGGTTCATGGTGAATTGCGGGGACAAAAGCGGTTTTCTTTCAAACCACCCTTGGTCGCGGCCGAAATCGCGCAATTGCATAGGGTCATGGCCCTAGATCACATTGAAGATGGAGCGAGGGAGAGGAGTTGCGCCAAAGGCTGAAAGCGTCTGTACTTGGTCACAGAAGAAGATCTGCTTGGCCTCGAGGCGTCAGGATTGACTCGAAGAAGTCGTGGGCACCGCCTGAAACATTCATGGGTGTCAGGCCCCATCTTGATCCCGATGAAGGTAGTTATTAAAGATGGGGGCGACAGTTGAGACCTCGTCTCCCCCCATAAATGGAAAACATGTAGAGAGCGGTCGTAAAGGTAGACTACCAATTCGAAGCTTCCTTATGGACAGATTTTTCTGTAAAGCACATAACTGTGCATGGCTCGTATTTGACATGAGGAGGCTTGCACAACCTAACAGAGCAGGCGTCGACTGAAGGCTTTGAAGGCAGTGATCTGATCACATTCCTGGTGGTTGCGGCATTTTAGTATATATAGGCAGTTTTGATATTTTGTTAAGGTCGAATGGTTGAGCTAGGCTCCCTGATATTGTAATATTTTGATTGAGAACAATTGGTTCTCTAGTTATGTATTTGGTTTTGAGACATCTTGGTTAATCTAAGTCAGCTTTCTTACTCCATCTTATTTGCCTCTGATACTGAGAGAGTTCATGTTTGATTGATTCACATGGATTGTTGTAACTGTATTATGATAAATGTTTGATTATAGTACTGTTATGATTTCTTTCAGCTTCCTTGAAATTTGAATCCAAGAGGACCTTGTGTTTAAGTTTTCCCTCCTTAGGCTGCTGGAAAATATGATGTTCATAGAGGACCTCTACACCTTTCTCACTAAATCTTCCTCCTACTCACCATTACTCCAACTTACTAACTGAAGTTGATTCAAGACCTCAATGGCTGGTGCATGCTAGTCCAAATTTCTGAGTTAGAATGCTATTATTATTGGGTTTTCTCCATTTGACCACTCAAAACTCAATTACCTGTGACATATAAACTGATGGGTACTGGGCTTACCTTCAATGCAACAATCTAAAGGTGACTTCTAGTGCTAACATTTTTGGCGTCGTTGTCGGGGAACGAATTGAAGACTTTTCCTTGGGATAGAACGACAAAGAAGCTTTGATTTTAAAGGTGCATCAGATATTAGTACCATTGAAGATTGCAACTTGCACTTGGCGACTCCACTATTTCAGTTGTGGCTACCTCTAGCACACCTGAAGCTGACCCAAAGAAGCTTTCTCGAGAAGGCTTTTAGCAGCTGTTTTCTCAGCTTGGAAAGTTCCTTGGGAGAACGACCACGATCAGATCTGGTCTTTGATGATGAACAAAGACCAAACGCATTCGGGCTGCATGTCATTCACCTGGCGACTCCATGTTTAAAGAATCAATCGGTGACTCCACTGGTTGGTATGAAATGGCAAAAATCTTGGCTTTGAGGTTTGCTCCTTTTAATTTCTCCTGTGTTCCTGGTTTTCCAAATGTTATCCCTGCTATTAATGAATGGAATGATTATCTTCCGAGATTTAGAGGAAGCGAGCATGATCATCCTGGTGAACACTTGTTTAATTTTCATATATGCATGCTTGAGCACAATTTTGTTCACGAGGATGTCTTGATCAAGATGTTCAGATTTTCTTTAGAGGAAGATGCTCGTGAATGGTGTCAATCTCTCCTTGCTGCTAGTATCCATTCTTTGAAGGATTTTCACGATGCTTTTAATTTATATTACAAAGATATTTACATGTCTCATCTTATATTGGATGACTGTTGTAAGAAGTTTGCATCCCACATCGAGAAAATGATAAAATCTTCCTCGTGTGATGAGTCTGGTGAAGCTCCGAGTGAAAGAGGAAGCGCAGAGGATATTTATGTTCATGAGACAGATGTTTTGACCAGCGCTGCTTATGATGAAGAAATCCTTCCAGGTATGGTTGATAATAGTGTTGATGATTACATAGAAATGGATGTATCATATTCTGCCCCTTATACACTTGTTGTCTCAGATTTAGAAGAAGAGATGGTTGTGGAGGAGGATTCTTCTCTTTTCCTTCAAGAGGTTTTCCATGATATATTTTCACCTAGGATTGAAGAGAAAAATCATGTGTATGAACAACCAGAAGTAGCAGTTACTATTGTCCCTGAAATGGATATTCTTAACAGTTATATTCTTGATGGAATTATTGTTTTAGAGGTTGATCATAGATATAAAGGGTAGCCCATTTTTTATGAAGATTCTAGTGATGATGAGCAGCTAGCTTATCCTACATTTGATCACTATGAAGACACTAAGCAGCATGATAAAGAGGAGGAGCCATCCATTGATATACATGAGGAGATTTCTTGCCATCAACTAACATATGTTATCAGAGCAGACAAAGAAGAAGTGGATCAACAACGTACATCAACCCTTCACTCACATGTGCTTACCAGAGACATCCAGCCATATGTGAGCAACTGTGAAGTAGAGTAGGCTTTTTGTTACCAATTTTTTGGGTTTCCTCAGTTATTCCACGAACCTGTAAGGGAGTACATGGAGTTGCATTTCCTCCATTTATTGAAGCCTCCCAGCTTTATATTGACTTCAACACTAGGAGGAGGGCTGAAAAATGTAATCGTTTTGTTGTCATGGTTGCATCATCTGTTATCGATCACTGACAGAGTCAGCGAATTTCCAGTTAGGAAGCTTCTTGACTGGCTCTGGTGGAAATTCGTTTTCACCTAGCACTATGTAAAAAATCAGTTAGTCTAGGGATGCACATAAATAAGCTCCTTTGGAGCCCATGTGTGTTTGCTTTCATTTTTAGGATAGTGTGCTTGGCGGCCTGTAGTCCTCAGCGAAATGTTTTGAGCTTGACTCCATAACCCAACAGCTAAGGCACTGGAACTACTTGTTCTTGGCAGCTCGCAGGGAGCATGCCATCCCCTATGGAGCCAAATGTTATCACATGAACTTGTCTGTAATATACCGGATATAAAAAGTATGCAGAACAGAAATAAAATGCTAGAAATGGTAGAATAACAGTAATATAACCA
>JZKD02S1353138.1:44994-56084 GCA_000966675.3 Picea glauca
ATTTAAATGATAATATTAATATTTAAATAATATCATTTTTCATTTTATCCTTTATTCATAATGATCATGAATTAACTCTCTTTTAATCATGACTATGTGTCGGTTCTTTTGTCTTCATGAGTTGATCACAGACATGGATCGACTCATGATATCGTTCTCATGCTTATGTTGCGTTCACAGTTCACCAACAGATCATATTTGATCTTTTATCGATTCTATGTATTGTTCTAGTGCTAACTCTCTGTCGAATCAAATTTGTATGAGACGCTTCCTTCAAACCATTTACATATGACCATGTGCGCAAAACCATGGGCTTATTATCTAAGCGATGTTCCCAATGTCACATCTTCTTTCACTCTTTGTTTCTTTATTCCATACGACTGCAAGTGGTGACCAGGCACTAGGCCAAGTGAGTTCTTGATCACTTATCAAAATCAACGATCACGTTTTAATCTCCCGATGAGGTGGACAATTGTCGGTACTTCGGGACTTTGTCCTTTGCGACATCCAGCCTCTATAATATTTCAAATATCCTGAAGTAGATTTATCCGAAGTAGATTGGACGAACGATATATTATTTGCACGATGAACGATTCTCGTTCACTTCAGAACTTCGGCTATTCGTGGGTCCTGAACTCTGGAGTAATAATTCCTCCGAAGCGATTACCTACCGAATATGTTATACATCAGTGGTGACTACTTGTTGTCGGTTAACACCTCCACTTACGCTATCCTTCCACTATACTTGATCAATGGTCGAGAACTCTCTCAAATTAGATCAACGGTTAGCGTTAAATCCAACCTTCAGTGCTTCAGGTGATTTCTGATGTTAGAAACCGATGTCCCTCGAAGTACATACTTCAAAGTCATGTAACTTGCTAACATCACTATTGACTTGGCACTGGACGAGTGGCTTCCACGTGTCACTTAGATTCATGATTTACATGTACCTGAAATGCCAATTGGATGTTGACACTTGTCACCCTCTGATTGCACCATATGTCCTTGCTGACGTGGTCTACTGACGTAGATCTCTTGTCGCGACACATATCTTCTCCTGAGTCTAACGACTGTGATCAGTTCTATATCAATGGTCTAGATTCATTTCGGCCTTCGGAAATTTGGGTTATCCGTTCCCAATTCTCAATTCTCCCGAAGTGAGATTCCCCGAATAAAACTCTAGCAACTTGACTTCATCTAACGGTCCATCTTTGACGCAAAAACCCTAACATGATCCAACGGTTGTCGATATTTTGGCTATTTCGAGATCTTGTGAATTCTTAATCAACAGGTGTGATTAGTTCTAGATCAATCGTCTAGATTCATTTCGGCATTCGAGACTTTGGGTTATACGCTCCCACTTCCCAAATCTCCCAAAGTAAGTTTCACCAATTAAACCTCTATCATCTTGACGTCATCTGATGATCCATTTTTAACCAATCCAACGGTCAAGAATTCTCTCAGAGTAGATCAACGACCAGGGATGATTGCGGGGTCCTCAACTAGAATGACGTTTAAAATCTATCGTTGAGTTCCGCAATGGAAACTTCTTGTTTGGTAGTGAAATTGATGCCAACCATAGATCTATTGGTGGGTGACCATTGATGATCATTGTGGATTGCGAAATCGTAACTTGTGCATGGTTTAGCCTGTCGCCCAAACTCCACAATTTGAAGTTGTGTGATTGTTGGTGGATCAACCACAGTCATCGATCTTTGAATCGATGAGATCTAATGGTTTCCAAAAATTGTGGGATTGGAAATAACGCATTGTTTAATTCTCCCTTCACGCTCTGTAATCAATCTCTGCCCTTGATCTGGAACTTGTTGATTTGTCCAAGATCTACATCAACGGACAAGATTTTTTGCATGCTACCTCTCCTGAGCTTTATAGTGAATTCCTCTGCACCTCGCGTTATGTCTTTCTGCATGACTACTCCTTAAAACTATCTCAATGAGCATGATTCTTTCTTGAATCCTTTGGAGTTTTCCTGTGGGGATTTCGATCCCGACGACATTTCTACATTGCGCTCTTCCTTCTGAGCTTTGATTAATGTCCTTGCTTATGAGCTTGAATCTTTGCATACTGTTTGACATTTTCATTCTCTGCTAACTGTTATACCGTTGACATCAATGACAATTCATTAATGATAACTTATCAATGAAAATTCATCATAACAACTTATCATCACATCACAATGACATCGATTGTTGACATCAATGACAACATATTAAAGACAATATGTCCAACAATCTTCCCCTTTTTCATTGAGGGAAACACACTAACTTCATACTCAAAATCCCCCTGTGATGATGTTTTTCTCTGTGATCTCCCCCTTTGACATCAATGAAAATGGGTTTCTCCCCTTATGATCAACCTCTGTCTGTCTGCATTTTGTCGACCAAAATATGAACTTGGGTAACTCCCCCTGCCAATATGTTTTCTCTGCCTCTGACTACTCTCCCCCTTTGTTTCTGAAAGGGTATCTTTTTCTGACAAGGTCTCTTCCCCTGTTAATCTACTAACTTCTTATCTCAGTTGATTGGGATTTTTGTGTTCTAATAAGTAGTCTTCTTGATACCAATTTTGTAGTAATACCCATTTGTAGTGATCAAGTCTTTCAAAACTTAATCTAATTACTTTCTTATTTAATAACTAAAATACTCCTCCTGAATTTTTACTAACTTTCCTTTGTCAAATAGAACAAGAGTATGAATCTTACTGATCTTTTTGATCTGCTTCTTATTCTTCTTTGATATTTCACAGGAATATCAATTGAGGAATTATACCAATTGATTTAAATACCAATTTTGTTATCAATTGATCTTTGTTGAATGATACTCCGTGAACTTCTCTGCCACCTTTATTTTTTCCTCTTCTTGTATTCTACAACTAACCCTACCAATGATTTTTCTTTTGACCACTAATCTATAGATAGCCAATATTTTCCATATGTTAATTTAAAAAGTCTTTGTCATAATCCTTTGATTTTGTAAAAACCAATTTAAACTTCTTTTTTGTATTTTCTTTCTTTTGCTAACAACTTATGACATCATCAGAATTTGATATTGCCCCATATTCCTTTATAGGTACTTCATTTTCTTGAGCTTGATTTATTTCATATTGAATTTCACATTCTTTATTAGGACTTTCAGCCATCAATTTCTTATTATTAATTTCTTCATTTTCAGGTGTAGTAACATCTTTCTTGCTTTCTCCTTCAGATTTTCTTCTCCATTTCTTTCTATGAGATATTCTGCTTTTTGGATCTTCTCTTTCTAATTGTGTTTTTGGAGATTTGTCATCTCCTTTCTTCTTCCAACTTTTATTAGGTTTTGTCACTAACTTGAATGACTTATTCAAATATTGACTTTTGTATTCTTGCAGTTTTGGGATTTGTGCCCAAACCTATCACAGTTGTAACATCTCATTATATGATAAAATTTTGTCGTGTGCCCAACAAAATTACATCTCCAACATCTAATTGAGTTTTTGGATTTTCTTGTATATCCTTCCTCTAGTTTCTTGCAGTCCATTACTTTATGGCCAAAACTATGACAAGAAAAGCAATAGCCATTGAAGGTGTTTCCATTCTTGATTTTATTTTAGCTTGAGAGATATGTCATCTGATTTTCTTTCTTATTGTATCCAAGACCAATTTTGTCAACAATTGATCTTTGGCTCTTCCAAATATTATCTAGGATAGCTGAGCTATTATGGAAATTGAAAATCTTATTTGTCTTTTCATTCATCTGTTTCAGATTGACTATTTCTAACTTTAATATATGACATAATTCTTCATTTTTAGACAACTGAATCTTAAGGGCTTATTCCAATTCTTTAGCATGTTCAAGATGAGTCTTTAGATTGATGAATATTTCTTCTATCTCATCCAAGACTTCTTTGCATTTAATAGTTTTTTCATATGTCTTCAATTCTTCCATATCTTTTGTTAGATCAAAAACTTTAGTTTTCAATTTTTTGATTTCTTCCTCGTATTCTAGCTTAATCCTTTTGAGGTTGATGGCTTCTAATTCAAACATTTGGCATGATTCTTCCTTTTTAGTTATTTGGATCTTCTGAGCGTCTTCTCATTTCTTAGCTTCTTCAATTTGAGTCATTAGATCTGCATTAGTACTTTCATTTATCTTTTTGAAATTGATGATTTCCAATTCCAACATGTGGTAAGAATTTTCTTTCCTTGTTAACTAGATCTTTAGGTCTTCTTCACTTTCTTTAATTTCCTCAAGTTGAGTGTTTAGACTGTTAACTAATTCTTCTGATTCTTTTAGTGCTTCTTTTCTTTTACTGTCATGTGTCTTTAATTCTTCCATCTCTTCTGTTAGATTAGTAACTTCAATTTTCAATCTTTTGATCTCCTTTTCTTTGTCTTCTAGCTAAACTCTTAGTTCAAACTTTTCATGGTTAGATTGATCTAATTGTTGAAGTAGAAACATATCATTTTGTTGGAGTTTCTCCAACTCTTCTAGAGTGCACATAGTGGTGGACTCAAGATGATCAAGAACATCCTCAGTAACTTCAATATATAGACCATTTCTTGGTTCCATACTAATCACTTCAAATGTAGTTATAACATCAGTCTTAAAATCTAATATTTTTTCTTTAGTGAATACTGAGGTATTCCTCAATTCCTTGATGAGGTTGTCTTCTTCATTGTTAACTGGGATTTGCATCAAATCTTGCATTTCATTCCGATTAGAAATGTATTTCTCTATATTATGTTCTTGAAATTGATTGCAATTTTTCTTTTCTTTATCTTCTTCCTTATCTTGATAAGAATTATATTCTTTTGAGTTTTGTTCTTTATTCTGATAGGAATCCTCTTCATTAGAGTATTTTTCCTTATTCTGACAGGAATTCTCTTTATCTGAGTCTTATTCCTTACTTTGTTAGGATTTCTCTTCTTCTTATGTTTCATTCTGATAACAATTTTCTAGTTGGATCCATACTTCTTTAGCAGATTTGTAGTGCCTCATCTTTTATTTGACTTAGTCTGACAATCCATCATGGATTTCTTTTAAAGCTACTGTATTGTTTCTCCTAGCTTCCTTTGCAGTTTTTGTTTTTCTCTTAGAAGTAGTTAAGTGCCAGGGCTTACTGACTATTGAATCCCAAACTCCATATCCTCTTGACTTCATATATATTTTCATTTTTTCCCTCCATTATGAATAATGTGTTCCATCAAATAAGGGAGCTTCATTTGTGGAGATAAAAATTTGTCCACCCATTTCTTCTTAATATACCTTCAATGTTTAAACTGTGCTGAAGAAACCTTGCTCTGATACCAATTGTTGAAATGGATAATTGACACTAAGAGGGGGGGGTGAATCAGTGTCAAAAAACTTTGGACAATTTTCCACTTTTCACAAACTAACTGAACAACAAATATTTATTTCATTTTCTCAATCAATATATATAAAAGAATAAATACTTGATTTATTTATTTAACTTGAATGAATGCATAAGATCAATCTTTGAATTCCAACTTCAAACAATTATGAAATACCTATCTCTTTGTTACAAGACCCAGCTTGTAGTTCTCAGATCCAACTGAGAAATGAGGAATCCAACCCTCATAACAAGTCCCAACTTGTGGATCTGAGATCCAACTAAGATGTGAGGAATCCAATCCTCATACAAGACCCATCTTGTAAACAGGCACCAACCTGATAGAATGAACCTTCATTCGATCCATTATATATAAATATATATACTTCAACAAATTCAACTACATCATTCTCACCATTCTTTCTTGTTTATATAGTCTTCCAACTGGAGTGAATTTGAATCATTGTGTCTTTTGATATTTGAACCATTGTACCTTTTCATTTAAATGATAATATTAATCTTTATAATATCATTTTTCCTTTTATCCTTTATTCATAATTCTCATGAATTAACTCTCTTTTAATCATGACTGTGTGTCGGTTCTTTTGTCTTCATGATTTGATCACAGACATGGATTGACTCATCATATCGTTCTCATGCTTCTGTTGCATCTCAGTTCACCAACAGATCATATTTGATCTTTTATCGATTCTCTATATTGTTCTAGTGCTAACTCTCTGTCGAATTAAATTTGTATGAGGCGCTTCCTTCAAACCATTTACATATGACCATATGCGCAAAACCATGGGCTTATTGTCTAAGTGATGTTCCCGATGTCGCCTCTTCTTTCACTCTTTGTTTCTTTATTCCATACGACCATAGGTGGTGACCAAGCACTAGGCCAAGTGAGTGCTTGATCACTTATCAAAATCAATGGTCACGTTTTAATGTCCCGATGAGGTGGACGAATGTCAGTACTTCGGGACTTTGTCCTTCACGACTTCCAACCTCTATAATATTTCAAGTCTTACGAAGCAGATTTCTTTGAAGTAGATCGGACGATCGATATATTATTTGCACAATGAACGATTCTCGTTCACTTCAAAACTTCGGCTATTCATGGCTCCTAAAATCTAGAGTAACAATTCCTCTGAAGCGATTACCTACCGAATAATTTATACAACAGTGGTGATTGCTTGTTGTTGGTTAACACTTCCACTTTCACTATCCTTCCACTGTACTTTATCAACGGTCGAGAACTCTCTCGAATTAGATCAACGGTTAGCATTAACTCCAGCCTTCGGCGCTTCGAGCGATTTCTGATGTTAGAAACTGATGTCCCCCGAAGTACATACTCCGAAGTGATGTAACTTGCTGACGTCATTGCTGACTTGGCATTGGCCGAGTGGTTGCCACATGTCACTTAGATTCGTGATTTATATGTACCTGAAAATGTCAATTGGACGTTGACACTTGTCACCATATAATTGTGCCACATGTCCTTGCTGATGTGGTCTACTGACGTAGATCTCTTGTCGCGACACATATCCTCCTCCTGAGTCTAACGACTGTGATCAGTTCTAGATCAATGGTCTATATTCATTTCAACTTTCGGGAATTTGGGTTATCTATTCCCAATTCTCAATTCTCCCGAAGTGAGATTCCCCAAATAAAACTCGAGCAACTTGACTTCATCTAATAGTCCATCTTTGATGCAAAAATCCTAACATGATCTAACGGTTGTCGATATTTCGGCTATTTCAAGATCTCATGAATTCTCGATCAATGGGTGTGATTAGTTCTAGATCAATGGTCTAGATTCATTTCGACATTCGATACTTTGGGTTATACGCTCCCATTTACCAAATCTCCCAAAGTAAGTTTCACCAATTAAACCTCAATCATCTTAACGTCATCTGATGATCCATTTTTAACCAATCCAACGATCGAGAATTCTCTCATAGTAGATCAACGATCAGGGATGATTGTGTGGTCCTCAACTAGCACGACGTTTAAAAACTATCATCGAGTTCTGCAATGGAAACTTCTCGTTTGGTAGTGAAATTGATGCCAACCGTAGATCTATTGGTGGGTGACCATCGACAATCGATGTGGATTGCGGAACCGTAACTTGCATGTGGTTTATCTCGTCATAAAAAATCCACAATTTGAAGTTGTGCGATTGTTGGTGGATCAACCACAGTCGTCGATATTTGAATCAATGAGATCTGACGGTCTCGAAAAATTGCAGGATTGGAAATAACGCATTGTTTAATTTTCCCTTTGTGCTCCGCAATCAATCCCTGCCCTTGATCTAGCGCTTGTTGATTTGTCTGAGATCTACATCAATGGACATGATTTGTTGCATGCTACCTATCTTGAGCTTTAGAGTGAATTCCTCTACACCTCACGTTATGTCTTTCTGCACGACTACTCCTTAAAACTATCTCAATGAGCAGGATTATTTCTTATATCCTTTCGAGTTTTCCTGTGGGGATTTCGATCCCGACGACATTTCTACAATGTGCTCTTCCTTCTGAGTATTGATTAATGTCCTTGCTTATGAGATTGAATCTATGCATATTGTTAGACATTTTCATTCTCTGCTAACTTTTATATTGTTGACATCAATGACAATTCATTAATGATAACTTATCAATGACAATTCATCATAACAACTTATCTTCACATCACAATGACATCAATGACAACATATTAAAGACAATATGTCCAACAATTCTCATGAATATGAAAGAATCACATCCTAACTATCACATGCCATATTAAGAGATTGAATCTATGCATATTGTTAGACATTTTCATTCTCTGCTAACTTTTATATTGTTGACATCAATGACAATTCATTAATGATAAATTATCAATGACAATTCATCATAACAACTTATCATCACATCACAATGACATCAATGACAACATATTAAAGACAATATGTCCAACAATTCTCATGAATATGAAAGAATCACATCCTAACTATCACATGCCATATTAAGAGTATAACATCACCTAAAGCATAATAGAATCACATGTTATAATACCACATATCATCATGAGTAGCATAGAATTGCATGACATCATCATCAAAAGCATAAAACTGCATAAAATCATGAAATACTCTTATCATGATAATTAACACAACAAATAACATATGAGAAAACATAATAACTTGTAATACATGATTATGTATGCAAATGAGAACACATATATCACATTTGATGCCATAGTAAAAGAACATCTCAAAATATCAACTTAGTATTCATGTTAGTTTGTGCTAGGTTCACTAGTCCCAACTAACTATAACAAAGATGGGGTATTATGTACACCTCCCTTTCAGGAAACTTCATCCCAAAGTTATAACATGTACTGGTTCCTTGCCCCTTGAGGCTAAAATGTAACTATCATAGAACTACATGTTATCAACTACAAGTCCTTATAAGTGACATAACATCAACATAGTTGTCTTCAAAATTCAAAACGAGGGGCACTACAAGCTGCGACCAGACATGTTGACTTGCCCTCGAGTCAACTCCCGCTACCTTTACTTGACTCTGCATCCTCCACGTCCTTTCCAAATGAGGGACCCAACTCTGGGACCACCTCCAAAAATTTGTTCTAGAATTCAAGAACATCGTCCAACTCGTTTGTTCATTTGCACACCAAAATGTTCAAACCCACCAAGCACACATTTTCTTGGTCGAGATTAGTTGCCTATGGTTGCGTCTCTTGCAAAAATGACCAATCAATTTCCATGGAATTGTTGAGTTGTTGTAATGTGTTGTAATGTATGAGTGTGATCAATCAAAGTTGTCTTAATTGAGACTGGACCTACCTTTTGGACCGAAACAATTGATCCAATTCATTACATGCTTTATGCATTTCCTTTAGTTTCTCATCTCTTGCCTTGGGGTCTATTATTTTTTTATCCATGTTGCAACTATTTCATCCTCTCCTGAATCGATTTAGATGGTTTCTCTTTCTTCTTCACAACTCGCACCTAGTTTTGGGTGATAGTTAGAATTTTCATACGCCACTCGGCTACGATGTGGATTTTTCCCTTCATATATTCCATTGATTGTGTCATGGGATCCAGGCTACAAAGTATCTAGGATATCTTTTGTTTCTAAATTGACATTTTAGTGTCACCCATCTCCTATAAATTTTATTTACCCTTATTAATTTCTTGTAATGCCTACTACAGATGATCTGCAATTTGCGTGAAGGGTGTATCTAGTGCCAATTTTCCAACCTTAGATTCTTCTTCTTTGATGGATGGTCACATGTACATGAGCCTACTGTGAACTACTTCAACCTGATCCTCTAGTGTGAGATTTTCCCACCTGAGGTTAGTTGCCTCTTCAAGCACATCTTCCCATTACATCCGCAATTGATTGTTTCCTATTTGTAGTTGCACTACCTCCCTCTCAACTTGTAGTAGATTATGCCTGATCTCATTACTAGAAATGGCATTTTGTCTGATTAAATCCGTCGTTGGCACGTGGTTAATGTTGGAAAATTGTGATGCTTAGGAATGCAATGGTGTCATTTGGTCCACTCAAGCTACAAGTTGAGCCATTGGTATGGTTGTGCTAGGCCTATTGATGGCCTTATTGTATTCTAGATCTATGTTGGTGCCAAGGCAGATGGTTGCATTTCTAATTCTCTCTTGGAAATCAGCATAAATGTATTGCATGATGCCAAAATTATTCTTGCACTCCTACATGAGTGTGGACTAGTAGTCTTTGTCCTATGCTAACCTTGCAATCAACTACATGACAATTGTTTGATCTATATGTGTTATCACCTAAAAATTGTTCATGTTGATGTTTCCATAATTTTTACTTAAATACATCACTATCAACATGTTTACCATCCATTTCACCTCATTTTCCACCTTCACTAGAAATCCAAACATTGTTGGGAAAAACATTATTGTTGACACATTAGGGGAAGCACATATAATATACCTAACAAGTGTTCTACTAGTATAGAAAACGCCCCCAAAATCTACGCAACTATGCAAAAACCACAATTTTGATTGTTTCCAGCCTGAATTTTCCAAAAAGGGAAAGTAGTTATAAGTGGACATTTGTAAACCCTAATTGCTATTCTTACCCTTGATTTGGTCATATTTAACCACTATTTTGAAGACCACGTAAAGGGGGTTTAACCACTATTTTCCCTATTAAAAAAGACTTGAGGTCTCTCCGTCCACTCATCTATTCATAGTAGGTACATGCTACTGAAATCACACCAGAGATCTTGAGGACTCCTTCCTCTTGATAGTGCCTTTGTGTTCATGTTATTTGCTCACTCAACCAAGGAGGAGATCTACACACATCAAGGAATTCAAGGACCCTCCCAAGGAGGAGGCTTTGGAGCTACACATCTTCAACAAGTATACTCCCTAGGTGAACTCTTTGTCTTGTAATTGATACATTCTTTCAAACTCTTTGTTCATATTTATTGTTGTAGTTTATTTATTTTCTTTCTTTTCATATGAATGAGTTAGGGTTTGAAGCTTTGTAGAGTACATCTACGATATGATTTTCATATTCTAACACCATTTTGACTGGATCTAACACACAACTATTAGATTAGTATAATTTGTACACCCTTGTTGAAAATTTATACCCAACAGATTTGCAACTCCACTGGGGAAAAGAACCATTTCTTCTTCCCTGGTTGTGGGTGTGTGTCTAATCCCCACTACCCCCCCCCCCCCC
>JZKD02S1353138.1:56279-70046 GCA_000966675.3 Picea glauca
CCTAGAACCTGCACTCATCCAATGCACTTTCTAGGCTAGTTTCTACACTCATTCACCATAGAAATCAAGGTACATTTCTACACTACTAGTGTAGAAAACAAGGTACTTTTTCTACATTGTCTCTAGAATTGAATTTTTTTCAGCATTTTTGGTTTTGT
The DNA here is from genome assembly GCA_000966675.3 of Picea glauca. Taxonomy (NCBI): domain Eukaryota; kingdom Viridiplantae; phylum Streptophyta; class Pinopsida; order Pinales; family Pinaceae; genus Picea; species Picea glauca. The sequence goes on from JZKD02S1353138.1 coordinate 56,438, forward strand.
CTTGGCCTAAGAAAGGTCTTCTTAGGGTGTTTAGTATCTTCCACTTTTTGGGTTCCTTTTGATTGCATTGCATTTTTACATTTCAGTACGCTTAGGATAGAGACTTAGCTTGTTGGAATATCCCTTAAATGTGCCCTATTTTCATGAACTTAGAATAAAGAAAAGCTTCCATAGTTGCATTAGTATTTGTCCTAGCTTTTAGGTTTGTGTGTGATGTCTTAATATATTTTTTCCATCTTTCTTTTTCCCTCTTTTGCAACTTTCAGCCCTAGTTTATTTGTTATTCAAGTAGGCCATTTGTTTCATATTAAAAATTATCTCAAGTTAGAAAAAGGAGTTACCCTTGATTCTTAGTATTTTATGTGTTTATTGTGGCTTTCTTGTTTTCATGCTTGTTTTTCCCTAATTCTTAGCTAGATTGAAGTAGTATCTTTCATTTGTAAATCTGAATTCTTGCAAGTTTGTTTCTCCTTTGAAAGTTAACTAGGATAATGAAAGAGTGTCTTTTACTTTAGTATTTTTCTTAGTTGTTAGATTGATTCCTAATTATAGATTTCATTTATTGCAGTTACTTTGTTTTGTAAGCATTTTCTTTTGAAATTGAACACACCACTTGTGCATCCACTTCACACCCTAAATTATATGCTTGGTTCACGACCCCAAGCTCAATATTAAAAGAAACCACTGAAATTAACATGCATAATCCCCACTTGGGGCCTAAAAAACTTGTGTAGTTAAGTTAGGGTTGTGGGGATAGGCATCCAAACAACTTGCCACAACCATTTCACATTTGAAACATAATGGTTGTCTTTTAGGGAGTTTAAAATACTTTTTATCATATACAATCAAGAATCATTTCACAACAAGCACACTCTTAAGAGTGGATAATGCCAAGGTTGGGATTGAAAGTTTGATTGAGACTCCTAGCTCTTTCAATATTGAATATCCCCCGACTATTTTCTTTTAGGTTGAAGGAAATGAGACATATTGCACATATATGTGAAGAGGTAGCTTACAATTAGTTTTCTTACCGAGGTGTCTCTAACAAGAGGGAGGGCACCTAAGATAGATTTCTACAATCCTCTGGGACCTCATCACCCATTGTCTCCTAGTTATAACATTATCATTTATAACCTCACTCATTTATGTAGGGGATCACCCTTGTTGTTAGTTTTTTGGAAGGCCATTTTTCCATAGTTTAGACTTGTTTAAGAATATTAGTTTATCTCTTAGGCTAGATTATTTTTCTTTGATAGGACGAAAAGCTTCAATTAGCCTACCTTTATTTTGTTTCAAACACACTTAAAACCACTTGTTTCACCACTTGAGCACATAGTTTTGATCATTTGATCATTATATTTTCTTGATTGATTTCTTTAGTGACTTTATCCTTTGATAGATTGATTTCCTTTTAGGTCGAGATACTTACACTTAGGAATCATTGCTCCCCCAATAAGACTCTCTCATAGGCCCTGGGACCTTCATCCCTCGAGTATTCCTAGACATGTTATATCTCTTGCTCAATGAGTTTGTATTCCTCAACCTATCCCACCTTTGGGCTCATCATCCTAAAATTTGGGAAGTTAATCTTCTCCAGATTTGAAATCCCGATCCCATCCAAGGCCTTTTGGATTAGTTATTCCCAAAACTAGTTCATCTTCATCCAACATGAGTACCACACCGGTCTCTAACATGGTGTGACCTAATGCTAACCAACCATCATTGCCTTACATGGTGGGGTTAAATATACCATATTTAACCAAACTCATTAATGATCCTATCTGGAATTTTCCACTTTGCTTACTATGTCAACTAAGCTACCCTTGGATATCCCTAAATTTGAGGGTCTTGTTGGAGAAGATTATTCCAATCACATCATGTTTTTCCACCTTTGGTGTTCCTCTAATAATATCATAGAATATTCGGTTAGATTGAGGTTTTTTTAAAGCACCCTCATGGATGCGGCTACTAAATGGTACATTAATCAAACACCCATTATCGTGCCACCTTTGAGTCCATAACCAAGGTGTTATTAACCTTTTTTCAGCTTACAATTCCCTGCAATGTAGGGATCAAAATCCTCACCAATTTTCACCAGGATACAACCACCCATATCATGGATTATATCCATGAATGGTGTAGACAATGTGGCATATGTAAAGTTGAGATTAATGATAGGTTCCTCGTGGACTAATTTTGAAGTCATTACTTCCTCCCTTTGTGAAGGGTGTGGCCATGACCATGCCAAATATTGAAGAGGAATCCATCCAAAATGCACAACAGTATGAACGTATATATTCCCAATCGGGGTATTTGCACATTATTATTCCCAATTCCCCCCACTCTTGTTCAAGTGACTTGTCTCCACCAATGGCATCCCATGTGATCGATGGTGTTATAGGGTCTATGTTGGACAATCCTCCATATCTTAATATCCCCGAACCTAGTGAGTATGGCACCTCATATGGTGGGGTTAGTACTTCTTACCCTCAAGCCCTTGTAGGTACCCATCAATGCTTGACAATTATCCTAACCCCTCATAAGATTCTTCTTGTCCCTCATCTCAATTAGGCACTAGCACCTCATATCCAGGTCCCCTAACACACCAACATATGCATGATAATGCTTGCACTAGTACCTCTTGTGGTGGATAAACCATGAATATGTACCCCAATCCCCCATTAACATTAGTCAAACCCCGCCTCTGTTGGATTGCTGAGAGGAATCAATAATGATCAATTTATACACTTTTAACCAAATTTTATATTCCTTTAACTTATTCAACAATGTTCATTAGTTCATCATTAATATGTTATTGCCTCATATAACATTAACATCCATCAATGCATAATAAACAATAATAGACACATCCACACAATGCACAGTACACTAGTATTTTACGTGGAAACCCAATGTGGGAGACAACCACGAAATGATTTTCTTATATGTCTTTAAAGAATTACATTCAAGGAAGCATCGACTTCCAATTATATGGCTCCAACCCCCTAATTCTCAGGCTACAAAGATGTGCTTCTAAAATTATACCAAGTCATATATGCCACATCATCCATAAATTATGTGCCAATGATACTACTAGAAAGTGCCTCTAGAAATGTACCAAAAACATACCAATCATGTGTCACGAATAATACTACCAAGTGCCTCTAACAATGCACCAAACATGTACCAATAATGTGTCACCAACACTACTAACAAGTGCCTTTAACAATGCACTATTCATGTACCAATCATGTGTCAATCAACACTACTAACAAGTGGCTCTAATAATGCAATAAGCATGTACCAATCATGTGTCAATCAACAAGCCAAACTATGACTCATGAAGACATATCAACATCACCATACCATACATCAACTATATGTCTCAACATGTACCCAACATGTACATCAACCAAATATCAAAGACATACACCAAGATATCCAACAATCAGTCCTCTAACAATAGATCACACTACCATAAGCCAAATACCATAAATCCTTACAAAAGACCATGTGCCAATAATTTGTAGTCAACCTTTTCCAATACTCTGAAGTCAACCTGTACCAATAACCGATAATCATCTTGTACCAAAAACATGTTCCAACACTTACCAACAGATACATGAACTGTCTATACTGCAACACACATATGTATGTGATCTGTATATAGTACAATGTGTGTATGTATGCGACCTTCCCTCTGTCAGCTTGTGTGCACCTTCATAAAACTACGATTTCCAGTTTTTCTGAAACTCGGACACTTCACTGCCTCTGTCACATCAACCTATAACATGTCACTATGTCCAATTTGTAGTTGTGCCCTATGCATACATCATCATACATATCCCTTAACCAAGTGCACATATGTCTCTCTAATCATGTGTCATACATGTGTATACAATCATGATCAAGTGTAATAACCTATCGCATTGACTATTCATCAAACCCTCACAGATATGTAGCCTCAAACTAAACCAACAACTTCAACAACACATCACAACCAAAATCCCTCAACCATGTACCAAGAAATACAAGATATGCCTCAACACTCAACCCAACATGATGTACCAATAATAAATACCAGACATATAAGTGTTGTATTTTTGTAGGTCTAGCTCATACATTAAGTTCCATACAACCAACAACCTCTCTAGGGAAAACCCTCAATCTTCCATAATTGAATCTCATGTAGACAACAATATCGAAACTACACATAAGAATATGACATGCCTTTTGAACTTGTAGATAGATTTGTTGTACCTGATCACTATAGATCTTCCTCGGAGCTTGCTTTCAGACTCTAGGGACTTGGCATCCTCATGCACTCAAGTTTTCATGGATTTTATAGATGTACACGACCTCTTCTTCTCAATCCCACATATGTACGCGCCCTCATCCACTGTAGCTCGCGTTTGTACGTGACTTCCTCAATTGTATCCCGTGTACACCTCAAAAACTAGGGTTTTTTCATTAATTCAACAACTTCGAAACTTTCTCTGTCAACCCTCCTTTGTTGCCTCAAACTTGCCTAACTTCAGATGTATCAATGTGTACCTACAATAAACTTTTCACAAATAATAGACATTCAATGTGCTCATTTGATTCTAATAGGAGTCCCTTTCTCTCTTATTTATACTCTCTAAGTAGCTTCCTTTAGGGGTTATCTTCTAACTACTTTACCCAGCTTCCTTCTTTTAGGGCTAACCCACTTCTAACCACTTTGTCCACTTACAACCACTTTATCCACAAATAGTAATCTCACCACTTCTAATTTCAACTAATTTATTTTTAATTATTTTATTTTTCCAACCACTTAACTCATGATTAGCTCCTAGTTACAACCACTTTGACTAGTAAACTTCTTATAGGAGATTCTAGAATAACTTGACTTCTTTGACCTTCTAGGGGCTTCTAGATAACTCATGAGGGTTCTCCAACTTCACTAAGCCATATCTCCTCAACCGTGAGGAACTACGTGGTGTACCACATATCACCGAAAACGACATGACATGTATTATCCATCTATAATAGTCTCACCTACATATTCATTGTTCTTCATGCCTTTATACCTCAAACAAAATTGGGCCCTTTCCCATACCTCCAAGGCTACTCGAAAGTACTACCAAACATACTTAAGGATTGACATCAATTTCTAAGGGTTGACATCAATCTACAATATCACTCTCCAAGGGTTTACATCAATGACAACCAACTATCCAAACCAATTGTCCATCAACCTAAGCCAAGTGCCCAACAATCTCCCCCTTTGGCATTGATGGCAACACCAACATTGATGGAAACACTTAGACATGGAAATAATCATTCTCATACTTCACCTATGATCATTTTTCCCCATCAATGTTTCTATCTCTTCCCCTTTGACATCAATGTAAAATGGTCTCTCATGTTGGGTTGCTCTCCCTGACTGAACTCTCCTTGGGGATGCTTTGAGGTTGTCTAAATTCCTTTTATATTTATCTGTGTTTCTAATCCTCTGATTACTCTCTCTCTCTCTCTCCATGTATCTGACTCTCTCTCCATGCATTTGATGAATCTCTCCCCCTTTGACAAATGGTATCACTCTTATGCAATATTGATGGCATGGCTACCAATGCTCCCTCTATGACCATATTTATCATCTCTCATCCTGGAATCATACCTTTGTTCTTATCTCTYTSTCTGACACCTTATCTGAATGATCTTTCTACCTATATTTTTGCTTTTGTTTCTCTCCCTTTGACTTCTCTACAAGATTTCTTGTAGAACAATTGTAGGGATTCATGTAMCTGCTTCCTTTTGGAGSATTTTTCCATTGGTGCTTCCTTGTGTAATCAACTGACATATAAAAAGTCATTCAAGAATAAGCATTCAAATATTCATGTATCATTATCATCCATTATGATAATATTTCTTTATCTYTGAACCACTCTCTGAACTAATCGATGAACCAATCTTTAAATCAATCTCGGAATTCATGCTCTCATCCATTGTCATATATATGTCCAAACCTACTAAGTGTTCTTACAAATCCATCTATGTCCATACTGTCCAAGAATCTACTACTCAAATTTCCACAATGTTGACCCAAATGTCACTATATTATCATTAAGTCTTCACTATTGCAACTGATCATCAAATGTCAACTATGTCCATGGGTCTTCTCTATCTGTGAACCAAACTTGTCATATCTAGAAAAACCTGTGCTGAAGATATCTCTATCTAAATACGATCATAGACTTTTTCCTAAGTAATTTGTGAATTGATCAATTTGTCATATTGTACTTATGTTAACTGACTACTCTGAGCCTGTCTACTCGAACTTTGTAAGTTGCTCGAAGGATGGTTCTCTGATCTGTCTCAACTACTAAATAGATTCCCTTGTCTAATATTCATATTACCTGGGAGTCTCCAAGCCGGATGTCTCAGAAGAATACCTTCTCCGATGCAGAGTCATCTTCCTCTTCATCTGTAGAGTCATCATCTCTCTGAACTTTGACTTCTCCCTTTCTTCTTGAGGATTAACCTTGCTCTATAATTTACGAAAGTACAATCTCTTGAACCTGTTCTTTATTTACTTGTCCTTAATTTCTTTATTTCTTTTCCAAACCTTTCTTTATCTGACATTTTCATTTTTCTTTGTAGATTTGTCTTCATATCATGTTCTTGCCAATATTGTGATCTCTGGGACCTGGTCTTTGTTCACATGTTCTTCTTGTTTTCTTATCTATACTTTCTTATATCTGATATCAATGTTCTCTTTCATGTAAGTATCGATCATGCTTCTACATTCATGAGCTATGTGTCCATAGTTATGGAATTTGTAACATTCAATGCTATGTGGGGCCACATAAGCATTTCTTACTTGATTATTTCTTCCATAAGCCCTACCATCCACAACCTTATGTCCAAATTTAGTACAATAAAAACAATGACCATAAAAGAAATTTACATACATGTGAGTGGATGAGCTTCTCTGTATTGTAGTCCTTTTGAAATCATGCTTCGGTTGATCACGATCTTCTCTTCTATTGAATCCTTCATTATGAGTGAAGCTTCTTGGTTGTCTGAATGCGGAAGGTCTTCTTTGATATCCATCTCTTATGTACTCTTCTTCTTGAGTCTTATGTTCTTTTGGAATATTCTTTTTTAAGGGCTTGTATTCTTCCTTCTTTATAGAACCTTTGATGACTTCTTAGGTTTCTCTTCACTTTTCCCTTCCGATGACCTGTGACATTTCTCTTCAACTATCTTTACTGATGATGTGGATGTTTCTTCAATGTTTTTTTTGAGCTTGACTACTTCTATCTTTAACATAACAACGTTTTCTTCAAGCTTCTCTACCTATTCTTTCTTCGTCATCATCTGATTCCTCATGACTTATTCTGTTCGCTTTGCTTCTTCAAGTTGAATATCAGTTTGATTATTTCATCTTCAAGTTTTCTTTCTTGTTGACTGAACTCTGTGTCAAGTTGATTTAAATAGTTAGTTCTTTCTTTGAGATGATCTATCAGTATCTTCTCTCTCTTCTCTTCTTCTTCCTTCTGTTATGTTATTTTGGCTTCCAAACACTTCTTTTGATCTTCTATATTTTCTTGAGCCCTTTTGGCTTCTTCTAGATGAGATCTTAAGCTCTTGATGACCTGTTGGGCTTCTTCAAAAATTTCAACACTTTCCTTTTTCTTCATCAATTCTTTCTTGACTAACAGACTTTCTTCTCTTCCTTTATTTAGTTCATCTAAAGCACTGATCAGTTTTGATTCATGATTTCCCTTTATTTTATTTGTCTTTTCTTTCTCATCAACAATCTTCAAATATGGGCATTCAATTTCAAGATGTCCATGTTCTTCACAATTAAAGAAAAAGAACTCACCTTTGTTGGCTTCTGTCACTTCGCACTCTTCTTATTCTAAATACGTCTGACATGATGAGCATATTTCCTCTTGTTTTGTACATGCATATTCTTTGGCATTCTTTGACTCTGTCATGGGTGAAGAATATATATTATGTAACTTATCCCAAAGCTCTTTAGCTGATGAACATTTACCCACTTTGTCCTTTAAATTTTAATGAAACATATAATCCTTCCAAAATGAAATCCATTGCAATTTTTTTATTTTGTTTCAGTTGCTTCTTGGTTGTAGTCTTTTCCCTTATTTAACTATCATATCATGTAACAACTAATTTCCAAATATCATACCCATGTGCTTGTAAAAATACTTTCGTCCTTCTGCTCCATATCTCATACTCTAGACCACTCTAACCATCAAACGTTGGTACTCCATTCTTAGTGTATTCCATGATATCCTTCCAATGGTTAAATTGGTTCATGAAGGAACCTACTCTGATACCAAATGTTGGATTACTGAGAGTGGGGGTGAATTAGTAATGAGAAATTTATACACTTTTAACCACAATTTATATTCCTTTAACTTATTCAACGATATTCACCAATCCATCATTAATATGTTATTGCATCATATAACATTAACATCCATCAATGCATAATAAACAATAATAGACACATCCACACAATGCACAATACACCAGTATTTTACATGGAAACCCAATGCGGGAGAAAATCATAAAATTCTTTTCTTATATGTCTTTAAATAATTACATTCAAGGAATCACCAACTTCCAATTCTCTGGCTCCAACCAGAAGGGGGCTCCAACCCCCTGTGTTATCCGGCTCCAACTGGAATGTGGCTACAACCACCCAATTCTCTGGCTCCAACCAAAATGAGGCTCCAACCTCCTAATTCTCAGGATCCAACCTGAAGGAAGCTCCAACTCCCTAGTTCTCCGGCTCCAACTGGAAGGTGGCTCCAACCACCCAATTCTCTGGCTCCAACTAGAAGGAGGCTCCAACCTAAAGGAAGCTCCAACTCCTTAGTTCTTTGGATTCAACTGGAAGGTGGGTCCAACCACCTATCCTTGCCCTGTCCTACTGCCCTGAAATATAGTGTCAAATGTAGACAACCTGTCACTGTCACTGAATCAACCACTTTCACTATCAACCTGTACCAAGAAACATGTAAAACCAACCTATCACAACCTGTATCAATCAACCCATACTATCAACCATGTACTTCAATCACTCACACAACTCGTACCATAACAAGTGTATCAACTATGCACAACACATTATGTCACAACAACCTATCCCATCAACCTCATCAACCAAATCATATCTACTCACCAAGATCAATCACCAAGACAACTCTCAACCATATGCACACTATCACCATGATGTGCATCACCCAAGACTACTCACAAACATAAAAAATATGTACCAAGGTCGAGATGTTGTACTAAAAGTATACCAAATCATATATGCTACATCATCAATAAAATATGTGCCAACGATAATACTAGCAAGTGCCTCTAGAAATGTACCAATCATGTGTCACCAACACTACTAGCAAGTGCCTCTAATAATGCACCAAACATGTACCAATCACGTGTCACCAACACTACTAACAAGTGCATCTAACAATTCACTATGCATGTACCAATCATGTGTCAATCAACACTACTAACAAGTGCCTCTAACAATGCACTAAGCATGTACCAATCATGTGTCAATCAACAATACAAACTATGACTCATCAATACATATCAACATCACCATACCATACATCAACTATATGTCTCAACATGTACCCAACATGTACATCAACCAAATTTCAAATACATTCACCAAGATATCCAACAATAAGTTCTCTACAATACATCACACTACCATAAGCCAAATACCATAAATCCTTACACAAGACCATGTGCCAATAATCTGTAGTCAACCTTTGCCAATACTTTGAAGTCAACATGTACCAATAACCTATAATCATCTTGTACCAAAAACTTGTTCCAACACTTAACAATAGATATGTGAGTTGGATATATTGCAGCACCCATATGTACGTGACCTATATATACTGCAACACATGTATGTACACGACCTTCCCTATGTCAGCCTGCGTACACCTTCAGAAAACTAGGGTTTCCAGTTTTTCTAAAACTCAAACACTTTGTTGTATCTTTCACATCAACCTGTAACCTGTCACTATGTCCAATATGTAGTTGTTCCTTATGCATACATCATCATACATATCCCTTAACCAAGTGCATCTATGTCTCTCTAGTCATGTGCCATACAATCATGATCAAGTGTAATAACCCATCACATTGACTAGACATCAAACCCTCATAGATATGCAACCTCAAACTAAACCAACAATTTAAGATACACGTCACAACCAAAAACTCTCACCCATGTACCAAGAAATACAAGATATGCCTCAACACTCATCCCAACAAGATGTACCAATAATAAATACCAGACATACCAGTGTTGTATTTCTGTAGATCTAGCTCATACATTAAGTGCCATACAACGAACAACCTCTCTAGGCCAAACCCTCAATCTTCCATAACTGAATCTCATGTAGACAACAATATACAAACTACACATAAGAATATGACATACCTTTTGAACGTGTCGATAGATCTGATGTACTTAATCACTGTAGACCTTCTTGGGAGCTTGCTTTCAGTCTCTAGGGACCTGGCATACTCATACACTCATTTTTTCATGGCTTTTACAGATGTACACAACCTCTTCCTCTTCAACCCGCGTATGTACGCACCCTCATCCATTGTAGCCCACGTATGTATGTGACTTCATCCACTGCAGCCCGCGTAAACCACAAAAACTAGGGTTTTTTTTCAGTAATTTTGCAACTACGAAACTTTCTTTGTCAACCCTCCTTTGCTACCTCAAACTTACATAACTTCATATGTATCAATGATTACCTGCAATAAATTTTTCACAAATAATAGATATTCAATGTGCTCATTCGATTCTAATAGGAGACCCTTTCTCTCTTATTTATACTCTCCAAGTAGCTTTCTCTAGGGGTTATCTTCTAACTACTTTACCCATCTTCCTTCTTTTAGGGATAACCCACTTCTAACTACTTTGTCCACTTATAACCACTTTATCCATAAATAGTAATCTCACCACTTGTAATTGCAACTAATTTATTTTTAATTATTTTCTTTTTGCAACCACTTAAATCATGATTAACTCCTAGTTACAACCACTTTGACTACTAAAATTCTTCTAGGAGATTCTAGAATAACTTGACTTCTTTGACCTTCTAAGCTTCTATATAACTCATGAGGGTTCTCCAACTTCACTGAGCCATATCTTCTCAACCGCAAGGAACTACGTGACGTACCACATATCACCAGAAATGACACAATATGTATTATCCATAGAGAATAGTCTCACCTACATATTCACTCATCTTCATGCCTTTATACCTCAAACAAACTCGGATTCCTTACCCATACCTTTGGAGCTAGTGGAAAGTACTACAAAACATACTCAAGGGTTCACATCAATATACAATATCACTCTCCAAGGGTCTACATCAATGACAACCAACTATCCAAATCAATTGTCCATCAACCTAAGCCAAATGTCCAACAAACTCTTCAAGGAAAGGTGTATGCTCATCAAAATGTACCCAACCCCTCTAATAAAAATATTAATAACAAAAAAAAGAATAAGGGTAAGGGAAAACAAATAACCAATGCCAAAACCAAGGGAATCAAGGAACCAAAACCAAAAGCCTAATAATAACACTAGGGGTAACCAAAATACAACAAACCAAGACCAAGGTATTAATCCCCAACCCAAACATGAGAAGAACCCTCAGCTTCACACAAATAAACAAACATTTTTCTATTTGTGGTGTCTATGGAAATTACACTCATGATTGCTTTCTTTTACTAGAGTTTCTTCTCTTGAAGGAAGCGACTAACAAATCTTGTGTTACGGCTAATCAACCTACCAATCAACCTAACCAACCTTTATCAGCGCAACCAACTATGTTGAGAAACCCCTTTCCAACACAAGGATTTGTATCCACACTAGAATCCCCTCCTTCTGGTCAAATTTACAATTCCAACCCTTCTAGAGATGGTACTTACCAAATATTGTACACGATTTGGCTTATATTAACCTATCTACCCAAACCCATTAGTATGGTATTCCCCTTAAAGCACCACCTATTGACTCAAGTGATATTATATGGCTACTAATGGACCTTTGCAGATTCCATGACCTAGTGTCAATATTACCCCCAAGGTGTAATGTCCCCGACCATCCATGTCGAGCCACGTTATGCCAGAGAACTCTTACGTTCTCTCTGTGGAACATATTGTAACATACCCAGTATCCAACTGAGCTATGCCACATAAAATTTCCGAACTGCATGCAATTAAAATATATACACACATAACTCTTGCGGAAGCATTATATATAAAATGTAGACATACAAATACATCTGTAAATACATGGATTCACACTGAAATAACAGTAAACATATGCATGCAACATATACAAGAAATACCCATAAAAATAAACACAGTTATAACTGCACATATGATAACCCATAAAAATAAGCACGTAAATAACAATGCAGCATGTAAATTTATCACACAATTGGCACTTATCTTGGTAAGAATGTCACCAACTACGTGCAGACCTTCCATGAACCTCCCAACCTTATACTGTTAATATTATGGTAGCTGCGGGAGGTATTTACCCCCACGTCTGAACCTGACGAGAATAGAAGACTCTGGGAAGCAAGAGAAACCCTAATGAGTTGGCTAATAACCCTAGAAGCCTTGTTGGCTCAAGAAGAAAATGTGTATTAGGCTATTAGCCTCCAAGAGAAGAAGTCGGCCAGAATTAATAATAATATATTGAACAGACACATACCCGGAAGGAGAAGTCGGCCCCAGCAAACTGGCAGGATTACTATAAATACAGGGCGCCAATTCTCATTTGACAGCATCTCAGAATTGCAGTTTCTCAGTTGGTGCGCACTACAGTTGCAGTCTGGTGCGCAGGTTTGGAGAAGGGTTGCAGCTGCAGCTGCAGCAACAGCTAGTTTCAGTATTGGCTTGGATATCTCTTGGCTAAGGTTTGGAACATCTGATCAGTCTTTTGTGATGTGTTATCCTTGGGGATTGATGCACTACTCTTTGTTTGGATATCTAGCCTAGGGTTTGCTTCCAGAGGAATTCTCAGGTCAAGGTTAAGGTGCTCGGAGGGAGGCTTCGGCCTGTGGTTGGGTGACGAGGGTATTGTCAATGGTAAAACGAGCACACCATCTTCTATATTCTAACAGGTTATGGGCCCACACCCCTTCAGACAGCCTAAAACGCTGGAAGGAAACATAACCGCTAGATACTGAGCTCATTGAGGTACTGCCGCTAGGGTTACTAGCAGGAGCAGTTTCCAAAAGCACTGCAGCTAGGGTTACCAGCAGAAGCAATTGCAAAAACCCTAAACCTCTTGTCGAGGAACCTTAAGTGATGAGATTGACCTAATCTCCGGATAGATCAGTGCACCCTAGCCCAGCGCATCTCCTGGTACTCTCAGAAGGCCAAGATGTGAAGTTTGGATTTCTGGTCAAATCCAGGGTTTGACCAAGTCAAGCAAGCCATGATGAACTCTATGAAGTCTGAGAACAAGCTAGATGGAGCCTCTAACTTCAGAGCATGGAAGACAAGGATTGACCTCATCCTTGCTAAG
>JZKD02S1353138.1:72697-84798 GCA_000966675.3 Picea glauca
AGATACACCAACACAGAATGGCTAAGGATACAGGTTCATGTACAGTCATGAAGATACAAAGGATAGCTCAATGGTGTGTGAATGCTCATGGATGATTGATTGAATTCTTGAATGATGGAAAAAAGATAGGAAAAAGAACTAAGTCCCAACAATATGTATGCATGTCCCCAACTTGACACTTGTCATGTTGGGAGCTACTTTGGCCCACTTGTTCCCAACTTTGGAACTTACGATAAAATAATTATCCATACTTTATGATTTAAGAAATATTAATATAATATTCATTTTTGGCTTAAGCTCCCTAGCTTAGCCTTTTTCCTTAACTTTTAGCCCTACCCTTTCCCTAATTAGGGGAGTTTAGTCCCCCATCTCTTTTATCGTGGTTGTTCTGCGCGCAGTGGTGTATTTTATATTAATTATGAGACATATACAAAAATAGGCGCACTAGCCTTTAACGTCTAAGCTCTCCAACCTAATCAAAACATAAGCATCCTATCTTATAATAACTGGCTCACCAGCCTATAAAACGCATCATATACACAAAGGCTCCCTGGCCTAAAAAATCGTGCACACTTAATTTGTTGTGTGCGGTATCCAAGAATGTGCACACTTCATCATTTTACTGCGCAGTACATGCATGCACTATGCCATGAAAGGTGCATACAAAAATGATATCAAAACAGCTCACCAGCTTAAGTACATTTGCAATTGGGTTCGGCCTTAGGGATATTACAATCCCCTCCCCTTATTTATGCACTGTCCTCAGTGCATCAAGTACTCTTACACAACAAAATTTCAAAAATCCTAAAAAAGATGTCGGTATTCTGCCCGCGTTGCATCCTCATGCTCCCAAGTAGCATCGTCAATACCGTACAAGGTCCATTGGACCTTTACAAGCCCTATGGCTTGATTCTGGAGCTGTTTGATTTTTCGGTCCAGAATGCGTACCGGTTGCACTTGAAAAGCGCCTTCTTGCTCCACCTAAATCAAATTCCAATCAATAACATGATTAGCATTAGGTATATATTTCCTGAGCAAAGATACATGGAATACATTATGAACAGAAATAGATGCAAGCAATGCAATCATATAATCTACTGGACCAATCCTCTCTAGGATTTCAAATGGCCCACAATAGCGAGCTGCCAACTTTGAACGATTTCCCAACTTCAGGGAACTTTTGTTGGCCTTCACTTTCAAGAATACATGATCACCCACTTTAAATTCCCTGTGAGTTCTGCCCTTATCAGCATAGATTTTCTGTCTGTCTTGGGTAGCCTTTAAATTTTGCTTTATTTTTATCATTTGCTCTTCCATTTCCCTGAGCAAATCTGGCCCAACCACTGCTCTATCTGTTGGGTTATCCCAACTTACTAGTATGTTGCACTTTCTGCCATAAAGTGCCTCAAATGGGCTCATCTTTAGAGATGTTTGGTACCCATTGTTATAAGCAAACTATACCAAATGTAGGTAGTCTTCCCATTTTGATGGTTTATCCATCACATACATCCTCAACATATCTTCAATCACTTGATTTACTCTCTCTGTTTGACCATCTGATTTTGGATGATATGTTGTACTAAAATTCAAATTTGTTCCAAATCCATTAAATAATCCCTTCTAAAATTTTGAGGTAAATTTTGGATCTCTGTCAGACACAATTGTCTTAGGTATGCCATGTAATCTAGCAATTTCTTTCATATAAACATCAACAATGTTGGTTGCCTTGTGAGTGAGCTTAACTGGAATAAAATGGGAATCTTTAGTAAGCTTATCGACCACTACCATGATAGAATCATGTTGCTTGTTTGTTCTAGGCAGTTTGGTGAAAATCCATGGTTACAACTTCCCACTTCCACTCAGGAATGGGTAATGGTTGTAGCAAACCAGTTGGGTGTCTGTACTCAACTTTTACCTTTTGACATTCCAAATATCTAGCAATAAAATCTCTTTCTTCATGCCTGGCCAATAATATTGGCCCTTGACAGCTGCAATAGTTTTCTGATATCCTGGGTGTCCAACATAAGGTACATTATGCATTTCTCCCAATATCAGATTTTTTCAATTCATTGGAATTTGGTACATAAATTATTCCCCTGTACATGAGAATTTCATCATTATTTAGCTTATATTCCTCAATTTTCTGCTATAAAATACCCTGTTGTAATTTTGCCACTAATTCCTTATATTGCAAATCTGATCTGGCAGCCTCTATAATTCTGTATTTCAAATCTGATTGGTACATGCTAATGGTTGTAGCATGCAATTCATGCACTCTTCTGCTAACCATCTGCTTTTCCTATCATTTAGAGTTAGTTGATCAAATAAATATTTCAGACCATTATGGTCTGTTCTTAGCTCAAACCTTTTCCCCATGAGGTAGTGTCTCCATTTCCTCAAGGCATGCACTATGGCTGCCAAATCCAAATCATGAGTGGCATAGTGTCTTTCATTCTCCTTTAACTTCCTTGACTCATAACATATAACAAACCCATTTTGAGTGAGGACTCCTCCAAATCCTTCTTTACATGCATCTGTGCATACAATGAAGTCTTCATTTGGGTCTGCAATCCTTAGTATTGGAGCACTTGTTAATAATTGTTTCAAGTGTTGGAAACTCTTTTCACAATCCAATGTCCATTGAAACTTCACACCCTTTCTTTGCAAGGAAGTGATTGGGTGTGCAATCTTTGAGAATCCTTCAATAAATCTCCTATAGTAGCCCGCAAGACCCATGAATGATCTCACCTATGTCACATTCTTTGGCACTGACCATTCTCTAATGGATTCTATCTTCTCGGGATCTAGTGCTATCCCATCCTTTGAAATCATATGCCCCAAATAATGAATTTGCTTCTAATAAAATAAGCATTTGCTCAATTTGGCATATAATTGATGCTCCCTTAGTACTTGCAACACCATCCTTAAATGATGCTCATGATCTTCCTCTGACTTATAACATACAAGGATTTCATCCAAAAAGACAATGACAAACTTGTCTAAATATTCTCGGAAAACACCATTCATTAAGCACATGAAAACAACTGGTGCATTTGACAAACCAAATGGCACCACTCTGAACTCATAATGACCATACCTTGTCCTGAAGGCGATCTTGTTGATATCTTCCTCTTTAATCCTTACCTGATGGTATCTTGACCTAAGATCTATCTTTGAAAAGATCTTTGCATCCTTCAATTTATCAAAAAGATCATTAATCCTTGGCAGAGGATACTTGTTCTTAACAGTCACTTTATTCAACTGACTGAAATCAATGCACAATCTTAATTTCCCATCTTTCTTCTTTACGAACAAGACTGAGGCACCCCAAGGTGACACACTTGGGCACATATACCCCTTCTTCAGAAATTCTTCAAGCTTCATTTGCAACTCCTTCAACTCTGGTGTACTCATTATGTAAGGAGTATTTGACACTGGAGCTGCTTCAGGCATTAAATTTATAGAGAAATCAATATCTCTCTTTAGGGATAGTCCTGGTACCTCCCTGAACACATNAATCCCTTCTAAAATTTTGAGGTAAATTTTGGATCTCTGTCAGACACAATTGTCTTAGGTATGCCATGTAATCTAGCAATTTCTTTCATATAAACATCAACAATGTTGGTTGCCTTGTGAGTGAGCTTAACTGGAATAAAATGGGAATCTTTAGTAAGCTTATCGACCACTACCATGATAGAATCATGTTGCTTGTTTGTTCTAGGCAGTTTGGTGAAAATCCATGGTTACAACTTCCCACTTCCACTCAGGAATGGGTAATGGTTGTAGCAAACCAGTTGGGTGTCTGTACTCAACTTTTACCTTTTGACATTCCAAATATCTAGCAATAAAATCTCTTTCTTCATGCCTGGCCAATAATATTGGCCCTTGACAGCTGCAATAGTTTTCTGATATCCTGGGTGTCCAACATAAGGTACATTATGCATTTCTCCCAATATCAGATTTTTTCAATTCATTGGAATTTGGTACATAAATTATTCCCCTGTACATGAGAATTTCATCATTATTTAGCTTATATTCCTCAATTTTCTGCTATAAAATACCCTGTTGTAATTTTTCCACTAATTCCTTATATTGCAAATCTGATATGGCAGCCTCTATAATTCTGTATTTCAAATCTGATTGGTACATGCTAATGGTTGTAGCATGCAATTCATGCACTCTTCTGCTAACCATCTGCTTTTCCTAGCATTTAGAGTTAGTTGATCAAATAAATATTTCAGACCATTATGGTCTGTTCTTAGCTCAAACCTTTTCCCCATGAGGTAGTGTCTCCATTTCCTCAAGGCATTCACTATGGCTGCCAAATCCGAATCATGAGTGGCATAGTGTCTTTCATGCTCCTTTAACTTCCTTGACTCATAACATATAACAAACCCATTTTGAGTGAGGACTCCTCCAAGTCCTTCTTTAGATGCATCTGTGCATACAATGAAGTCTTCATTTGGGTCTGCAATCCTTAGCATTGGAGCACTTGTTAATAATTGTTTCAAGTGTTGGAAACTCTTTTCACAATCCAATGTCCATTGAAACTTCACACCCTTTCTTTGCAAGGAAGTGATTGGGTGTGCAATCTTTGAGAATCCTTCAATAAATCTCCTATAGTAGCCCGCAATACCCATGAATTATCTCACCTATGTCACATTCTTTGGCACTGACCATTCTCTAATGGATTCTATCTTCTCGGGATCTAGTACTATCCCATCCTTTGAAATCATATGCCCCAAATAATGAATTTGCTTCTAATAAAATGAGCATTTGCTCAATTTGGCATACAATTGATGCTCCCTTAGTACTTGCAACACCATCCTTAAATGATGCTCATGATCTTCCTCTAACTTATAATATACAAGGATTTCATCCAAAAAGACAATGACAAACTTGTCTAAATATTCTCAGAAAACACCATTCATTAAGCACATGAAAACAACTGGTGCATTTGACAAACCAAATGGCACCACTCTGAACTCATAATGACCATACCTTGTCCTGAAGGCGATCTTGTTGATATCTTCCTCTTTAATCCTTACCTGATGGTATCTTGACCTAAGATCTATCTTTGAAAAGATCTTTGCATCCTTCAATTTATCAAAAAGATCATTAATCCTTGGCAGAGGATACTTGTTCTTAACAGTCACTTTATTCAACTGACTGAAATCAATGCACAATCTTAATTTCCCATCTTTCTTCTTTACGAACAAGACTGAGGCACCCCAAGGTGACACACTTGGGCACATATACCCCTTCTTCAGAAATTCTTCAAGCTTCATTTGCAACTCCTTCAACTCTGGTGTACTCATTATGTAAGGAGTATTTGACACTGGAGCTGCTTCAGGCATTAAATTTATAGAGAAATCAATATCTCTCTTTAGGGATAGTCCTGGTACCTCCCTGAACACATNCCTTATGGTCTCCTCCAATGTCTTTGGATCATCATATTGTATTTTGTCACTGATGAATGATGGCAATCCACTCAAATACCTTTGAATTTTAATTGTCTCATCCTTGATGAAAGAGATATACTTCAGCAGTTCTAGAAACCTTCTTTCATATTCATCTATGGTCATACTCCCAAGCTTGAGTTCAAAGAACTCTTTCATTTTCTTATCATAGTATCTTTTACTCAAGTATTTCTTTTCAAAATACTTCTTGAATTCTCTCCAAGTAACACTTTTCTCTTTAATGTGTTGCACCTGCACAAGTTGATCCCACCACATGGATGTCTTTCCCTTGAGTTGATAGATAGCAATTCTACCTTCAGCATGAGAAGAATAATTATGCAACTGAAAATACTTTCTCATGCCCAACAACCATGTCTCTACATCTTCATCCTTCTTGTGCTCACCATCAAATGTAGGAGGCTTGATTTTGTTCATTTCTCCTTGCAGCTCATCCACCCCAGACCTCTTATGATTTCTAACAGGGGATGGACTTGAGTTGTTGTCTGCTCTCTTATTGGAATGCCTTGGGGAGTGATGGTAATGTTTTCTAACACTTATGGTTCTTCTTTTCTCATCAGGAGACCTGTGACTTCCAGATTTTCTTGAGCCACTCTCCTTGTCCAATTTCTTTTCAATTATGTTCAAGCTCTGCAATAACTTCATGTTGAAGTCATCTTGTTGTTTCTTGGCCTTCATAATCCTTTCATTATCATCTTTATGGCTTTGGACATCCTTCTGTAAATTTTTAATGGTCTCTTCCATATTCATGTTTTCATCTCTTCCTTCTCCATGTCCATTGGAGTTTGTTCCTTCAATGCCCAAATGGACATCCATCCTTCTGATATCATTGTATTGACTGTAAGTCCCCTGTGCCTCTTCCATTAGTCTGGACTCTAAGATGATCTTGATCTGATCTTTTAGTTGTTAACTCTGCAAAATGTGCAGCCAACAAAACTTTGTCAGGCTAACTGTGTCAACAATTTCATGAAAATATAAACCATTCTCGTTCAATAATACATATCATAATTATTTCTTCTGATTTCCTGAAACATGGAATGTCCTGATCAATTTTTTGGGTGGAAATTTCAATTTCAATTTCAAATAGCTTTCCAACACCTGCTCCCATGCTCAATTCCGAGTCTCGAGCAAAAAGTTATGGCTATTTAAAAATTGTCCAGTAATTTTTTTGTTCATTTTTCAACTTGGCGCAACTCTGCGTTGTAGTATGCATTTTTGCACCTACTCCTTTGGAATTTGCATAGGATCTCAATTGGGTTTTTTCATATACATCTTATGGACATTCTTTCCAAGTTTCACCTCATTCTGGGTTCTGGGCTGCTAGTTACAGCATGCTGAAATTCCAGACCAAAATACCATATTGTAACCGATATGCTACATGTACCTTCTTTTCCATATTAAACACTTTTAGCATGCCCAAAAATTTAATTCAGATCTTGGAATGTATTCTATGGTTCAATATCTTTCCATTGACTGCTCCTACGCCTCAATCTGATTCTGGAGCATAAAGTTATGGCTCTTTGAAGTTAGATGGGTCTTAAAATTTCCCCTCCACTATTTGTGCTGTAACTTTTTCATAAAAGCTTTGTTTGACGAACGGTTTACACCATTAGAAATCTCTCTCCGAGCTATTTTATTTGAACTATAGAGATAGAGTGTGCCTTGGCACACTCTATTCTCGTGGTTTTTGTGTTGCTAAAAATGCTCTTAAGGGCCTCAAAAACACGTTGCAAAAAGATGGCGTTCAAATGATATAAAACGTCACAGAAAATCATTGGTTTTTCTGTTGTTGTTCACCCTTCAAACAACTTTGCGCACACAAATTTAAACATGTAACCCATATTTACCATGTGCAGCAACAACACAAGGTAAACTGTTCTTCGTGCACTTTAGAACCACTGTGTATCACTTCTCTGCCGCGCCAATAACTTGCGCACACTATTTTTATGTCGCGCGCCAATATCCACCGCACGCAGTTTTGGTTCTTGCACTATTACTTGTTGCACGCAATTTTTGTATCGCACGCTGATATTCCGTGCGCATTTCACTCTATGCGTTGCACCATGCCAAAGTTTAGTACGCCTCCATTGCGCATCAATACTCTGCGCGCACCATTAACTAAATTGTCATGTGACAACATATACCCACATTGCACGTGCACCAACCAAACTCCTCTGCGCTCTGCCAATACTGTGCACACCACGCACGCCATTATTATTTTTCCGCGCGGCGCCAAAATTTAGTGTACACACCCACATGCTAAAAAATTTCCGAGCAGCACCAAAATTTAGTGCGCACACCTGCACACTAACATTTTTCCGCGCAGCGTCCAAAATTTAGTATGCACACCCCCACACTAACAGTTTTTCGCGCAATACCAAAATTTAGTGCGCACACTTGCACACTAACATTTAGCCGCACGATACCAAATTTTAGTGCGCGCACCTGCACGCTAACATTTTTCCGCGCAGTGCCCAATTCTTACATATCTCAATCTTTTACTGTGCAAAATGCATTTTTAGTGCGCCCAACTGTGCACATTCACCTTTATGCGCATCGATTTCTCGTGAATTCCACTGCAAAAATTGGGGATTTTTCCCAAATTTTTCCCAATTTACCATAGATGTTCTGCAACTATGAAATTTCCTCAATTTCACCTCAATAACACCCATTCAACCTCTGCAATAACAAATCGTTGTGGGTTGACATCTCTGGAACAAATTTACCCAAAAATCAATTCACGAATTGGGAATTTTAATTATAAAACTCGCTCCAACCGTCATGGTTTCACTGTGACTTCAAATTTGACCATTTCCAGGTCTGAATTTGCTAGAACAAATATTAAATCAATAATATCTCACCACATGGCTAAATTTCTCAATTTTCTCATAAATTTAACAACAAAAATTGGGGCTTTTTCCCAATTCCGCCCAATTGTTGTTACTTTTTACCATGGACGCTCTGTAACTCGAAATTTAGCCACTTCGAAATAGATTCTCTGTGAAATTTCGCTTCAACTCAACTTGTTTGGCCCATCCAGGCTCAGTGTTGAGAACTGAAGCTCTAATACCATATTGTAACGTCCCCAACCATCTATGTCGGGCCACGCTATGCCAGAGAAATCTTGCGTTCTCTCTGCGAAACATACTGTAACATACCCAGTATCCAACTGAGCTATGCCACATAAATTTTTCGAACTGCATGCAATTAAAATATATACACACAGAACTCTTGTTGAAGCATTATATATAAAACATAGACATACAAATACATCTGTAAATACNCCTTATGGTCTCCTCCAATGTCTTTGGATCATCATATTGTATTTTGTCACTGATGAATGATGGCAATCCACTCAAATACCTTTGAATTTTAATTGTCTCATCCTTGATGAAAGAGATATACTTCAGCAGTTCTAGAAACCTTCTTTCATATTCATCTATGGTCATACTCCCAAGCTTGAGTTCAAAGAACTCTTTCATTTTCTTATCATAGTATCTTTTACTCAAGTATTTCTTTTCAAAATACTTCTTGAATTCTCTCCAAGTAACACTTTTCTCTTTAATGTGTTGCACCTGCACAAGTTGATCCCACCACATGGATGTCTTTCCCTTGAGTTGATAGATAGCAATTCTACCTTCAGCATGAGAAGAATAATTATGCAACTGAAAATACTTTCTCATGCCCAACAACCATGTCTCTACATCTTCATCCTTCTTGTGCTCACCATCAAATGTAGGAGGCTTGATTTTGTTCATTTCTCCTTGCAGCTCATCCACCCCAGACCTCTTATGATTTCTAACAGGGGATGGACTTGAGTTGTTGTCTGCTCTCTTATTGGAATGCCTTGGGGAGTGATGGTAATGTTTTCTAACACTTATGGTTCTTCTTTTCTCATCAGGAGACCTGTGACTTCCAGATTTTCTTGAGCCACTCTCCTTGTCCAATTTCTTTTCAATTATGTTCAAGCTCTGCAATAACTTCATGTTGAAGTCATCTTGTTGTTTCTTGGCCTTCATAATCCTTTCATTATCATCTTTATGGCTTTGGACATCCTTCTGTAAATTTTTAATGGTCTCTTCCATATTCATGTTTTCATCTCTTCCTTCTCCATGTCCATTGGAGTTTGTTCCTTCAATGCCCAAATGGACATCCATCCTTCTGATATCATTGTATTGACTGTAAGTCCCCTGTGCCTCTTCCATTAGTCTGGACTCTAAGATGATCTTGATCTGATCTTTTAGTTGTTAACTCTGCAAAATGTGCAGCCAACAAAACTTTGTCAGGCTAACTGTGTCAACAATTTCATGAAAATATAAACCATTCTCGTTCAATAATACATATCATAATTATTTCTTCTGATTTCCTGAAACATGGAATGTCCTGATCAATTTTTTGGGTGGAAATTTCAATTTCAATTTCAAATAGCTTTCCAACACCTGCTCCCATGCTCAATTCCGAGTCTCGAGCAAAAAGTTATGGCTATTTAAAAATTGTCCAGTAATTTTTTTGTTCATTTTTCAACTTGGCGCAACTCTGCGTTGTAGTATGCATTTTTGCACCTACTCCTTTGGAATTTGCATAGGATCTCAATTGGGTTTTTTCATATACATCTTATGGACATTCTTTCCAAGTTTCACCTCATTCTGGGTTCTGGGCTGCTAGTTACAGCATGCTGAAATTCCAGACCAAAATACCATATTGTAACCGATATGCTACATGTACCTTCTTTTCCATATTAAACACTTTTAGCATGCCCAAAAATTTAATTCAGATCTTGGAATGTATTCTATGGTTCAATATCTTTCCATTGACTGCTCCTACGCCTCAATCTGATTCTGGAGCATAAAGTTATGGCTCTTTGAAGTTAGATGGGTCTTAAAATTTCCCCTCCACTATTTGTGCTGTAACTTTTTCATAAAAGCTTTGTTTGACGAACGGTTTACACCATTAGAAATCTCTCTCCGAGCTATTTTATTTGAACTATAGAGATAGAGTGTGCCTTGGCACACTCTATTCTCGTGGTTTTTGTGTTGCTAAAAATGCTCTTAAGGGCCTCAAAAACACGTTGCAAAAAGATGGCGTTCAAATGATATAAAACGTCACAGAAAATCATTGGTTTTTCTGTTGTTGTTCACCCTTCAAACAACTTTGCGCACACAAATTTAAACATGTAACCCATATTTACCATGTGCAGCAACAACACAAGGTAAATTGTTCTTCGTGCACTTTAGAACCACTGTGTATCACTTCTCTGTCGCGCCAATAACTTGCGCACACTATTTTTATGTCGCGCGTCAATATCCACCGCACGCAGTTTTGGTTCTTGCACTATTACTTGTTGCACGCAGTTTTTGTATCGCACGCTGATATTCCGTGCGCATTTCACTCTATGCGTTGCACCATGCCAAATTTTAGTACGCCCCCACTGCGCATCAATACTCTGCGCGCACCATTAACTAAATTGTCATGTGACAACATATACCCACATTGCACGTGCACCAACCAAGCTCCTTTGCGCTCTGCCAATACTGTGCACACCACGCACGCCATTATTATTTTTCCGCGCGGCGCCAAAATTTAGTGTACACACCCACATGCTAAAAAAATTCCGCGCAGCACCAAAATTTAGTGCGCACACCTGCACACTAACATTTTTCCGCGCAGCGTCCAAAATTTAGTACGCACACCCCCACACTAACAGTTTTTCGCGCAATACCAAAATTTAGTGCGCACACTTGCACACTAACATTTAGCCGCACGATACCAAATTTTAGTGCGCGCACCTGCACGCTAACATTTTTCCGCGCAGTGCCCAATTCTTACATATCTCAATCTTTTACTGTGCAAAATGCATTTTTAGTGCGCCCAACTGTGCACATTCACCTTTATGCGCATCGATTTCTCGTGAATTCCACTGCAAAAATTGGGGATTTTTCCCAAATTTTTCCCAATTTACCATAGATGTTCTGCAACTATGAAATTTCCTCAATTTCACCTCAATAACACCCATTCAACCTCTGCAATAACAAATCGTTGTGGGTTGACATCTCTGGAACAAATTTACCCAAAAATCAATTCACGAATTGGGAATTTTAATTATAAAACTCGCTCCAACCGTCATGGTTTCACTGTGACTTCAAATTTGACCATTTCCAGGTCTGAATTTGCTAGAACAAATATTAAATCAATAATATCTCACCACATGGCTAAATTTCTCAATTTTCTCATAAATTTAACAACAAAAATTGGGGCTTTTTCCCAATTCCGCCCAATTGTTGTTACTTTTTACCATGGACGCTCTGTAACTCGAAATTTAGCCACTTCGAAATAGATTCTCTGTGAAATTTCGCTTCAACTCAACTTGTTTGGCCCATCCAGGCTCAGTGTTGAGAACTGAAGCTCTAATACCATATTGTAACGTCCCCAACCATCTATGTCGGGCCACGCTATGCCAGAGAAATCTTGCGTTCTCTCTGCGAAACATACTGTAACATACCCAGTATCCAACTGAGCTATGCCACATAAATTTTTCGAACTGCATGCAATTAAAATATATACACACAGAACTCTTGTTGAAGCATTATATATAAAACATAGACATACAAATACATCTGTAAATAC
>JZKD02S1353138.1:84808-117258 GCA_000966675.3 Picea glauca
TGTGTTTGATATCGACGAAATCAAGCCTCTCCTACCTGCTTTTGTCACCATTCAAATTTTAGTCACAATCAATAACGTCATTATTCATCAATGTATCATTGATGAATACACATCCACGTGCATGATGTCTTCTCATGTATACAATAATTTATGTTCCCCTAAGCTTATTCCATCTACGATCACCCTCTGTGTATGATGGTCGACCCTCTTAGCTAGCAGGGTTGTACCGAAATTATCTGACCATCCAGTTTGTCGGGAAGCGAGTTCTTCTTGATGTTGAGGTTATATATGCCCTGCTTGGACTATAACAATATATTAAGAATCATTTTTATGTACACTATTAAGGTGGTTTCCTCTTTATTTTTCCATACAATGAGCTCCCCCTATAATGGGAAGGTTGTTGCCATTGATCGACTTATTCACCGTGATCCTAAGTCTCAAATAAATCCTAATAGTTTTGTCCCCTCCCTGGATGGAAATCAAACAATTTCCTCTTTTTCTAATGTTATCCCTAGAGTATTTAAAGACTTTGCATTGCTTGGTGTGTATTATAGTCCTACACCTATGATTACCCCATCAAGGCCATCCAATCTGTGTATGGTCTCATTATCGCAACAATTGAGTGCATAAATGCCTTTTTCATCTAAGGATTCTTACCCATAGATCCAATGTTCTCAACCCCATCATGGGAGGGACTTCCCCTCCTACAAGTCATTTTTCCCAAGTGATTCTCTTATCCCCCCCTCCATGAATAGTTAGTAATCCCATGATGGATACATTGAGTTCACCCAACCTTACCTTGGGGATCCCTATATGGTACTTGGGTCCTCCTATCCCTCCTGCGCCCTTTGCAACAACTCCTCATTTAGTTTTAACCCCTCTCCAACCTACAGGTCCTACCCTTGTATCCTCTACGGAACCAAACAAGCCCAAATCGCCCCTACTAAATCTAGGAAAGGAGTTGAAAAGGGGGGAAAAGCTAAGAATATTGGTGGCATGAATAACTTTGCACTTGCTATGACCACCCAAACTACTGTACCTAGAGTCATTCCCAAATGTTATTTATGTGACCTCACTAACCATGGAACCAATATCTGTCTATTTCTCCCAGAGTTGAAGGCCTTTTAAACATTGATGATTTGGAACCCAGCCCATCCACTCCTACGGTGCAAGTTTCACTTCCTCAATCTTCAACTAATCATATCAAGTCCTTCCATACAAATCACCCTTGTGCTTTGTGTGATGCATACGATCACTATTCTCATCATTTTCCTAATCTACCTCTATTTCACGATGCCCTTTCCATCATTCATCATCTTGACTCCTCTCCCAATGAGAAACCCACTCCTATAGTGAAGGACCTTGCCCTTTGACATCAGTGATATTTTCAAATTGAGTGTAAACCAATAGTGGAAATTGCTCCTCCTTCCATTGAAACTGATGAGAATACCATTCAAATATTTTATCTTTCAACCTCCATGGGACTAATATTTTTCAAATTTCATTCATTTTCATTTGACATACATCAAAGCATCCCTTTTGTGCATGATGTCCCCTTGGTCTCCACATTGGTGGATCCCTCATCCACTAGTATCATGTCTACTTAAGATGTATCTTATGTGAACCACACCTCTCGTTCCCATGGCATTGATCTTTGGTTCACCTCCCCACCTTCCACCACTTCTACCATATCATTTGGTAGTGTAGACTCTACTACACCCATCTTTCATTCCAATGAATAAATTTTAGAGTCCCTTTCCACTCCAAATTACTCTTGGGATGATCTCCGTCATCATTCATACTTTTTGTCTTAGCAAAAGGGTCCCTCTGACCAATATTCCATAGAAACTAAAGACTTTCTTCCCCATGGAAAATTTGATTGGTTTAAGGATACCATATCATCCCCTAATGCATTTGAGGAGGATAATTTGGCCAATATTTCACCTACCATTAAGGTGGACATCTTTGTTACACCTAGTGTTGAGGAACATATCCTTCTTGTGGAAAAATATTTTCGTGAAAATGTTGCCACTTACAAAGCCCTTTTCTAAGAGTTTTGAGATTTTTTTGCATGGTCATACACAAAGATGCATGGACTCAATCTTTCCATTGTTGAACACCATATTGATACATGGTCAGATTCCATTCTTGTCCACCAGAAACAATTTCCAATTTACCCTAGTAAGTTCCTTTCCATTAAAGTTGATATTGATAAAATAAAATAAGTAGGATTCATATACCTTATTGCATACAGTTGGGTATCTAACCCCGTCCCTATTATGAAGAAGCAAGGCATTATTTGTGTATGCACCTACTTTCATGATCTAAATAGGACCTATCCCAAAGAAAATTACCTAACCCCTTTCATCAATTATATTATTGATGAATGTACTGGCCATGAGGTCCTTTTCCTCATGGATGGATTCTCAAGATATAATAAGATCCAAATTTGGCCCCAATACCATTACAAGACTGCCTTCACCACTCCATGGGGTACTTTTACGTATAAAGTTATGCCTTTTGGGTTAAATAATGTTGGAGCCACTTTTTATCTTGCCATGTTATATTTCTTCCATTACGTGGTACATATCCTCCTAGCCTATATCGACGATCTCACCACTTCCTCAAAGAAACGGTCGCAACACTTAGAAGGCATGCATAATATATTCCTTTAATGTTGCAAGTATAATATACACTTAAACCCCCTTAATTGTTTCTTTTGAATGTGTGTCGATTGGCTCTCGGGATTTGTTATTTTCAAGGTTGGCATCACTATAGACCCTCTAAAGGTTCAATCCATCATTGAACTACCCCCACCTCACAATTTATGTCAATTGTAGAGCCTACAAGGAAAATCCAATTTATTGCATTGGTTTATCCCTGACTACACCCCCACCACTCATGGTTTTCTTCGGGTGTTAGGATCAGACATACCCTTTCTATGTGATGATCAAGCCTAACAATCCTTCGATGAATTAAATTGCACCCTCACTTCAACACCTTTAATTATTCCTCCCAACTTTTATAAGGATTTTATCCTTTACATTTCCAATTCACCCTTTGTTGTTGTTGGAGTGTTAGTTTAGGATGGGCTCTATGAATGCGAGCACATCATCTATTATGTGAGTAAGAACCTATCTAGACCCCCCTTGTCCTACACCCATGAGGATAAATTGGCCTTGGTGTTTGTTTTCTCTGTTCAAAAGTTGTCACTACATTTTGATGTGCAAAACCAAGATAGTAAGGAATTATAAGCACGTGGTCTTTCAAATGAGTAAATGGGTTATCAATAGAAAGTATGCTTGCTTGATCATTATCCTTCAGGATTTTGACTTGGAGTTCATCACACCCAAGAGTAAGAAAGCCTTATCCCTCCCTGAGTTCATTTTTTACCTCCCAACTAGTGCATCAGACCTGCCATTGAATGACAACATTTTGGATGAACAATTTTTCAATATATCTACAGATGACCCATGGTATGATGAAATTCTAGTCTATTTGTGAACCTAGAATTTTGGTCCCCATTTTTCATGTGACAATCAACAATGTATTCATCATCAATCTCCTCATTATATCCTCATCAAAGATCATATTTATCATCATGGACTTGAAACCATGTTACATCATTGCCTCACCCATGATGAGGCAGAGTAGGTCTTGAATGTCTATCATAGTGGTTCCTGCAGTGGCCATCTCTCCTAGATGGCCACTACCCAAAAGATTATGTGTGTGGGATATTTTTGGCCTACTCTTTTCATGGATTTCATTAAGGTATTTAAACAGTGTACTAATTGTCAAATTTACTCCTCTAAGGCACATATCCCTCTGGCCCCATTGGGCTCTGTCATCACCACAGGTCCACTTTGTAAATGGGTCATAGATTTCATGGAGTGTAACCCTCCCTCTTCTAGTAGTCATAAGTATATTATTGTAGCTATCGATTACTTCAATAAATGGGTTGAATCCATGCCAATTTTCAATAACACAATGGCTACTGCAGCTTGTTACTTTTTCAGCCATGTCATCACTTGATTTGATGTCCCAAAATAATTATTTTTTTACCATGGTCGACACTTTGGAGATGAAACTTGGTGTGAGCTAGATTCACCATTAGTTTTTTAGCACCAATATTCATCCACGTACTATCTATAGGGGAATGGCCAAGTTGAGGTCATCAATACAATCCTTTAAACCATGCTCCAGTGGATTAAGGATAAGCACAAGACTAACTGGCATCACATGTTTTTCCCAACCTTATGGGCCCATAGGACATTTGCTCAAACTGCCACTGGTTTTAAACCCTTTCATCTCATCCATGGCGAAGAGGAAATATGATCAATCGAGTGTTGAATCCCCTCCCTCCATCTAGTTGTCAAACTCCTCCTTGATACCACTCCCTTAGAGCAAAGATTAGTGACTTTGAAGTGTGCCAACAAAGACCATCGTATTTCTTTGCAAACCATTGAAGTGGGAATCAAGCACTCTAAATCTCAATATGAACACAAGGTCCACCTTCATACCTTCTATCAAGGTGATCTCATCCTTGTGTATGACCAAACCCACAATATCTTATGTCGAGGTAAGTTTGAACCATTATGGAAAGGCCCTTACATTGTCAAACAATTTTTAGGAAAGGGGGGCATACCTTCTTGCAAGGCCAAAAGGGGAGTTTCTCCATAAACCTCATAATTTTTTGTATCTTAAGAGATTCTACCCTTGATTGTATCCTTTAAAGTGCCTTTTTGTGTCTTGTATATAGGTCAGATAGCCTTTGGCATCCCCTTTGTAAAGTTTTCATATCATTCATTATCTTCTTATTCCTTTCAAATGGACTCCTCATTCTATATCAATTATTTCAATGGTGTGAGTTGTTATTTACGAAATCTAGCCTTGACAGCTTGGGCCATCTTTACCCCTTCACATTCCCTTGTCTACTCTAGTGGTATTTGTTTTGGAATTCCCATCAATAACCAAGTTGAATATGATTGTGTAATTGGTTTGTTAGTTGATTCACTTGTATGTCGCATCTACCACCTTCATATTTGTCTCGATTCTCAACTTCTCATCATGCAGTTGAACGATGCTTATCATGTGCATAAACCTTGCATCTTTAGAAATTATATATGAGTTATAATTTTGGTGTGCTTATTTGAATCAATTTCATTTAGTCATGTTCCAATACGACAATAATTTTGTAGATACCATGTCAAATAACATTCTAGACTAGCATCTAACACATGCATACATAAGAAGATAACATTTTGCATCCATATCTAATCTAATCTAGCATGCATAATCATTTGTAAATAAAATCATACATATTGGCACTCCACACTTTCATATCAAAGTACATCTATGATATATATATATATAATTCAAAACATCATAATAGTTTTGCATGGACTCCACTAATCTAAATATCCATGGCATGACCATACCATGCTACATATATAAAAAAAAACAATGACATAAGGTCCACTAAACTACTTGTCTCCTCCACCCCCCTCATTTGGAGGATCACAAGTGATGAGAACTATGTCCCCCTTGGAAAGATGTCAAATAATCTATCCCACCATTGCTACTCTCTATAGAATGGGGTGCCATTCAGGTAGTGCCCATGTATAGTCTATTGCATATTAATCATCTAATACATGCCACCCGTGCCTAGGTACTCCAGTCACCAGTTGGTCTAGCCTATGTCTCATCTCTTCAATGGTATGTTCATTGTTTATCCTTTACCTGGATCCCAATGGCCCAGGATCATCTGGTTCCACACTTATGCAGTGATGGCCCTAACCTTTCTGCCTCACTAATGCTATATTTTCACATGTGTATAGTAGATGATCAATAACACATCTTGAAATATTCTAATCTATGTAATTAAATCATATCACATCATACATATCATATATACTCCATGCTCGTCCAAGTGGTAGGGGTAACTTTGGGTTTCCCTAGTAGTTCATCCCCTCGTATGGATAGTCCTAGATATGAATTGGGAGTTGATCCTAGTTTGTAAATAAATCTATATGGAACACATTGCTTAGACCCCCACCATGGATATAGACACGTGGTCAGAGTGTGTGTATCTTCTCAAAAAAGAATGCACACAACATTGTCCCAAATGCATAGTTATTCTCTGACTCCCTATGATAGGATGTGAGTTGGTGTTTTAGCACCATCAGTAACATTTGGTCCCACCTATAGTATGTCCCATTGAGGAAACTCTCCACGAGCATCATAACACCTCTATATATGCTACATGGAGCATGGGTCCCCACAATCTGAACCACTAATGTAGCAATGGCATGTGTCTCCAAGTGCTTCAAGTCCATAATCTGTATAGCACCATACTTGACCCTGCACTACAAGGAGAACACCTTGTAACAAAGGTTTTTACAAAACCTCTGCAAAAAAATTATCCCTTCTTCGTTTATAGCAAAGGTTGTTAGCGAAGGCAGGCGGTCGGAGGTTTTTGTAGAGTTTTTTATAGTGGTGTGCGTCTAAGGTACAAATGCACCGGTGCGCACACAATACAAATGCCTCGGTGCTTCAACATTAAGGTTCACAGTTATCCTCTAAAAACCAAAAAAACTATAGTGGAGGCGGGCGCCCAGAGGTTTTTGCGGAGGTTTTTTAGCGGTGCGCTTGTAAGGTACAAACGCATCGGTGCGTACACAATACAAACACACTGATGCTTCAACATTAAGGCACATCATTATCTGCTAAAATAAAAATATATATAGCAGAGGTGAGCGACTGGAGGTTTTTGCGAAGGTTTTTTAGCGTAAAGGACAATTTTCTGCTTCCTAATATGGAGTTAATCCTTCAACAAGTTGCAAGGTATCAATTAATGTTGATGATACCTTTCGGAGAGCTATGCAGATAGATTTCAATGATCTAATCAGAATTATTGTTCAAATTTATCTTGATGATTTATCTATATATTCAAAGATTCGAGAAGATCATTTCAAACATATTAGACAAGTATTCTTGCATTTCCGAAAATATGGTATGTCCTTGAATCCAGGAAAATCTATTTTCGATGTCAATTCCAGAAAATTACTTGGTCATATAATTTCATATTCTGGTATCAGTATTGATCCAGAAAGAATCATTGCTATTAAAAATCTCCTTGTTCCTACTTCAAAGAAGGATATTCAATCTTTTATGGGAAAGATCAATTTTGTAAGGAGATTCATTCCATATTTTTCTAGTATGGTTAAACCTATCCATAATCTACTAAAGAAAGACCAAGTCTTTTCCTAGACTATTAATATTGAAAAATCCTTTGTTGATATTAAAAAATGCTATAATTTCCACTCTCGTCTTAGCTAAACTGATTTTTTGAAATATTTTATCATTTACACAAATGCCACTAAAGAAGCTATATCTGTGATTCTTCTTCAGAAAGATGACGAAAATGAAGAACATATAGTAGCTTTTATGAGTCAAAGGCTATCAAATGATGAGTTGAAATATACATTAATTGAGAAACATGTGTTTTCTCTTGTAAAAGCTATTGAAAATTTTTGACACTTCATTCTTAGTAAGCATACCAAAGTTAAAATCCCTTTGCATGTTGTTAAATTATTTTTATCTCAAACTTTTTTGTTAGGAAAATTAGCACATTGGCTTGCTAAGATACAGGAACATGATTTAATGATCACAACTACCAATACAATAAGGGACGTGATTTGGCACTACATTTGTCTTAGAGTGCTAAACTAAGATGCATTTCTGAAAATAATGATGAAGCCCTATCTGCTTTATTCTTGATTGAAAATGAAAATATCGATTTTGCATATCAACCTTGGTATCAGGATATTATTTTGTATCTACAAAATGAACATTGCCCTGATTACCTAGAAAATTATGAACGAAGGAGGCTTCATCTTGAAGCTTCTAAATATCTAATTCTAGGTTCCCTTTTATTTTGTAGGACCTCTAACATGTTATTATTTAGATGTATTGATGGTACAACAACTCGTAATATGCTTGCAAAGCTTCATGGAACTGTTGAATCTGATATGCACATCAATGGGCATTTTGTTGTTGAAGTTATTGCGCATAAAATATTGAGGATTGGTTATTATTTTCCCTCCATATTTAAAGACTCATACAAGTTTGTACATGCTTGTAATGAATGTCAGAAGTTTGTTGGTAAAGAATTTTTTTTTGCCATGTCTTTACAACTGGTCATACCTGATTTTCCATTTTCTAAATGGGGATTAGACTTTATTGGACCAATTAATACTCCTTTTGCGGGTCATGTTTTTATCCTAACTACTACATATTACTTTAAAAAGTGGACTGGAGTGGTTTCTCTCAAACAAGCTAAATATGAGCAAGTGATCTCATTTCTTGAAACAAATATTTTTTTTCAATTTGTTCTTCTAATTGAAATCATTTCCGATAATGGACCAGTTTTCATTTCTAGAAAGTTTACTCATTTCCTTAGTAAATTCGGGGTGAAAATTTTCACTTTGTCAACCTACTACCATCAAGGAAATGGGTAGGTTGAGTCAACAAATAAAAATCCGGTTAAAGTATTGAAGAAGATCATTGATGATAAACCCCCGCCAGTGGCACACCTTATTGACATATGCCTTATGGGAAAATCTTACAACCACAAATACAAGTACAGTTAAAACCCCATTTCAGTTGCTTTATGGTTAGGAATTTGTTATTCCTATTGACCTTGAACTTGCCTCCCTCAGATTAGCTTTACAGGATGAAGAGATAAATTCGACAAATATCCCACAGAGATTTATTACTTTGTTGGTCTTAGAAGAATAGAGGAGATATGCTCTTAATAATTTAAATAAATGGAAACAATCAGTTAAAATTTATTTTTTATAAAATGGCTAAATCAACTACTTTTGCAGCTAGTGAAAAAGTGTTTATATGGGATTATGCTCATGCAAATAAAGGGAAACACTCAAAATTTAAGAAATTATGGCTAGGTCCATACATAATTGCCTCTGTTGTTGGAAATAACTCTTACTTTCTCAAAGACGAAGATGGCAAGTTGTTCTCCTATACCACTCATGGTTCACATTTGAAACGTTATGTTGAACCAGAAAGGAACTAAAAGTTCAATTATGAAGTGTTTCTTATATATATTTCATTTAGTTTTATTTTTTTATTTTGTTATTTGTTTTTTTTTACTTGAGTTTTACTTTTTTTAAGAATGTTTCAAGCATCTGGATCAGTCAACTTACATTATTGTTCAGTAGTCTTGCAAAACATTTACTAATTTGACCTGAGTGTATGGAGGACACAAAAAACAAAGATAAATAAGTTTATTTTTTTATGTTCGTAATGATATTTGTTGATTAATTTTCAACTGACTAAAACTACCCTACCCAAACTTGACTATTATAGTTCTTCACCATTTTCTTCTTTCCCTCTCTCTCCTTCCATGAGAGTTCTTTTGGCATACATTAAAAAAAAATTATATGGAATTTTGCTTGAAATATCATATCTGAAAGAAAATACAACCAACAAGATTAAAAGACCAAATATTCTTGATAATGAAACCAAATATCTTGAGTTCTAGTCTACTAAGATTAGACTACCTTGTGGAGTCACCATGTTTTGACTCATACTTTGTCAACCTATTTCAGAGTTCGCAAAGTGTTGCAAACTTATGATTGATAAAAATATTTCAAACTTTGTAGGTGGGGTCCAATATGAAAGAGCATTGATATTATATGGTTCTTATATGGTATACACATTATATTATATTATGGTTTCAATTTGGGCTATCTCCTTGCACATGGCATCGAAGAAGTTACTATTAAAGGTTTATTTAAAGACTTGTTTATTGCATTACTAATAACACAACAAGGTGATCATATTTGGCTTCATACACATGAAGTTATGGTTCTTGGAAATCCATTTTGGTGATTTATGATGGCTCTGTGTGATCTATATCCCTCACAAAACTCAATCGCATTGGAATCATGGTCAAAATCTATGACAATAATATGGCATAAGGTAATAACATATATGGCCATAAATTTGATATGCCTCATCTTTTGATTCGTTAAGTTTGGCACTTATATGAGATAAGGTATTTTGATATAATGTGGAAAATGTTATGTTGATATACCACATGTTGGTGATTTCATATATTTTAATATACATCAAATCTCTCGACGTATCAAAAGATCACATTAACCAATTTGTAATATATTGTTTTCAAAGGTGGTTTGTGTGTCACCTCATGATGACATATCATACTTAAATGATCTTGATGATTATTAATATGGCGTACATGGTTTTGGATCTAAGTGGTATCGACGTGTTAAAACATTTATAACAAAATTTTGATATTATATGAATTCAGGTGTGTTTTGATGTTGGTGAGTTGGTCATGCATTAAATCTAGAATGAGTGGTAATTGATGCCACCGAACCTGTGCTTTACCATCTTTGGGATTCATTAGGGTTTCTCATTTCATTGTTATATATTGTGGAGAGAGCTATGTTGTTGTGTTTACCTCCAGCGGACTGCTACGTGCTCGTTGTGCAACCGTTTGAAGACTGCACAACTTATTTGGACTTGGAATCTGTATAAGGGAAACTTCTATAGGACAAGGTAAGTACCTATGCAGTTTTTAAAAGCATTAATGTAGCTTAGTTTGTTGATAAATGAGTTAATAAGGCTTTGTATTTGGTTGTTAGTGTGATACTCTTCTTTCCATGTCTTCCCTCTTATGCACAAAGACTGTTGAGCGAATTATGGTGAAATAGATGGAAATGTTGTTTGAAGAGCTGTTTAAAAAGATTTAGTTTGAAAAGAATTGCATTGGGCTTGTTTTTTTGTGAATTCTTGATTGTTTTGACTATAACCCATTCATTTTGTCACTTTCCATACTCACTTTCGCACACTGAAGTAAGTTGATTGCAAAGTCGAAATGATCAAAGGTAAAAGAGTTATGGGTTAATGTCATAACGATGACCATTATTTTACATTAAAATGTGACCTGGGTTCTATCCAAATTCGTTTAAAAGTATGAAGAAAGGTATAATTTTTAAAACTTAGTTATTATTGTGCAAATGCATGTGTTGCAACTCATAATTTATATCGTTTTCCTACATGGTATCCCTTCCCCGTGATGAAAGAAGTTAGTTTCTCATAATTTAATGTGTTTCATAAGTTTATATGTGAAAGAACCTTTTTGACGTCCTTTTCATATTGCCATGGTTATCCTATGAACTTGATATATGTTGTTTTGGTATGGTCATATAGTTCACTGTGTTGAAGAGGTGTCAAGGTTAAAACTCGCCAAGAATTCTTTGACTATTTTCGTATTTCATTTGGGTCAAACGATATGGATATATAGTCTCAATATTTGTAACCATTAGTTTAAAAGTGAATGTATTGGTCTTCAAAAGGATGATATTTTGGAGTTATTTTCAAATAACAAAGTTCACTAGGTATGCTAAACCCAGGTTGTTTTGCATGGTTCCCAAGTGCAGTTTAATACATATATATTTTTGGGTTATCATTTAAAAATGATCTTAAATAAAAACGAGCACACAGTGAAAATGGTGGCTGAGTTGAATATTTGAATGAGTTTCTAATGTAAATATGGAAAAATATCCTCCATTTTTTCACTTTCCATATACTCTTTCCTTGAGTATGTTTGATATTTCTTTGTTTCATGAAAAGAAAATAGTCTAGTATTTCTTAAATAACAGAGTTGTTGTATATAATGGCAGCAAGTCATATCAACCATTCATAATTTCCATTTTTCATTTCTAATTCATTTGGTCCCTTTTATTGAAAAATATCAAGGTGTTTTGGCATAAAGAAGTATATAACACGACTTTTATGAAAAGGTTTTCAAATTGTTAAATGAAAAAAAGAGGGTGAAATGTTTATGACGAATGTGCATGTGCTTTTCTTCCCTCATTTTACATGATTCCTTTTTCATTTCCCTTTTTGCATACTTGATCTACCATGCTATAGTTAGAGATGTGTTAGTCATATTCAACAAATGTTGTAAAGTGCATATGTTTTGTTGCATGTTGTATTTTACTTTAAAGATTTTTATCGATTATTTGAAATGGAAAATAAATGAGTTTCTTTAGTAGGGGAAGAAGAGGGAATAATGGGGGAAATAGGGGAGGAAGAGGAAAAATACCCAACATGTTCTCGCAAGAAGGGAGGAACAAGAATATAATGTTATCGATTCATTTTTATGTAGACTCAGAGCAATTCAACTAGCTTGTACAAACTACTCATTTGAAATTAGGAGGGAAGCCAACTTTACCTCTTGACCCTCCTAGTGAACCTCTGTAGCCTCATCCTAGCATCATGGACATTCCAGAAATCCCTCTCCAACATGTAAATGATGGATGAAAAAATAACCCAGTAAATTCCCCTTCTGGTATTACACATTGGCCTACAAGTCCCAAATACCCCCCTTCACCTCACCTCTCAGTTCCTTTTGTTACATCAGTTTCTTATGTAGTTCATTCCTATCCAAGGGATAATAAAATTCCTTCTCGAGAAATTCCAAATGAAAAGGGAAATAGGCCTATTGTAATCCCAAGTACCGACACATCCCAGTCTACATTCAAAACAAAATCCAGCAAGAGTAGATTGTGGTAGAAGGGAAATTTCCTTCAATGACATGCATCCAGAACTGAATAACTATGAAGGAAAGGGAGAGAATTTTTTTTATTTCAAGGATAGGCATATTGAAATCTTTTAATTTCATGGATAAGACGGTATTTATTTTAAAGCATGACTTTGAGCAGATAGTTGTCATATGATTTTTATTTTGAGAACTTAAAATATCATATATTTTTATTAATGGGAGATACAAGGGTGATTTTTATGAAATAAGGTTTATGAAAAGTCTAGTGGGACACCACCTACAATTAATTAAAATGTATTGACTTCTAAAAACACATTTGTGATCTTTTATCCTAAAACAAGTTTTACTCTCATAAATTAAAAGTTAATTAAATTTAAAAAGTAGTTGAACTACCCAAGTACTTGAAGGAAGATATAAAAGCAGAAGAGGAGTTTAATGAAAAATTGGATATGATAGAGAAGATAGACTATTTTTAAGGTATGTCTAATTTATGAGTGAGTTTTTCATCTTTCCATTCCATTCTGAGTTTCTTGAGGACTGAATTGTCTTGTTGACAGTAGGGTTGTTCTGAAGTTGGAAAGGAAAGACTAAATGACATTGATATTTGATGTGCTTTAAGGTCATTTATTTTCTTTGACGTATGTTTTCATAATTAGAATTTATGATGTTATTTAGTGCTAATTAATGTAAGTTTTGTATAGTTTGATGATGATGCACATGTTCTTGAAGTGATTCAAATCAATCTTGCATATTTTGTATTTTCCTCTTTGACGTTAGTTTCCCTTGTATGATTTTGATTACATCTTGGGCTTCCAAGGATATATCTAGTCCAGGTCCTCGCAAGGACCTGAAGAGACAATTTTTGTTGTAACTCAGATTGGTCATTAACAAAGATTTTTTTTTATTCTTTCTCACTTTATGGATTGTTGGAATACTATTATTTGATATTTGTATTGCTATCTCTATTACATATTTCAACACTTTTATTTGCATTTACCTTTTTCCAATTCATTATGTATCACATTCTCCATTTATGAGTTTCAATTTTTAGTTAAAAATATAAAAATTATATATTAAAAATAAAATTCATATCCAAGAATTATATTTCTTGAGGTCTAGATGAAATTCTAAGGGCTAATAAATCAGGGTGATATTCTCGCCTATCTCGCCGAACCCAAAAAGATTCAAAAAATGTTTGTGTAAGGAACAACATTATTCCTTGCATCATCACTCTACGGTGCACCCATGCATCGTTGGGAGAGAAGAAACCAGGTAAATTGTTTATTACCTTGTCATTTGCATTTTCACTGCATTAAAATTTGAAAGTGGCATGAAATTTAGTATTTTTTAGATTTTTTTTCCATGTGGTACATTTAAACAATTCAGCTTGGCCCGAACGTTGGTTTGTCCTTTGAATATATAGGAATCCCCTATAATGGTGCATATACGATGAAAAAATGCAACGCTGTTATTCACAAAATGATGTCATTAAAATGTTGAAAATTTAACATAGCATTGCATTTTCTGGAACACCCCATAAACGATGTGTTATAAAATAACAAGGAACTGATTAAAAACATGCTCATTCTATAAAACAAATGAAGCACAGGTGCATTGAATTAAATGCTCACATCACCCAATTTTCCATATCAAACTTTTGTCTCGGTGGCGCGTCAAATCCACGATAGCGCATCGTTGTTGTGTACTACAAGGAACCAAGCAAAATATATAATAATTTACCAAAGCAGTTTTTTTTATGGGATGCACCATTATCGATGCATTCTAAGACAAACACAATGGTAAAAATGCACACAAGAAAATAAAAATGGAACTTTGGTGCGTTGAGTTCAACAAAATGCACCAGTGTTGTTAACAAAGTGGCATTGGTACAAATATTTAAAATTTTATGGTAGCGTTGCATTTTCTAAAATGCTCCTATGATTAGTGGGTCATAAAAGACAATGCACCGATAAAAATCATTGATGCTTCAAGGAAATTACAACGCCAGTGATTTTCATATAATAAATCACACTTTCTAGTTTACCAGTCAAAACACTTAACAAAGCAGTATGTTTCGTAGAACAAATCACACCATGTCGCACAGAACATATGTGAAATGGCATAGCGGGGCGTCTTTTTGGATGCCTTGTCACCAACATGTCCTATAACACAATGCACTACTATGTATATATCGGTTCTTGACTAACAATGAAGCATCGATGCATTGGACTTACTGCACTGCTTTGCGGTGCTTTCTATATGATATAGTGCACTGGACATGGTGCTTAGTAACTATTGTAGTGGCACCAATTACTTTTACACATTTTTTTGCAAACATAAATTAATTTCATTTTTTGATAAATACAAATTAGTCATATATTTGTGTGATTTATAGTTTCAATTTGTTTTATCTATATATATGCGCCTAAAAATAATTTTATGCGAATYATTGATGACGATGGCGACAAGYGCGGGAGCAACAACAACAACAACTAGAAGAAAAACAATTTAATTCACAAACTACGTATGCAAACCTTCACAATTAAATTTTGTGGAGGTTTTGTTCTACGGAGGAAAAAAGAGAGKTCACTCTTCGGTGCCTCTCATAATTTAGTGCACRGACTCGATCTACCACTCCCTCGGTGCTCTAGCTCGCATCTCCTCTTTCGTAGGCCATTCTATTTTCWSCAAGATATTGTTCTCGTCATTCATATAGCCATAATATGAATGMACATTAATTTGCTTGTAAATCACATACCTACACCTCATGTTCTTCTCCTCGAGGGGGATTATCAAATATATATTTGAGGTTAGGGAGGAATTTCGTATCCGTGAAATAGTTGTAACAGGGGCCCTTGTCGATGGCACCAGGAACATCAACTTTGTTCCCTTCCAAGTTCGTCATCTTGGTCCCTGCTTTGGCATAATTAAGACTACCAAGATCTATGATAAGAGCATCCTAATGCCCCTTTGAACTGATCATCAAGAAAGGAACCCTAGAGAATGTCTTAATTATAATACTGCGTCAACCTCAAGAATGACCTAATGCCCATATTGTATATTTAATAGAAGTTAAGAAGCACATTTGGAAAAACAATTAATAATCCATAAGCTTCGCTAGCATACCTTATCGCTAAATATTAAGCATTTCCTTCCTCAACCTACTCCTTCATGAGATCCCCACTCGTGTATTTACTAATAATCTCATGTTTCTTCTTCTCCACAACCATGCGCTTGATATCTTTCTCATCTAGAAGGGGCACATGGGCAACAAACTCTCACTCTCTTTGTTTTTGGTTTCCCTTATCCTACTCTACCATTTCTTATACCACATCTTCCTCTTCCTCGAATAAGAAAAGATTAACGACAACGATCTCTCCCCTCTTGATCGTCAAATTAGCCTCCCTCTTGACAAAATCGATCCTCTACCACTCCCTCAATGCTCTAACCCGTATCTCCTTCTCCATGGGTCATTCAAATTTCTCCAAGATACCGTCCTCATCATCCTTGTAGCCATAATGACTGGATTCAATTTGCTTGTAAATCTCATATATGGACCTCCTTTTCTTTGCCTTGAGGGGATTATCGAATATCTCTTTAACATTGGGGACGAATTTCGCAACCCCACTTGTCCAATTGGTTGTTGGAAGATTGTAACATGCCATCTTCTAGCAACCAATAGTACAAGTGCGGCTAGGAAATTCCTCCCCGATGTCAAAGAGTTATTCAATAATCCCCCCAAGGAAAAGAAGAGGAGGTCTAAGGAGCGGGGATTACAATCAAATTGATGCCAGTTGTTATG
Organism: Picea glauca; assembly: GCA_000966675.3. NCBI lineage: Eukaryota > Viridiplantae > Streptophyta > Pinopsida > Pinales > Pinaceae > Picea > Picea glauca. Next base: position 101,227 of record JZKD02S1353138.1, read on the forward strand.
GCTACAAGGATGGTGAGGACAATATCTTGGAGAAAGTCGACCAACCTGTGGAAAAGGAGATGCAAGCTAGAGCACTCAGGGAGTGGCAAAGGTTTGAGTCTGTCAAGAGGGAGGCCAAGTTGATTATTAAGATCAGAGAGGTTATTTTCATTAATCTAGTCTCGTTCAAGGAAGAGGAAGATGTGGCGGAGGACATGGAAGAGCAAGGCAATGGAAACTAGCAACAGAGAGAGAGAGAGAGAGAGAGAGAGAGAGAGAGAGAGTTTGTTTCACATGTGCTCTTTTTGGATGAGAAAGAGATTGAGTGCATGGTTGTGGAGAAGAAGAAACAAGAGTTTCTTAGTAAATACACAAGTGAGGATATTAATATTTAGCGATATGGCATGCTCATGAAGCTTATGGATCATTGATTTTTTTTCCAAATGTGCTTCTTAAGTTCTATTAAATATACAATATGGGCCTTAGGTCATTCTTGAGGTTGACAAAGTATTATAATTAAGACAAGCACTAGGGTTCATTTCTTGTTGATCAAGAAAAAAGGGCATTGGGAAGCTCTGATCATAGAGCTTGGAAATCATAATTATGCCAAAGTAGGAGACAATATGACAGACTTGTAAGGGAAATAAGTTGATGTGCTTGGTGCCACTGGTAAGGGACTTGGTTACATATACTTTGGGGCTATGAAATTCCTCCTCGACTTCAAAGAGCTATTCGATAAGCCCCCTGAAGAAAAGAAGATGAGGTATAGGTATGTGATTTATAAATGAATTGAAATGAGTTCATATTATGGCTACAAGAATGACATAGACGGTATCTTGGAGAACGTTGAGCTAACCATGCAGGAGGAGATGCGAGCTAGAGTCCTAAGGGAGTAGTAGAGGATCGAGTTTGTGAGCTAAATTATGAGAGGCACCGAAGAGTGATTGCCTCTGCAAAGAACAACCTACGCACAACTTTAATTGTGGAGCTTTGCATATGTACTTTGTAAATTAAATTGTTCGTCAGTGCATTTTTATGTAACAACCACACCAGTGACTTTCAATCGCACTAGTGTGCTATAAACAACATAACACACATGTATATTGTGTTTTTTTAAAATCATATTGATGTTGTCGTTGTTTGATTTGTAAAATTTATTATGAGTACGCTAATTATTTCTTTGTTTTTAAATTAAATTTGATATGTATCACTCATTAAAATTTAGATTTGCCATATATATAATGTTTAACTTTAGTTTTATGAAATCGTTTACTTTGGATTGTGAATGGAAAAACTTATAACCATTAATGTCATATAATGTTTAATTCTTCTTCAAGGTGAATTGTTTGTTGTCAAACAAGATACAATATGTTGATTAAACATGTTTACAAAGAAAAATACATAAATACGCGGAGTCAAATGATTTTGATTTGAATAATTATGTTTATTTCATATATTGTAATAATAACCTTATGATATAATTATTCACTCATAATTATGATGATGTAATAATAATGTTCTTTTACTCATTTTTATTATTCAAAGGTTACAAGACAAAGCTATAATATAATTGTTTACTAAAATCACAATTATTATATTTAATTTTTCCAAAGATTTTATTAATTTATATTATTCAACTATTATAATATATTAAATTTATTTAATTAGTTTTAAATTATTAAATATAAAGAATATATAATAATAAAGTTTGATTTATACAATTTCGATGAAATGGTTTTACAATTTTTAACTCTATTACCAACTTTATGAATCTTTTATTAAAAAATTATGTAAAAGTATGCAAGTATTAGTTCAATCTTCTATTAACAAAATATGTTACATATTGCATTTCGTTGATTTTGTATTAACATGTATGGAAATATTGAATTTGGTTAATGAATGAAGAAATTAATTTGAATAATTACTCCTATGAAATGTTATTTTTTTACTTATTTTATAGATACATTATAATAATTATCCRTGAATCTCCTCATAAGGAAATGTAAGTATTAGATTTGGTTRGTGAAGAAAATAATTAATTTGTTAAGGTTAAAAAAATATTAAATTAATTTAATTTAATATTAATATTTAAAAATATAAAAAAATATTAATAAAACTCAATAAATAAAATAAACAAAGGTCCCTATGTAGATTTTATAGAGATTAATCTCCATCTTTGATGTAATGATTTTAACATGGAACCAACCACTTTATAAAACAAATGTTGAATTAAGCAATAAATTTGCATTAGTTCCATTGAAAAAAAAACACAATTACTCAATCATATTTTTCTTATGCCCCAAGTGGGTGTCTAAAGGTTACCCACTGCAAGGTGTTTTTGACGAAYGGTTGGTGGTATACAAAAGTTATAGTTTATTAACAACTCTTCACCAAGAGACAAACTATGTATTGCATGCACAACAACAAATCTGGATGCCTTCATTTTCATAAGCAACTCTTTGTCATTGGAGTGTTCCTCAAAGGARAAATTTGCACTAAATAATGAGGACTAACAACTATTTATGAAACCTACAATGTTCCCATGAGTTCATGGATGACCATCGATATATAACATGTTTTTCATGTTAAAGTTTCCAAAAGAATAACCATTCATGCACATACTATACATGGAAATGTATGTTTGTATTTAGCAATATTCAAGTAATGAAACTAACTATAAAGAGGACCGCAATATGGCATAAGTGTTATTGATTGTTTGAGAGGAACAAATATATGTGAATAATAAACAACCCAAGATTTGCAACAACTATTTTAGACTTGGCAATCATATAACTAATACCACAAAAATAAAATTTGGTTCCAACATCATGCGCTGGCATGGAAGACGACCAAGCACCATAAAAAGCTCGGTTGTAATAGGTTTGGTATTTACTTGCATATGGATAGGAAGAGAGAAGTCATCGCTACCTTCCAACAATTGAATAGAATTTGGTGTGTACTTGGAAATTTTTTCTCTTAGTTAATACAACTTTTTGGATCTCTTAGTAGAGATGTTTTGGGTAGTATTGATATCATACTTTAGATCACTAGAATTCTCCATTGACTCAATAGAAGGAGATGGGTTGGCCAATTTAGGATGAAACTTAGTTGATCTAGCTTCCAACTTTTCAAAAAAGGAGCATGTGGAAGTGTTCATATGTGTCGTTTCTATATCACCTATTGAATTATTGATCATAGTGGTATTAGACCATCAAATTTGGGTAGTCAATCATTAATATAATGGGACAATGTGACACATCGAGGGTTCTTCTTCAACCCTTTACATTTTGAACAACCACATACTATTAGAGTTTCATAAAAGATATCCTATTCATAGTGTAATGCAATTGACCGAGACTACATATTGTTGTAAGATGACATCTTACAATTGGAAGGGTAAAGCAGTTGTCCATTTTCATCAAACATCTGTTCATGGTATCTTTCTTTTAATAAGAACTTTCAACATTTTTGGACCGATGGAATATCTTGTGCATCCAAATTCGATCCAGAATCATGATCCTACAAAATTTAATGAACAAATATTCAAATGCACGTGCATACATGACATAAATTGAATTAGATAAATGAATTATAAATAAAATCTAGGCTTACTTCAAATGGTGGGGGAGAAGTTGATGAACTTGCAATGATATGGAATGAGCTAAAATATAAAGAATTGGCCATTTTATATTATAACCTTTTTTCCATATATTTGAGCCAAAACCATCATCAATACGTGAATGAATTCTTAAATCAAAGATTGGGAAGCATAGAACAATCTAACTTCAAACAAAATTTCAAATGGCTTTTAAAAAAAAATTGGTGTTCTTAATTAGTTACAAACACATCAATGTGTTTATATATGAGAAGGCACCGGTGTGTTAAATTATAAAAAGTATTGAAGTGTCACCTTCACTACTGTCTCTGCAAATCAAAAACTCCGTAAAATGTAATTGTGGAGGTTTTCATTTCTATTATGTCAATAAAATTGACATCGGTGTGTTTGTATCTCTATAACGCACCGGGTGCCTATAATTGTAAACAAAATCTCTACAAAATTTAATTGCAAAGGTTTTCATTTCTATTATGTCAATAAAATTGACACTGGTGTGTTTGTATATCTATAGTGCACCAGGTGCCTAAAATTGTAAGCAAGATCTTTGCAAAATTTAATTGCGAAGGTTTGCAGTTCTATTGTCAATAAAATTGACATCGGTGCATTTGTATGTCTATAGCACATTGAGTGCCTAAAATTGTGAGAAAAATCTCCGCAAAATTTAATTGTAGAGGTTTGCATTTCTATTATATCAATAAAATTGACACTGATGTGTTTGTATGTCTATACCATGCACCTAAAATTGTGTAACACAATGAATGTATCCCAAAACAAAACCGAAAATCACAAATATATATTTTTCAGAGGTGCTTCTATATGGAACAAGCACACGGGTGTGCCTTAAAGCACACTGGTACGCTAAACTGTATAGCACACTAAAAAATATGTTAAAAAAAAACGATTGGGTTTATCATCAATGCAACAAAAAATAAAGAGAAAAACGAGCAGGAATTTCATTTTTTGAAAAGTATGTGTTTATAAACGAAAACACTATTCATTGTTTAAATTTTTTAGCAAAATTAAGGGCGGGAGATTTGTGCAAGAGAGATTTACCAGTGAATACTTTGGAGTGGGTTGAATTTTTTCAAGAGACAAATTTGGAAGGGATATTTGTAGGCCACATACAAATATGTAGAGGAGTAATTTCATGTATGTGATTTCATTCTATTAATCATCTCAATTTCTCCCTATTCGATTCAAATTATTTTCAATGCAATCTCAGAAAAAATACAAGGGTTTCATAGCTACCTTCGGTATTGGAAGCCCTAACTTTCTTGTTATTTTTCTTAGTTCCCCTCTCTATATTTCATAAGGGGATTTTTTTTTAAGCTATATATTTTTATAGGTTTTTTTTACTTGTATATGGGGCATTTAGTATCTGTTGCAATGGTATAACTAATTGCATTGAATCCCAAACCTTGTTGTTGTTGAGGTTTTCTTTCAAAAAACTTTTTCGTTGCGATCGGTGCACACATTATAGTAATGTCACACCAATGCTCATGTTTCTATCAATAGCACTGATTACTTTAAAATATAATTACTGATTATTTCAATAACATATGTGTGCAAATTATTTGGTGCGTATAGGTATGTTGAGTGCACCAAGTCGTATTATTTCATTACACGCACTGGCATATTATTTTGTAAAACTATTTCATAAGCTCTATATTTGACGATCTTTTTTTTTAGTCGATGCACAATATGTAGTAATGAGCACCGGTGCGCATAGGTATGTTGAGAGAATCGGGTCGTACTATTTCATTACACACACCGACATAACTTATTTTGTAAAATTATTTCATAAGTTTTATATTTGACATTTCCTTTTATAGTCAGTGTGCAATATGTAGTAATGAGCACTGGTGCGTATAGCTATGTGGAGCACATCGGGCCATACTATTTCATTACATGCACTGACGTATTGTTTTGTAAAACTATTTCATAAATTATATATTTGATGATTCCTATTTTTTTATTATAGAAGGTGGTTAATAGAAGTTCAAGGAAAACAACTTATTGCAACAATCGTAGTGGTAGCTCATCCCAACAATATAATGAGGCAAGTTCTTTAAGTTTTATTCAAAAATTAATTTCAATTATCGGTAGTTTTAAATTAATGATATGTATTGGTTAATATGTGTCATGCAAAGAAAAAACTTGAAGAAACACGATAAGATAGTTCACAATCTGAGTGAAAAAGAATGTAAAATATTTATGGAAATGTTGCAAAAAGAGGAATTAGGTGGATCAAAAGGTAATCAACTTGAAGTTTCTCTTTGACTTTTTACTAAAAATGAATTTCTTAACATTAATCGCTAACAATGTTTAAACACTCGATTTCACATTTTTTTAATGTTATGTAGGGAACGCTAGTGAAGAAACAAAATGTCATCCTAAGAGGACAAAATTTTTGAAGGATGTAAAGGATGATGACAGCTTGGTCATTAGTTCAACTGGAGTGATGCTCGAAGTTAATGAGAGGGACAAATTGTTTTACAAAATTTTGACGGATATAGTGGAAAGAATGTATAGACGTACTTTCCACTTACAATACAAAAATCAATCCAATGACTCCAAGAATTAGATTATTCATAAAATATAGGAAGAGTTTCTGGAGCAATGGTTAATGAGACTTGTGAGACTTACAATAGAAAAAACTTACAATAACAAAAAATCATTTAAAAGGTATTATTACTAAACATGTTTTTTTTATATATGTTCCAATAATTAACAAATTAATTTATTTTTCGATATTTACTTTGATGTCTATTTAAAATAAATTCGCTTTTCAGGAAGATTATGAAAATTCCAAGTGACAAACAAGGGGAAAACCAACATATGTTGGTAGGGATGTCCAAAAAAGTGTACAAGGAGATGGTAAAAGAAATGAATACAATTGCATCACAGGAGGACGCATCCCAACAACAATGTGCATTAGAGGTATGTAAACAGTCATTTATTCTTTTATGTATATCGAGTTTAATTATCGTATGAAATACTAATTTTCAATTTCTTTGTTGCATAAAAAAATAAAATATGGAACCCATTCAACACATAATACATGACAACAAGGAAGAAAAGGGTTGATCGCAAAGTTTGTGAGTGCTTACGTTTTCGGCCTTACTTAAGATTTCATATTTGTTGTGATATTTATATTTAAATAATCAATTTACACTCATCCATGGATGTCTTCTAATAGGTGCTAACATACAAAGAAGAACCAACTAATGAATTGATCAACATTGGGTTAAGTAAGGGTTGTGACTATATATTGAAGTATCAAGGTTTAATTGAACAATTTGTAAGTAGCTATGTTGTTTAACTTCCCTTATTTTATAATTAATCGAACAATAAGAAACGTTTATATTAGTAAAATTGACTATGCTTTGTCATGGTGTATTAAACATGCAATAAACAAAGTATGGAGAGAGTCCAACATAATATATTGTGATACACTACATGCAACATGGCTTCAAAAGCATGTGTATTGTTTATGAATCACTCGTTGCTATGGCACACTTTTTTATTTTTGGAATCATGTATATTCTACTATATGTATAAATGTAAATTTACGTATTACATGTTATTTCTATATTTGTAGTGTTGATCACACACTTATATTGAGGGGGCGAGGGTGAATCAATATAAGACAATTTTTTTACTTTTTGAAACATTCATCAATCATAAGAAAACAATCACATATGAGATCTATTAACTGCATAACATGGAACACAAAATTTACATGGAAACCCTTTTGGCAGAAAACCACAACTTTTCTTTATAATTATTTGTAGGAACCAACCTATTGTTACAAATATTTGTAGGCACCAACCTACTGGAGACACCGATCTCCATTGGTACAAATCCTAGTAGGCACCAAACTACTCTTACAGGTCTTCATAGACACCAATCTATTAGATGCACAATTCCCCACTTCTAAGCACCAATATAGAAAGAGACACCAGTCTCTTACAGATCTTCGTAGACACCAATATACTAGAGAAACCAATCTCCATCGCTAAGCACCAACTTATCAAGAGACACCAATCTCTTACAGATCTTTGTAGACACCAATCCCCACCACTAAGAACCAACTTAGCTAGAGACACCAATATCTTATAGATCTTCGTAGACACCAATCTCTTTGTGTGAGTTACACCAACCTTCACCAAGTCTGCTTGCTATTTATTCCTTCACCATGTCTACTCACTAATTCTTCATTTACCAGGTCTGTTCACTGCTTTTATCTTCACTGTGTCTTCTCACTACTTCTGTCTTTACTAGGTCTGGCCAAAATTTGAATTTCCAAATGGTAACTTTCACAAAGCTTGTTTTTTTGGGCCTTTTCTCGAGCATGAACTTGTACAACATGCCACTTATGCAATTTTGAAAATAAGATTTTGAAATTTTTACCTGAGATACTTCTCTATGTCTCCTATATCCTATAAAAATTTCACAGTTTGAAGAGTCCCCAAAAAAAGTTATAGTGAAAATGTCAAACCAACATGTTTGAAACTGATCTCAGGACCATTTAGAAACCATTACTTCCATAGATCATATCTCATAAAATACAACGAACCAACATTTGAAATTTTTACCTAAGTTAATTTTGTATATCTCCTCTATTCTGTAAAAATTTCATAGTCTGAAGTGTCCCAGAAAAGAATTTATTGTGAAAATGTCAAACTAACATGTTTGAAACTGATATGAGGACCATCCAAAAACCCTAACTTCCACAAAGCATATCTTAGAAAGTACAACGAACCAAAATCTGAGATTTTTACCTGAAGTACTTTTGTATGTATCCTTTGTTCTTAAAAATTTAACAATCTGAAGAGTCCCATAAAAGAAGTTATAATGAAAATGTCAAACTGACATGTTTGAAATTGATTTCAAGAGCATTCAGGAACCCTAACTTCGACAGGGAATATATGAAAGTATAATGAACCAACATCTGAAATTTGTACCACATGTACACCAAAATTTATCCTCCATCTTTGGAAACTTGAAAGGTTTGAAATGTCCTAAAAAATAAGTTATAGTGAAAGTGCCAAGCTGACAGGTTTGAAACTGATTTCAGGAGCATTTAGGAACCTTAACTTCCACAGGGAATATCTCTAAAAGTATAGCGAACCAACATCTAAAATTTTTTCCACATGTACACCAATATCTCTCCGCCTCTTCAAAATTTCAAGGTCTAAAATGTCCCAGAAAAAAAAAAGTTATTGCGAAAATGCCAAGATGACCTAAAACCGATTTCACAACTCTTCCCTTTTGGAATGATATTCAATCTTTGCTCATCCATTTTTCACACACTCACTTTATCTCCATACTTTATATTTTTATGTGTTTTCATAACCCTTCATGAAGGGACATGTCTATTAATTAAATAATTAATTTCCAATACCGTGGGAAAATACCCCAAACCCATGGGTTTGAAACCACCATTTCACTTTTTACTTTTTCACATGCACCCATTTTTTAATATATATATATCTTGGAAATGTTGTGTGTATTGTAATATTGTAATATGGCATTAATGTCAATATTAATCCTTTGACATTAATGACAATAATTCCAACATGTAGATGGAACATGAACAAACATAACATCAAAAACAAGTCGATAAAGAAAACATTAGTTTAAATAACCAAAGTAGAATATTCCCTACAAGTGATAAAAAAAATTAGGCATGTACATAGCTCGAGTGATGATAATAATTCAAGTGATGAATGACAATCAATATAATTGAATGTTACTACAAGTTGTATGTTTTGGAATATTTGTCTGTAAAAATCATAGATTTTGTTTAATGTACTCAACATAATGTCCTAATTGCATGAGAACATGTTACCAATAAGTGTGACAATTACATATTGGTTGCATTTTGATTATTGTGGACCTTTACATTATCCCATTTTGTATGACAATGGGTCTTTTATTCATATATAATAAAATGGGTTTCTTATTTTATTGCATTGTCGAATGTTGTAAAATGGTGTGTTGTTGATTAATTAATATATGAATGATTTACATCATTACAAATAATAGAGGTGTAAATCGTTGGATAATGCATTAATGCAATCATTATCAAAACACAATAACAAAAAGATAAAAACAATATTATTATAAAAAAAAAATTGATTTTGAGATAACTAATGGAAAAATTGTAAAAAAACAATTAATTAATTAATGTATATATATATATATATCAAGGTGCATCGTATTCTTTTGAACTCACTAAACGGTTTGTTCCATAAAATAGACGACGATGTGTTTTTATCAATACACACTAGTGTCCATTAATTAAATAGAAGCATCGGTGCCCATTAATTAAATATAAGCATCGGTGCTAACAATTATGAAAAAAATGTGTTGCTTTAAGCGACAAAATGCACGATTGATTATATTTTTTATTTTAAGTGATATAGCGTACGAGTAACCTCACCGGTGCTTTATATATAATGTATGCACCAGTGCTTTATATATAATATATGCACCAATGTTTTATATAAAATATATGCATTGGTGCTTTTGTATATAATATACGCATTGGTGCTTTAATTATCATATATGCACCAATGCTTAGTAACAAAAACTGGTACTGACATCTCACCTCAATTTATGGAAAATTCATTATCCTTTCGTGCATGTGGTAGTACAGGCACCGATGCGACCATCTACAAGAGCATTGGGGCGTAATATTTATTCAAACACCGCTACTGCTTAAAAAACAACATACATCGATGCATACAATAACAATAAAGCACCGATGTTTCATATAACATAAAATGTGGTATAGGCATGTAATATTTTTAAGAGCACCAGTGCTTTGTGATTGGGTGTGTGCACCGATGCGTGTTACTTAAAAATACATCTGTGCATAAGAACGCATTGGTGCATGATTAAAACGTGCCAATGTGTTTGTTACCAATAAAATAATTGACAAAAAAACCTCCTCTACAATATTTGCTTGTCCAAAAAAAAATTAGTTATAAGGAACATCTGTTAAAACCTCCACTTGGAATAACAAATTTTGTAGCGAAGGATTTTTTGAAAATTTTTCCAAATCTTTTGGTACTAAAAACCTCCACAAAAACCTCTGCTACAATGTGTTCTCCTTGTATTGTTGGAATTCTCATTGCCATGGGTTTACACTAAATCCTCCAATATCCTCCCTCTAGGAATCATTGGTTGAGTATCACCTAAGGATCCCATCATCTGTAGCCTTATCAAAAAGTAGATATTCTAGACGATAATCTCAATCATTTGTCCCTGCACCAGAAAGGATCCTATGTTAGCATCCTAGTACTATGAAATACAAGAGAGAATCCCCTCCTCTTCCCTCATCAGTGGTTCCCAATATACTTGAGAAACTCATGTCGTGCTAAATCCCCTCGAACCACTTGCTTCCCACTGATCATAGAATGGAAATCTTCAAACTCTCTCTCTCTCTCTCTCTCTCTCTCTCTCTCCATAAGAATTTCAACCCAATCATGCTTGCACAAAACCAAATTTTGTTAGTAATTTGTCCCTTGTAGGTATTATCTATGTTCCATACTCCTTTTTCCCCTTAAAATTTCCTTTCCTAGACATTTTTGGGCCAAAAAAATCCAACTAGAATAGTGCAAAAAATCCCATGTTTTTTGTGCTAGACCAAAGCGAAAACTAGGGGCATTTTTTGCGCTCTAGTACAAAAAATGGCCTCATTTTATGTGTTGGCCCAAAATAATTTTTCTAAGGTCCCCCCGGGGCTCAACAAGACCTATTCTAAAAAGGTAATCCATTAGAAATTATTATGAGGTTTAGGCCACCCACCTAATACACACTAACTAAAATTCCAATGGCCGATTTATCCGCAATGAACACATAAGGATTGAAGGTCTTCTCCTCCACTCGAAATTTAGAATGCACAAATGAATTTGAATTTGGGAATTTAACACTATTTATAGAAAAACCCTTGTTTTTCCTTTGCCTCATATGAACTCTGATTGATGTGTTGTATACATTGTCAGAATCATATTTATGAGCCCTTCAAAAGGTTATTCTTGAATTTTCTTGCTTTCATACTTCATTTGAAAGCATTTTATCTTGGGAGAATTAAAGAAGGTACCTTTTTATTTGAATTTCTATACATTCATTATATTTTGTGAAGCACCTTTACGCTTTAACATTAGTTGACTTGTGTGTAATAATTCACCATGGAAACTCTCTTATCTCTATGGAATGTGGTCCCTTTTAGGTATATCTTCTTAAGTAGCATTTATCATTGCATAGCTCCCTCAAGAATGTTGCATTTATCTTTCATTCCCTTAAGAATCACTTGTAGGACCACCCTCACTTGGGTAGATGGATTAGTTCATCCATGTTTTGCATTTGCCATCTAACAAGTGATAGTGGCTCCCCTCCATGGGTGCCCTAGTATAGTGAACCTCGTTGCATTTTGGTGCCCATGTTGTTCAATCCTCCCTAAGATTGGGATTCTTATGCACTATTGATTGATATTTGTTGGATTATCACATATCACAATCCCTTCACTTCATCCATACTTTGAATATTCTTCATTTTTATACCACCATTCATCCTCTACTGAGGATAATACAATTCATGCCCCTACCCTTGTTTTCTTTGATTTGTAGTTTTCAACTTTAAAATTACATCCATCTGATTGCTTATTGGGGAATTTATCTCCTCATTTCCCCCTTATTTCCCCATTTGGTTTCCCCATCGGGGTTCCTCTTGGAAATTGTGTCTCTCAACAAATTTGATTGATCTTTTCATGGGACCCTTGTCCCTATGATATTTCTTATCCTCCTGGAACCCCTTTGGAAATACCAAGAGGGTATTGTGCTTCTTTGGAAATATTATCAATTATGGTAGCATCCCTTTGTTTCCCTTGTTCATATAATTTGTGATGAGTCACCCTTGTGTCCCATGGTGTTTTTTCAGTTCCTCTTGAATCGTATTACATTTTACCCTTATATCCATTAGTTTTACCCATCCATTCTTTTCAAATTTTTACCTCTAATTGTCCCCTTGGTTTCCTGATTTTTCCTTGAGAATCTCTTTTCCTAGTAATTGACCATTCCCTATGGAATGTTTTCAATCTCTACCAGGTTAGCTCTGCATTTATGCTCTAAACAAGGAAATTCTTAATTATACTTCCCTTTTCCTTTCCATCATCCTTTGGTGTCATTCTCTATCATTCACACTCTAATTTCCACCTCGTGTTGGTCTTAAGGAGTCCTCGATGCCTTAGTTCCAGTGGGTCGTTCCCTATCAAATTTAGCATCTATATTTTATTGGTCTAGATTAGAGAATAGTGTACCTTGGGCTTGTCTTCCTTATTGATGGGTGCCTCAAACCAAGCAGTGAGAGTTCTCATTGATCTTTGACTCTGTTATTTCTCACATGCTCAATTCTAGATCATTATTTGTAAGGTACCATATCTATTATAATAGCTGAAAAACATAAATATTGCAAAGAATAACAACGGAACAACACAATAGATGAAACCACAACACCAAAATAATATATTTATTGATATGAAACAATATTCACTTGCCTCTTCGAGGGGGAAACCTCTAGCATAGAAACGCTCTATTACAATAATTCTCAAGACAAAAATTATCATACCCTCAACTCTTATTTATACTAAATCTATCTACCAAAAGAACAATCTAGAGGAAGATATTCTAGAAGCAGAAGCTTCTATTAGGTCTTCTTACATTTGAATTATTCTTCCTTATTACTATGAATTATTAATATTGGCCTTTATTACATGGAAAATACATTATTCTACCTACGCGAGGGGTTAGGGAGGTTAGGTCCCTAACATACCCTCCCCCTTAAAAAACATCCTTGTCCTCAAGGCTTGAGATGAGGAAATTGATGCAGAATGGTAGCTGGCTCCCAGGTAGCATCTGATGGAGTTGTATCTTTCCATTGTACTAACACTTCCTTGATGGTGCGCTGATGGAGAAGACGCTTACACTGGTCCAAGACTGCTTATGGTTGCAACCAGATGGATCCTTCTTCATCCAACTCGAGAAGACTGGTTTGAGTTTGGCACTTAGTTCCAATCACCTTCTTTAAGCATGAGACATGAAAAATAGGATGGAGCTTAGAATGACTAGGCAAATCTAACTGATAAGCCACATGTCCCACATGCTTGAGAACTGTATAAGGACCATGAATTTGGGCGTCAGTTTCTGACAATGGTCATCCTTGAGTGAAGTATGCTTATAAGGTTGCATTCAAAGAAACACATGGTCCCCTTCAACAAATTTATGTTATGAGTGACCTTGATCTTCTTGTTGCTTCATGTGATTCGAAGCCATGACCAAATTCTCTTTGAGGGTATGAAGAATAGCCTCTCAAATTGTAAGAGTTTGGTCAACTACCTAGACCTTCGAGACGTTGGGCATGTATGAGAGAAATGAACATGGATTTTTTCCATTTATTGCTTCAAAAGGAGTCATGTGATTAGTTGTATGGTAAGAAGTGGTGTACCACCACTCAGTTAGGGGTAACCATTGAGCCCACTAATTTTTCCTTTAAGATGAAAAACACCTCAAATATGTTTCCAAACACTTGTTGACAACTTCACTTTGACCATCAGTCTAGGGATGATGGCGGTGTTGAGATGAAATTGTGTTCTCTGTAGCCTGAACAATTCTTGCCAAAAATTGATGGTGAAAGTGGGATCTTTGTCAGAAACAATAGAATGAGGCATTCCATGAAGCTTGAATATATGATCCATGAAAAGTTGAGCTATAGTGGAGGCAGTAAATGGGTGTTGAAGAGCACATAAATGAGCATACTTCGAAAGATGATCAACTACCACCATGATGACTAACTTATTTCGCAATTTAGGTAAGCCAACAATGAAATCCATAGACATATCCCTCCAAATAATATCCCTCCAAATAGCAGGTGGAACGGAAGCAGTTGTAGTGTTCTCGTGGATTTGACTATTTCTCCCTTGTTGTGTTGACAAGCATCACATTCTTCCACAAAAGTGTGAACGTCATGTTTCATACCATCCTAGAAAAAAGAACGTTTGACCCTATCATAGGTTTTGGTAAACCCTAAGTTCCCCATTGTGGGTGTAGCATGAAGCTCAGAAATCACCGTGGATTTAAGTTGTGACTATTTACTTAAATACAACTGGCCTTTGCAGCAAAGCTCATCATTGTGCCAAGAGTACCCTAGGGAAACTAGAGAATTGTCTTGCAATTGTTGGATCAGACGTGAAATTTTGGGATCTTGCATTCATTCCCGATGAACAACTTTGTTCCAATTTGGTACAATTAAGGAGAGGGGAAAAAGGGACCCTTCATCTTCATATTTTCTTGAAAGAACATCAACAACCACATTGCCTTTTCCTTTCTTGTAAATGATCTCATAATCATATCCAAATAGATTAGTCACCCATTTTTGTTGCTCCGGGGACAAAAGATGTTGCTCCAAAAAATACTTGAGGCTCTGATAATATGTCTTAATTTGGAAGCATTGCCACAATAAATAAGGGAACCATATATCCATTGCATGTAGAATAGACAACATTTCCTTTTCATACATTGATTGGCCCAAATGTCACTCTGACAGTTGTTTGTTAGTAAAAGACAAAGGCATACCATATTGCATAAGGACGTCTCCAATTCCTCTCTCGGAAGCATCACATTATGGGACAAAGGTCTTTGTGAAGTCAGGAAGGGAAAAGACAAGAGTGGTGCACATAGTCACTTTCGAGGCTTTAAAGGAATGATCGATTGTTGGATTCCAAGTGAAAGAATTGATTTTAAGGAGAGCAATGAGAGGCATCGCAATATTTCCATAATTCTTAACAAACTTTCTATACTATCTTGTTAAACCCAAAAAACCACGCAAGTGTTTGAGAGTCTTAGGGTGAGGCTAATCCTGCATAGCTTCAATCTTCTTAGGATCCACTTTGACACCCACCTTGCCAACAATATAACCCAAGTACTCGAATTTCGAGGCTCCAAAAAGACATTTATATTGTTGAAGGAAAAGTTAGTGCTAAGATTGTATATGAAGAACTCGATCCACATGAGCATGATGGGTTGTCCAAGTTTTACTATATATGAGAATATCATCAAAGAAAACTTAGAAAAAATAACGGAGAAAAGGACGTAAGACATGATTCATGAGGCTTTGGAAAGTGGAGCGAGAATTACACAAGGCCAAGGGAATGACCAAGAACTCATAGTGGCCCTTATTAGTTCAAAATGTAGTCTTAGGTTCGAAATGTAGTCTTAGGAATGTATGCCTCTTTCATACATATATGGTGGTATCCATAACAAAGATCAAGTTTAGTAAAGAATTGGTCATTACTTAATTCATCCAAGAGATCATCAATGACAGGAATGGGAAATTTTTATTTGATGGTGAGTTTGTTGAGGGCGTGAAAGTCT
>JZKD02S1353138.1:143870-157378 GCA_000966675.3 Picea glauca
CACTAATAACACAATAACACATAACTACATTCCCATTGGGTACCTCCCTAGGTACCCCATATTACCTCCCTAGGTATACCACAATTTCTATTGCATTATTGTGTTAGATATGATAGACAATTATGTGGAGTATATCTAAGTTGATAAGTGATCTAGGCATGTTGCATTGTTCTAAGTATTAGGTTCACTTGATATTTCCTTTGGTTGTAGACATCTTTGTCCTGCAACCCCCCCATAGTTGCTTCGAGTGAGACTGCATCTGCTTCGCAGGTGTTGTTGCAAGGGCTAGTAGTTAGAGCTTGTTGGTGCGCTCTCGGAGCTGAACCCTGGGTCTGCCCTTGTGCCAACAAATGGTTATGTTGTTGGGACCTGAAACTGTGATTTTTGGGAACTGAGGAAGAAGAAGCTTTGTGCAAAGATCCGACCTGAAATTGTGAAATCTCTATGCATAGATCTCTCGCTCTAGTGTGCAGTACTCTACTTAGTTTGACAAGTTATGTGCTAAGGAAAAGAAGTCTGATCTGAAGAAAAGAGGTAAGATCTGAAAGCTTTGTGCTCTGAGAAAGGTAAAAGTGAGAATTTTTTATTAAAAGAGGTAAGATCTGCAAGCTCTCTGCTCTGATAAAGGTAAGAATAGTGAAAAGTTTTAGATCTGAAAGCTTTGTTCCCTATAGAAGTAAGATAAGTGGAAATTTTTTCTTTAATAGTATGGATCTAGGTATGTTTGATAGATTATGTCATAGCTTAAAAACTAGGGCATTAATAGAAAGAAGGTTTGATATGAGTAGGTATGATAAGAATAGTGAAAGATATGTTATACCTATGCATAGAAAGAATGTTTGGACTAACAAGTGGATGCAGGATCCTAGAAAGAAATGTTTGCAGGTTAGCTACCATGATCCTAGCACACAATACATGAGAGGCTGGGGATCATTTAAAAGAAAGAGAGGATTAACCCTCTGTTATAGTTGCAGAAAACCAGGACACCTTGCTAAGGAGTTCCCTGGGAGAAGACATAGTTGTCTTTGCTGCAAAGCTATGGACCATGAAGTATTGGATTTCCCTAGAATGATTGCTAATCTCGAAGAAATGAACATGAGACAAGAAAACCCTAAGGTAGATCCAGAAACTAAGGTTATGGCAGAACCCCAGAAATACTCAGAAAAAGTATTGCTACATATGAGAGAAACCATGAATGACCACCGACATGTCAGATTATCAGAGATCTTCAAAGAAAAAGAATGCATTGAAGCAAGAATAGGAGACTTCGACGTTGACTATGTTCTGGATGAGGAAACACAAGTAAATTTTATGACAGAAAGAATTTGGGAACTTTTAGGAAAGCCTGTTATGATTCCTTCACTTGGAGGAATAGGATTATTCCAAGGAAATCTGATAAACCTATGTGGGAGGCTCACTCAGATACCTATGAATGCAAATGGAACTTCGACAGAAGAAGATTTTGAGATTATTAAATTTACTGAGGACAACGCTCCATTTACCATGTTACTAGGAAAACCTTGGGTTGGCAGAGATCAAGCCATACGAAAGGAAGAAGAAGAAGTTTTAGAAGAAAAGAAGAAAAAGTTAGAATATTTTATAACTAGAAGGATCACACACTTGATTGAAGAACAGGAGAACAGATCGCAGCTATTTAACAACAATGACATAGATGTCAAAGTTGTAAGAACACTAGAGGACCCACAAAAGAATGAAATACCTATCCCAGATAAAGAAGAACTATTACCCTTGAAAGAATCTCAACAACGTGAAGTCACCATGTCAAAAGAAGATAAGAATCAAAATGGGAAAAGGAATACCGAGACGAAGCTCATTGGAAAGAAGGCTAGAAAACTAAGTAAGAAGAGAGCTAATATTGAAAAGTTGTAGAAAGATCCAGAAGGAACCTCGTAGAAGGAAAATTTGCAAAATTGGAGCTTCGTCGGGATATCAGAACAATGACACATGACACTTCACCATGGCGAAGCAATATAGTCGTTGGGGGCATTACAACTATCAATCGACGTCTGAACAGGTAGAAAGGCATTTATGGTCAGACAACTTGCCATCAGACCGTTGGAACCACGTGGTAATGGACAAAACAGATTTAATGAAGGCTTCATACCCATTGCAAGAGACTTGTTGCCGAGTTACCTATTTATCCCGTCACGCCATGCACCGAGAACACTTTTTCTAACCGAGAGTTTGAGCCCATAGACTAAGTTGATTTTTCACAGTGATCATCGTGCTCTTGCTGTCTATTCTATTGCAGTGTCTAAGTTACCCTCCAAACCCGATATTTTCCATCCCGAGCGCATATGTCCGAGGAGCTTATCGCAGTCGAAGAATCTATGACAGAAGTACTCCTCGACCTGATGACTGAAAGAGTCATGTTGAAGAGAGGATTATTTATAGGGATCCAAGATTCATCCACAAGAACAGTGCAAGCGTCCCCGTCGCCTAACCACAGAGCCGGACCATCCCGACCATCAGATGAAAAGCGAACCAAACACAAGTATGACTTAGCGAATCCCAAATTGATCCCAACCATATTACCCACCTATATTCCACCTTTGATCGACGCAGTCAATCGAGACAGTGTGCCCAGATATTTTGAATACACCTTGGCCATTGGGTACCTCTCGAAAGAGATCCACGTAGTTCTAGCAGACCAAGATAAGATTGCAGCGTTGAAGTTTATCAACTTCAACCTCGGAGATCGCAAATTCTATAACATGCTCGCCCCGTACAAATACCTGACCAGGACGAAGGGAAATAACTCTAAGATAATCCCCCAATTGTGGCCGATGAACCTCGCACAATCCACCCTGCTCAATGTCATGAAGATTCCACACTTTGGTAGACACCAAGAATTCAATGCATGTGTCAAAATGTTTCTTTCTTTTTACCACAACGACTATTTGTGGATAAATGGTCGTATCATAGTTGATCTGACACTGATCAATCAGATCACATGGTTGAGTATGCAAGGACCTGATCCACGGGAGTTTTACCCCGAAAAAGCCATGAATCGCGCTCTAGCACAGAAGATCAAAGACACCTATGGCGATGTCAAGAAGGGAACACGAGGCTACAAGGTAGCTTCTATCCAGAGTGGCACAGTGTGCGTCTCCTGTCAGTTGATTGCAGGGAATTTAGTAAGAAAGAACAGACCTACCCAAGTCACTGGTTTTGTAGTTGACCTCACAAGGAAGTGCACGGAAGGCCTTCAGATGAACTGGGCAAAGTACCTGGTGAACCAGTTGGAACTCGACTGCAGAGAAGCACGAGATCAAGGATATGAATTCCATTTCAGCTAACTCTTGATCCTTATATCATTTATTTCCTGGGAGATGCCGGAAGGTGCGACCTTCCGAAGCATAGAGCATTTTGAACCTCTAGCCTCGAAGTTCACTGCCCTTTGGTATTCAAGCAACATGAATAAATAGTGGCAGTCAAATGTTGTTTTTCATACCTACTACAACCAGCTGAAGAGAGCCATCTAGTCCGAGCCTCGCATGACTCTAAACACTGTACACTGGTTCCGACCTTTGATGAAGTTCAGTGCAGATCGACATTTTATTTACATCACAACACGCACCGACGAACACAAGCAAAAACTTCAATCCTACTATAAGCTGACGGAGGAGGACTTGGAGGAGATCACTAAGGATTAGTCGATGGATCTCCTTATTCCAGCAGACCCTGCAGAGATATCCAACATCGACAGCCCATAAACTGCGCAAGATACACCTGGACCTAGCAGAACAAAGAAGACCAAAGAAGTCCAAGAATTAGACAACGCATCTGTGAAGACTGCTTCCATATCACCAAAGAAAGGAGGCGATGACAAAGAGTTATATGACAAAGAATTCAAATAGAAGCAAGGAGAYGAGGTTAATCCCATGAAGAAGAGGAAAGGTTCRCCTCTGAAACCTTCCTCCCGGAAGAAATCGAAGGCCACCATGACCAAGATGCAGACTTTCCTCACCTCCGATGACTTCGACTTCCTCATAGMAGCCCTMCAAGATGCTTCACTAGAAATTGTAGAAAAACAAGAAGCAAAACAAGAGGAGATGTATGATCAAATTGAGACTGAACTCTGAGGGGTACATCAGGCCCTCCAGTCCAGCCGYGCAGTCTYCACCACGTCGTTGCCATCAKGAGAGCTTGAGTTGGGAGATGAGCCAGCTCARCTCCACCACCTAGTTGATACAGTAGAAGCTTGCCTTTRATGAGAATAGGAAGAAACAGAGCAAGCCACCCAAGCTTTGAAACAAGTACAAGGAGTACTTGTAGAACAGTGTCGAGCTGCAGAACAGGAAAATATTTCCCTCCAAGCGAAGTTCRACGAAGAAAAAGCACAGATACAAYAAGGAAAAGAACAGTTGCTCGTCGAGAAACTTGAAGTAAAGGAAGTAGTCAACAGATCACTTCGCTACATCAGAGTTCCTCTGATGCAACAGAATATTGCTTCATAGGCTGAGGCRCTGGAGATCACCATGAAACTAGAATCAGCCCCTATAAGAGAATCCAGCTCAAGTATGAGTCAAATATTGAGTCAGCTAACTAGTTTGTCTCTATAGGTCGAGGATATGAAGAAAGACAATGGAAAAGATAAAAGAGAAGAGATATTGTGTGTTAGATGCAGATCAAAAGTCCATGACAAGGAACATTGTCCCCTATTCCATGAATACTTGGCCTCTGGAGCTCCGAGCCCATTGAAGAAAGTCACCTTACCCTGGTGCGAGGTATGCAGAAATAGACATCACCCTGGTGAGTGTTATTACATGCAAAATTATGTTCAAACACCCACAAATTTGTATTGCACGTTTTGTAAGTCAGTGGGGCATGATGATAGGGATTGTAGGGCTTACGATCTCATGCATGAAAGGTCAAGAGACATATACAAAATTCAAGGTGAAGTACAACAAGAAGGAAACATTACGCAGTATAACTCCCCTGGGAGAGGAAACTTCAATCCTTGCGGTGGATTCAAAGGATGAGGACGAGAATGAGGTATGGGTCAAGGCCGAGGAAAGATAATATGTTATAATTTCACATAGCCAGGACACCTGGCAAGGGACTGTCAGAACCCTTGTACCACTTGCATCTATTGCAATTCCTTTGAGCATGTTATTGAGGAATGTCCAGCATTTTTGGCTAAGATTCAGGAAAGATGAGGACCTTAGCAAAACCCATAAGTGCAACTAATATACGCTAAACCTCGCGGAGAAGACCCTAGAGTCGTTGTTATTTCTAGAGGAGGCATTGTTACAGGAGAATACATAATGACCCAAGGAAAGACTACAGAAGACTCAAGAGTCTGGAAAGCTACAGAGAAGACCCAAATTTTTTATGCAAAGAAAGAAAGACAAATATTTGAGGAGGAAAGAAAATATTTCAAAGCAAACCAAGGCTCGTCATCAAAGACACGGCGAGAATTAAGTGAGTATGGAATGCCTCTGGCATTCAATCAGTCGGCTTTGCCAAAAGAAGGAAAAGAGGTAAGTAAGCTCATGGAATTTTTATATACTTGTATTAAGTTGATTCAGGATGAGAGTGTTGTACAAGAGTTACAAAATTTAATTAGACAGTATGAGATAGGAAGGATAGACCCTTTACTGAATAAATAAGTACATCAACTATCCAAGAAGAGAAGGACAAATAAGGAACTACACTTGAATGCTCAAATTGGAGAATATGATATAGACTATGTGGTCCTCGATTTAGGATCGGAAGTCAATGTCATGACGAAGCAAACCTGGGCACTGATGGGAAAACCGAAGTTGATCTATTCCCCTATCAGGCTTAGGATGGCTAATCAGCAAGCAGTAAGCCCCTTTGGCATATTGGAACATGTCCCTATGGACATCGACGAAGTAAGGACGTTTGCATATTTTGAGGTAATTGAGATAGTTGATGATAGTTTTCCTTACCCTACAATGTTAGGAATTGATTGGGCTTTCAATAATTCCACTGTGGTTGATTTAAACAAAAGACATCTGACTTTTGAAAGAGATGGCCTTAGGGTCATTGCACCTTTAGATCCAGATGAAGGTCATCGATACACAAAACCTATCAAAGAAGAAGACCGCACATATGAACTGAAAAACATATACAAACTAACAGCCAGACAGCAGGATTACATTAATCCTACGGCCAATGGAAACTTAAGTTGGCGAAGTGATAGTGCATTTTCATCAGATTCAAAAGAAGAACTGGAGAACTAGCATAACAAAATGTATGAAGTATCTACAAGGAGATGTGCTAGATTAACCAAAGAAGTTCGTTGGATCGATACAACAGTAAGTAACTTGCCCACTTTTGATGGTTTGAATCCTTTAGAAGCCTTCTTAGCGGACTTTGAATCAAGTGTACCAACACAACAGAGATTGTTGGCAATGGATGAGGCCATGAAATCCACACCAGCAAGATGGTGGGGGACACACAAAAACAACATTACAGAATCGGTACAATGTCGTACCCTGATGACTGCACGATTCTCAGCACAAGTGGAAGGTTGCGAAGTTCGGTACACAAGTCAAAGTTTCCCAAAGGACCATGTACAAAGTTGCGAGGAATCCTGGAGAAACATTCCTCAAGAGAAATGGGTGCACAAGGTCATTAACACACTCGACACAACCCCTATCAACTGATACCTTCAAGCGGAGCTGCACCTCATCACTACAGATTGGGAAGGTATGACTAAGAATTTTGTAGCTACATTTTTATTTGAAAGTCAATATCCTTCATTAGATCAAGCATTACAGACTATAAGACAAAAAGTGTTTGAGAAGGCCTCTAGCCCCCCTTTAGAACAAGAAGAAGACGAATAGACTGTGCCCCTTCAGAAAATGCAAGGTTGTTACAACATCAATGTTGATGAAGACGATGATCCTAGGAAGGTGAACATAGCATAAAAAGAAGGCCAAAGAGATGAGGAAGGACTAGGAGTTGAGTTACCATTCATCGGACAACCGATCAAGATTAAGAAGGTCAATATTAGAACAGAGCAGACACCTAATATTGCAAATGTTGGAGATTATTGGGATGTTTCTACCATTGACAAGATTACAGAGTTACTGCATGAATATCAGGACTTGTTTCCAACAAAGTTCACTAATATGAAGGGCATTAAAGGGCCTATGGGAGAGATGAAGATCCCTTTGAAGCCAGATGCAACACCAGTCAAACAGAACCCTACAGATTGAACCCTAAATATAAAGAGAAAGTAAATATTGAGCTCGACAGAATGCTGGAAGCAGAGATCATAAAACTCGTGGAAGAATCATAGTGGATAAGCCCTATGGTGGTGCAAGACAAGAAGACAGGAGAGATCAAAATCTGTGTAGATCTCAGGAAGCTGAATGATGCATGTTTACATGACCCCTTCCCTACGCCATTCACTGACAAAGTGTTAGATAATGTGGAAGGCCAAGAAGTATATTCTTTTACAGATGGATTCTTGGGATACCCTCATATCCAGATTGCCAAGGAAGATCGCCATAAGACCACATTTGCAACAAAATGGGGATCCTACTAGTATATAGTGATGTCGTTTGGATTAAAGAATGCCCCAACCATGTTTTCCAGGGTGGTGGTCGAAGCATTCAAAAAGCTCCTACATAAATTTTTAGAAGCATATTTTGATGATTGGACTGTTTTTAGTTTACTGGAAAATCATATTGAATGTCTAAGGCTAATGTTCAAAAAATGCAGGCAGTGTCAAATTGCCTTGAATCTGAAGAAATGCATCTTCTTCTCACCATTTGGAGTGATGTTAGGTCATATTGTATGCAAGTAGGGATTTCTGGTAGATCCATCTAAGATTTCCATTATAGTTGACCTACCCCCTCCTACTTCAATCAAACAGCTACACACTACGTTGGGACACACATGATACTACATGAAGTTCATTAAAGGATATGCCCAGATCACAACACCTATGGAGAAGCTTTTGAAGAAATATTGTCAGTTTAGTTGGACAGAAGAATGCCAGTAGAGTTTCGACACACTAAAACAGAAAATGGTTACTGCGCCTATTCTGGTCTTCCCCGATTGGAGCAAGGAGTTTCATGTGCATGTCGATGCATATTCTATTTCCTCAGGAGCAGTGTTAGCACAACCTGAGAAATGAGATACTGACCATCCGTTATCTTTTTCTAGCAGGAAGCTATCAACTGCTGAGATTAATTACACCACCACTGAGCGAGAAGGGTTAGCCATGGTGTATGCACTGAAGAAATTTTGCCACTACTTGTTGGGAGGACACTTTAAAATGTTTACTGATCACTCCATGTTGAAATACCTAGTCAACAAACTAGTGTTGGGGGGGAGAATATGCAAATGGCTTCTGCTATTTCAGGAATATGACTTTGAGATCATAGTAAATCCAGGAAGAATGAACAAAGGTCTTGACCACTTGTCAAGGTTGGAACATGGCGAAGAGCCGACCATTTTGGAGGATGCACTATCAGATGCATAGTTACTGGCCATTAGAAATATTGATGACCACTTCATAGATATAGTCCAGTTCCTATCAACGGGAATGGCACCTAGAGAATATAGAATTCCACAGAAGAAACAACTAGTAGTGCGCACTGAAAACTTTTCACTTATAGCAGGACAACTATACAAGATGGGACCTGATGAGATATTGAGAAGGTGTGTTATGGAGGCAGAGCAACCATTGATCCTCATAGAATCTTATGAAGGCATCACAAGAGAACATTACGTAGGGAAATCAACTATGTAGAAGGTTCTTAGAGCTGGCCTTTGGTGGCCTACCTTACACAGAGATGTTAAAGACTATTACAGAGCCTGTGATGTATGCCAAAGAGTTGGGAAACCATCCAGAAGAGATGAAATGCCATTAGCACCACAGTTGACCCTACAAGCATTTGAGAAATGGGCCATTGACTTCGTTGGACCTATAAACCCACCAGGAAAGCGCATAGGAGAAAGATACATAATTATTGCAACATAATACTTGACTAGATGGGCCGAAGCAAGAACAGTTAAGGACTGTAGTGAAACTACAGTTGCGTGCTTCATATTTGATGATATCATAACTAGGTTTGGATGCCCAAATATCCTTATGAGTGATCAAGGAACACATTTCATAAATAAAACAGTTGAAGACCTAACTGAGGAATTTGCAGTTCATCATCAGAAGAGCACGCCTTACCATCCACAAGAAAATGGGACGGTGGAAATATTCAACAAGATCTTGGAGGAAGCGTTGACGAAGATTTGCAATGTGAACAGGGATGACTGGGATTTAAGAGTACCAGTAGTACTATGGGCCTATAGAACCACTTGCAATAAACTAACAATGCAAACCCCTTTTAAGTTGGTGTATGGTCTTAAAGTCATTGTCCCAATGGAATGTTTGGTACCAAGCCTAAGAATTGTTGCCTTTACAGATATGGCTGACACTAGCGCTGTTCGAGAAAGGATTACACAGTTGATCGAACTAGAACAAGACAAATTTATTGCAGGATTCCATCAGCAGGTACAAAAGGAAAGAGAGAAGGCCTATCATGACAGGCACATCAAGAAGAAGGCATTTAAACAAGGCGATCTAGTACTGGTATATGACAGTAAGTTCATGAAACATCTTGGGAAGTTCAGAACGCATTGGCTCGGGCCATATGAGGTCACCTATGTTACAGAAGGAGGAGATGCACAGTTGAATACTTTGAAGGGGGAATGGAAGGAAGGATTAGTGAATGGGAGCTGGTTGAAATTGTATTATGACAACCAGTTGCCCCACAACTCTCAGTAAATGCAAGAGGAAAAGGATCTAGGTACCAGGTGCAGTTGAAACTAGGTACCAGACACAAAAACGATAGTTTGCAAAAGGAAGGAGAGGAGGCATCGAACAGAAAGCAGAGGTTTCCCTGTGCAGTCTGAAGTCGAAGTAACACATAAGGATCATATCTGAAGTGCCTCGGATGAGTCACAAGTGAGTTTTGGGGGCCTATTGGCCCTTGGTTATATAAGTATGTGAAGATCAAGGAATAAAAGGCAGAATGTGAACTGTGTGGAAGACACAGTGACTGTTGCTGGGTCAAAGTGAGCAAAAGAGAAGAAAATATGGAGTGAAGTCAAAGGAAACAAGTCGTTGAATGAGGAGACCAAGGACGACAGATCAACAAGAAAGAAGGATCGTGGAAAATTCAGTAAGCGAAGAAAGCCACAATTGGATTATTTGGAGCACTACGCGAGAAGGAAGGAAAGACAGGCTAGCGAAGCCCTGAAAATGTGTGTCAAGTTGACCTAGGGTTTTAGACACCTGGGGTTTTGGCATCTAGGGTTTGTGACACCTAGGTTTCGACCTAAGGATGTCGGTGAGCTATTGTAATGTATAAATAAGAACCTAGATGAGGGAAGAGGGTTTGTTCTAGTTTTTTTTATTGTCATAAATGATTATTGTTGTGTGTGAGAGAGAGAAGTGCTAAGTGTGGAGTCTTCTGGTATTGTAAGATCTTCAACTGGGTGCGAAGATCAACCCTGCAGCTAGGTGCACAGGGAGGGAAGAGATAGCGAGGATAAGAGAGAATATCTGCTAGCTAAGAGCGCAGACAAGAACTATATGCTTCATCTTAATATAATATAAATCATAGTTCCGTGGACGTAGCCCTAGAGAGAGGGTGAACCACGTATATCTTGTGTCATATGTGTGATAGGTGTTCTGTTCTTTGTTATTGATATATTTCTATTGCATTATTGTGTTAGATCTGATAGACAGTTATGTGGAGTAGATCTAAGCTGATAAGTGAGCTAGGCATGTTGCATTGTCCTAAGTATTAGGTCCACTTGATATTCCCTTTGGTTGTAGACATATTTTTCCTACAACCCCCCCATAGCTACTTCCGGTGAGACTGCATCTGCTTCGCAGGTGTTGCCAAAAGGGCCAATGGTTATGGCTTGTTGGTGCGCTCTCGGAGTTGAACCCTGGGTCTGCCCCTGTGCCAAAATATCATAAAACTCAAAAGCTTGGAAAGGAGTGTAACACATCAAACGCCTTCTTTCATGCAGAGGAGAAGGGACGAATGCTTGGATGCTCTTACCATTACTGTCTTTACCAAATTTTTCTTAATATATTTGAACTTCAAATGAATCATCAAGTGTCTTTGGATTTTCAATGGAAGCATGAAAATATTATTCATCAATGTTTTATTCTTTAGGAGATGCAACAAAACATTCAATGGCCTCATCATTTTTAAGAGAAGAACAAGGTGCTTCTTGAGGCCTTTCTTCAACAAGGTTGTCTTTGTTGATCACATCATATATTTCCTTGACATTTTCAACATGGGGAATCCATTAGTTATCCTTTTCTAACTCTAAAATATTATGCAATAAAGGCACATGGGAGGGGCGAGAGGGGTGATCCTCTTCATGTAAATCATCATTAAGATTTAGTGGAGAAGGCTCACCATATTTTGCTTCAATATAATCACAGAAGAAAAACTATGCATCTTTTATTTTTCCTATTTTCGCAAAAAAATCATTTGGGGCACTGTCATTATATTCCATTATCAAATCATCAATATTTTATTCTATTTTATCTTGTATATCAAGAAATACACAAGCATATTCAACTTCTTCATAACCATATATCCAATGCCTTTCAAACTCTTTTATCAAATGCGAGAATGATTTTATTGTTTTAAGCTTAAAATTGCAATACCAATCCCATGCATTTTATCCTTGCATTGAATATGTGAATGTCATCAAGATATCTTCATATACAATGTTGTTTTTCACCACATAACTCATAAAATATTCAAGATGACTTGAATCCAACCAAGGATTTCCATGAAATTTCAAGACATTGGTAAATACATCAAGAGGGAGCATATGTGGACATATTGGAACATGTGATATATCCAAAGGAACAAATACATTTGCAATAAATTTATCTTGCTAGAAGCCATACTTGAAACATACAAGGTGATGATTTCTTGAAATTAAATAATTGCATACCAATTATACAAATACCAAATATGTGGAGTTTCCCATATACTTTGAGGATTATGAGAATTTGAGTTCATAAATAACTTTCCTATTCTTTGAATAAATTCAAATACCAAGTTATATTTGTCTTTAAGCTTTATTTATGGGAATTACTTCTTGTAGTGGATTTCTTCATTATATTTTCTTTCTGTGGAATTGTCAGATGAGATATTTAAATTAACATTCACAATATTCTCATCAAAATACAGATGCAAGATGAATCCCAACAAAAATCGGGAGATATAATTTCTCCCTAGCAATGGTGCCAAAAATGTTACCACCTAAACTAGCACCCTAGTGGAACTCCAAAAATAGGTGCTACCTTGGGGAAACAAGATGGGGATGGGACCATTGTCATCTCAGTACAATATCCCCTTCATTGTAGGCTAGCTCCAAAGGTCAAGTGGGGTATCCTTATCTACCAATGACATATCTATGAGTAAATATATTTAGTGAACTAACACCATCCAAGATTATGATTTACTTCAATGAATCCACAATATATATGACACATATATGACAACACAAAGTACAAGGATTCTAGCAATTGATTAAATGCCTTAAGATAACAATATGAAATCAATAGCATAAATCACAAATTATCAATTTAAGAGAAAACGGTTAGGATATAGTGGATGTGTGTGCCAAATTTGATGTAAAGATAAATAGTGAAGACAACTTCAGATTTGCATTAAGATGATTATAATTCCAACAAAAGAATGTTAGAAGAGGCTACTTAAAAGAAACCACTTTAAGCTACTTTAGAGCACTAGGAATGAAATTGTCTAGTTAATCATATGATAAATTAGGGACTAGATTAAGGTTGTCCCACACTTTTAAATATGCTTTATGATCAATAAACACATAATTCTAGATTTATAGTGAAGAATGAACCATCCAAGACAAAGATTTTCCACTTATATGCAAGATGTCTAGACATTTTAGCTGGGGCTTGAGATATGCAACAAATAAACATCCCATAGATGTAGAATCAAGGTCACAATAGACATATGAATTTAATAAATAATAACTTGAAGTAAAAGAGTGAATTCCCCCTTAGGTTATTGAATGTTAGAACTAGAATTCATCGAAACAATATCCAAATAATTATATGCAATTATAATCAATTTAGAGATGCATTTCACCAATAGAAATGTAAGATAAACTTGTAGTGATATTCTAGTTGATAAAATCGAAGCTAGTTCTATATGTAAATGAACTTTTAAGCATAAAACCTAGTTCTAGGGTTTCCTCAAATCTGATTTTTATTTCTGTTATGCCATTTCCAAATTTGAGAATGCCTTGAAATCAACCCAAAACAAGATAAGTAAAACCTTAAATCATAATGGTATAGGGCCGATTTGCCTCTTTGGGGTTTATAAATGAGAATTAAATCACAAACCCTTGATAAACTAGTCTAGGAAATTAAATGAAAAATGAAAATTACACTAGACTAGGAAAGAAATCAAAATTTTGATTTTTTT
>JZKD02S1353138.1:178957-202002 GCA_000966675.3 Picea glauca
TCAGGGGGGTCCAGAATCTCCTGTGGACCGTAGATCTGGGCACCAACAGCTCAGTCGTAGATCTAGGACCGATCTTTAATCTCCAGGGTGCAATTCAATATATGATGCAGAACTTAGGCTAAATGAATTTTTGTGGGTTTTGCGTGCAACTTCTTTTGCATTTTATCGCCATGGGGTTTAGAAAAACATTTCATCATCAAGATCTTTCACTTTCCATCGATCATCTTACCCATTTTATTGAAAAGAAAACAACTAACCTATGTCCTAACCTACTCCTTTCTGCCTTTAGCCCAACTTAAATTGTTGGGCTAAGAAAATACTCTACCTAGGGGCTATTTGGCCAATATTAGACTGTTTGGTCAAACTTATTCAATAATTGACTTTATTACTTGGCTAAGGTTAGACAATTTAGCCAAGCTTATTCACTAATCCTAGATACTTAAATTCAAAAGACTTGACCATGTTTAAACTGTATGGATCAAGTCGTTATCATTTCATGGGGCTTAATCCTTTTTCTTTTKCCCTCTTTTTCATTGTTTCTTTTTCTGTTTCTTTTCTTTTCATTCCTTTTTCTTTTCTTTTTCCTATTAGAATGCAGCAATGTCTGCAAGTCAAAAAAATTAAAGGGACAAAATTACAATCAACATTTGATCCTATAAATTATAGGGTTATAACAGTGGCTCCACCTGGGGATGGTATTCTCCTTGCGAGATGCCAAGAATCATGTTTCTTGTTGTCCTGGAAAAATTTCTTCTAGAGCTTTTTCTGTTATCTGACTTGCTTTATTTTGGAAATTTTGATGACATATTCAATGTCTTGGGGCCTTCTTTGTGGGCTTCAAACATCTTAACAAAAACACCTATACCTAAAACAACTCGTAAAAGAAATGATATGTACAATGGAATGGAAAGGTGATCTGTCTACTGAGGTGGCAAGTAATGCTTCAACATCCTGCCATTTATAGGTCCCCCTGACAGATCTGATCCATCACTGTTGGCAAGTATAAAGGCATTATTTCCTCTGAAAGCATGAACGGTGTAAGGACCCTTCCACAAGCTATCGAACTTTCCTTGTTTACCTTTATCTTCATTTCTGGAGTCCCACCTCAAAACTAGATCACCCATTTCAAAGTTATCCTCTTTGGTTCTCTTGTCATAAATCTTTTTAATATTTTTTTGGATCACTTGAGTTCTATTGTAAAATTCTTCTCTGGATTGCATTAGGTGGATCATTTGATTTATTCTTCGCTGGACATCGTTTGGTTCTTCTTATGTTTCCTGCAATAGTTTCATGACATAAACTCCTAATGAAAGGGGAAAAACTTCTTCGATGTCATACACCAACTGGTATGGAGACATACCAATCGATCTTTTGGTGCTTATTTTTCCAGCCCAGAGTGCGAAAACCAACTTGTTATGCCATGATTTCTTGTTTTCCTACAATGTCTTTCTGAGAATGTTTACCAGACTTTTGTTAGAAGATTCAGCTAGCCCATTTCCCTGTGGGTAATAATCCGTTGAGTGTCCCAAAGGAATATGATATTGATTACAAAAATATATGAGCCTTTTGGATCTAAAAGTTGTTGCATTGTCAGTTATAATTTTTCAGGGGCATCCAAAACGAGACAAAATGTTAGTTGTTAAAAACTTGATGATGATAGAGTCAGTAGCTTGCCTGCATGGTACAACCTTAATCCACTTGGTGAAGTAGTCAGTGGTCGTAAGGATCCATTTATGTTGGCCCGAAGAGGGAGGATGTATTTAACCAATGAAATCTATCCCCCATTGTTGGAAAGGAGATTGAACCGAGATGGGTTTCATTGGGAGTGGCAGAAGCTTCCTTTTTCCTTCAAAAATATGACACTGGTGGCAAGAAGTAACCTTCTGGTGAACGTCTGCAAACAGAGTAGGCCAGTAAAAGCCAACTCTCATAATCTTGTTGGTTGTGGTCTTCCAACTCAGGTGCCCACCACAGTCTCCTACATGAAAATATTCAAGAATTTTGTCAGCTTCATCTTTTAACAAGCAATTAAGCAAGATACCACCGGGATCTTGCCAATAGAGATTTCCTTCCAAAATACAAAATTTCAATGCTTTCAATTTAATAAATCTAGCTTTGGTCTTAGTCAAACCTGGAGGAGCCTGTAAATTGTGGAGTACAAAAATGAGGTCTGTGTACCAAGGGGAGTTTAAGAATGCCTCTTCTATGTTTGGAGTCGCCTGCTCTTCCAGTCTGTTTACTGCAGCCAAAAAGTTAACATCTAAAGCATGAAAATTAGACTCAGCCATTGGTTTGGCCAAACCCTGTCCTTTGACCAATTTAGTAGGTTTTATTTCAATGTCGTATTCTAGAATAACCACAATCCATTTTCCTCTTCTGCCATCCGAATTATCCTGGGTCAGGATATCCTTAACCACTGTGTTTGGGACGTATGCAATTGTGTGAGAGTGGAGAATATAGACCCTAAAATATTTTATAGCCTTTACCAGAGCGAAGGCTTGTTTCTCCATAATGTTATAGTTCAATGATGTGTCTCTTAAGGCTTTACTGAAAAAATATATGGGTTACTCGTACCCTTCATTGTTTTTCTGCAACAATATCGCTGTTATACTGTGCTCAGATGCGAAGGAGAAGAGGTAAAAGTCTTTGGTATAGTTTGGGCTAATCAGAACTGGAGCTTTGGTGAGAGTATGTTTCACTTGCTCAAATGATTGTTTGGACTCATCGTTCCATTTGATTTTGGTGTCCTTTTTTAACATATTAGTGATATTCCTAAGAAGTTCGGCCAAGTTTGGTATGAATCTTATAAGGAAATTTACTTTTCCAATGAAAGATTGTAGTTCTTTAAGGTTCCTAGGGTGTTCCACCTTCTGGATGGCTTCTATCCTACTGGGATCTATTTTAATTCCATCTTTTGAGATTATGTGTCCCAGTAGTTTTCCCTCCTCTAACCTGAGGAGGCTTTTCTTAGGATTTAATGAAATCCCAAATTTCCAACACTTCTCAAACACACGTTTGATGTGGAGTAAATGTTCTTCGTCGGATTTGGAGTAAACAGTTACATCATCCAGATAAATGACTATAAATTTCCCAATCTCATCCACAAAGGCAATATCAATTGCTCTTTGGAAAGTAGCCCCAGCGTTCATCAGACCAAAAGGCATCTTCACATACATGAAGGTTCCCCAGGGGCTGGTAAACGTTGTCTTCTCTTGATCTTCCGGATGGACCGGAACTTGGTTGTAACCAGAGTAACTATCCAATAAGGAGATCTTGCTAGATCCGACCACCTTTTGTAAAATATGGTCCATTTTGGGTAAAGGGTAATTGTCTTTGAGGGAGACTTTGTTCAAATTTCTGAAATCTATACAGAGTTTGATCTCGCCAGTTTTCTTCCTGGTTGGAACTAGGTTAGAAATCCATTTAGAAAATATCAAGGGGACTATAATCTTGGCATCATACATCTTTTTGATTTCTTTCTCTATCAGGGGAAGCAACTTAGGATTAATTATCCTCAGTTTTTGTCCGAAAGGTTTGTGTTCTTCTTTTATGGGAATCAGATGTTGTATGATACTTGTGTCATAGGATTTTAAGTCCTCATAACCCGAAGCAAAAACATCTATATACTCCTTACAAAGTGCAATGTATTTGCTTTTTTGCTCTGGTGGCAAGGATTTATATAGTTTTACCAGTTTGGGGTTTTCTTTTGTTCCTATGTTGCAATCTTCAACCTCTTTACCGCTAGCTTCAATTTTAGGTTTTTTGGACACATCATTAAAATCAAACAAATCTTCCAACGGAACTAAACCTCTAGGTAATACATTATTTTTCAATTGTAGAATATCATAATCTACATCATTTTCATTGAATTCTTCAGCATCTATTGTATTTACACTRTTATTCTCAAAAGCAGATTTATTTACAATTTCGTCACCATTTTCTAAATCTATGTTTGTACATTCAAACTCATTTTTACATTRCAGAAARTCTTTAATTTGATCATCATTTCCAAATACCTGCCAATATCTGATGTTGTCAGGAACGGTGGGTCTACACTTCACCTCCACTGTGTACTTGTGAGTGGGACGAAAAGGGATTTTACAGGTAGCTGCTAACGTAGCCAGTCCGTCTGCGAGTATATTTTGTCCCCTAGGCATCACCTGCAAGTCAACCTCAGTAAAGCATTGAAGAGCATGTTTTGTTGCATACTCACCTTTGATTTTCTTGATAATCAATTCAAAATCACCCCTTACCATTATCTTCTTAGCACCAACCTTCTTCAACAATTTCAGGCCAAGCATTAAAGCCTCATACTCGGCTATGTTGTTAGTACATTGGAAGTTCAATTTATAGGAATGATTCTTGGAGTATTTTGCTCTGTGGTTATGCATCCACACTCCCGCTCCAGCCCCTTCTTTACTCACAGCACCATCGAAGTCCATGCTCTAGAAGTCTGTTGGCAATTCCTCACTTTCTTCAATCATGGGGTTTCTTACTTCGGAAACTGCTTTATCATCTTTTGGATCAGCTGCATCATCCTCCAGTTGTGCGATTTGTTTTTCAAAATCACCATCGTTATATAGAATGAAAGAATCGAGGTCAGAGTGTGCGGAATACAGTGGGTAATTGTGTGGCTTTTCCTAACTACTGACCATATACTTCATCAGTGTTTCCTTGTAAAGTCTTCTCTATTGACCAAAAACTGGAATGGTGGCGTAGGACATATCGAGCTGCAGGGTTCCTCTCAATTTATCTCCCCAAGACCTTGACAGCAACATCCCATACTTGAGGGGAATATCTGCCATGACGATGTCCATCACCAAAATCTTCGTCGGGATTTGAGCCAAGGTGATGCATAAGTCTTTAATCAGGCCTATCCATTTGACCTTGCTGGAGTCAAAAGAATGCAAATCTTTGTAGGGTCTGGTGACCTCGAGTCCCAAAATTTCCATAATGGCTTTGGGCATTAGGTTGTGGGAGGCTCCTGAATCCAACACAGCGTTGTGTAATATCAGATCGTGGATATTTAGGCTGATGTAAAAAGGGGCCACGATGCCATTATCAGTTTGACCATCAACTTCAGGACCGAACAGGAGCTCAGGTCAATCATCGGCAAGGTTAATGGTGTCAGAGTGGTGTATAGATCCGACATTCAAGGCTTTGGTACCTATATCGGGTTCAATGCTTAAATCTTTTATCACCTGAGACCTGTAAGCATTCTTGTTCATCATCTCGGAGAGGGGAATGGGAATATTCAATTTTGCTAGTTCCCCTTCAAGGATGAAAGGAGAAGTGGTTTTGTTTAAACCCTATACTTCTGATTTATCGATAGAAACTCTGTGAGAAAGCGCACCTGTTTGAGTGGTTGATTTCTTGTGAAGGTTTTCTGAGGTTTTCTTGGTTTCAGAAGCCTTCTTCATAGAGTTCTCGTTAGTCTTCTTATTCTACAAGCTATACTGCATGTGAACCTCCATTATAGCATTCTCAAAGATTTGTTGTTTTGTTTTCTCAACTTCCTCATTTACCTATATTTGTGAAAGGAGAAAGATTTCATGTTCTTCCCGGGTGAGGAAAATAGATTCATGATCGTGATCATGATCGCCCATTAGATTTATATGAGTATAATCAAACCCCTCAATTACTTCCTCCCCATCATCAGCTTAGTTTTCCTGGAGAGGTGGTCTAAGCTACTGATCAGGTCCCCTTTGTTCCTGTTGATCTCTAGGATCCCTCTGTATAATCTGAGTCAGATTTCTTCTAAAGTTTGGGTTACTGATTTGAGGGGCAATTTGGTTCTCTCTAGGTGGGTTCCTATCAGTCTTGGTGAGCCTCTCCATCATTTTCTCCATAGCTCTGGTGAGAGAGTCTAGTTTGGAATCTGATGAGGAAGTAGAAGGTTCTTCTTTGATGGTAACCCTCTTTTATGTTCTTTGCCTGGCCCTTCCGGCCAAAAGATTTGCTTCTACACTGACGACACTTCTTTGTATGTCTTCCATAGTTTTTACGTTTCTTTTCCTCAATTGATATGACATGTCGGCATCAAAACCATCAAGGAATTTTATTAACGTCAAACCCTGTGGTTGTTTTATTTCAGTTGGGATAGCATTGTATAAATTGTTGAAACGAGTGCAGTAATCATGCACCATCTCTCCGGGGTTCCTCCTGAAGTTCTCATATTCAGACAGGATCTGGAGAGGATTTTTCTTTACCTCCCACCGATCAAGGAAAGTCCAATGAAAACCAGCAATATCAGTAATGGTAGCAGCACTTAAAGTTTTGAACCAATTTTTCACTTCTCTAGTCAGGCTTTGCACAAATAATCTTATCTGCACATCAGCCTCGTCTACTTCCTTCAGGTCAAAGTAATCGTTCATTTTTTCAACATGTTGTTGTGCATTCAAGGGACCAGTACTATCAAACTATGGGAGTCTAGTTTGATAATCTTGGGGCATGTCATGTAAAGGAGCAACCAATACTAATGGAGCATATCTTGTCACCATGATTGGTGGAGGAGGCTAAACAACAACCTGTGTGACAGGGGAGGAAATGGCTGAAGATATAGAGGACGAAGGGCTTGGAGGGATGGAGTGACCTAATGTGGGTTTAGCAGAAACTGCAACAATAGTTAAAGGAGGAAGTTCGATGGACTATTGAAGATGGAGTTTGGTTGAGGCTTGACCAAGATTTGCAACTAGGTCTTCGAGTTTATCAATCTTGGGGTGAAAATGTCGATCAACTTCAATTCTAGGAGAACGTATCTTAGGGGTGCTGGGCTGAAAAACAGTTTGGTCCAAGACCGTTTTACTGACAAAACTGTCAGATTTTGTCCTAAAAAGACTTGTTTGGAAGGGGATTTCAGGCTCAAGGTCTAGAATAATACCTAACTTCTCTAGAATGGACAAAGACCTTGGAATTGATTTGTTACGTCTCAAAATTTCTGTAGTGTTTTTCGTCCTGAGTAGTCTTTCAAGGTTATCTATTACTATTGCAGGTTTTGGGTTAGGGTGTGATCTAGTAGAAATTATTTTGGGAGCCAGAACTGTTGATTTTATTCTTCCTTTGGAGATTTTAACTACTTATATACAAACTTTAACAACCTCTGAACATTATTTCTAGATAAAATTTAGAGTTTGTGTTTCTTCCAGAAATAAAGTTGTCTTTCTTCTAGGAAAAAGAAAACAAAGGGTGGAAAGTTTGTTTAGTTCTTCCCCAGTATGGTCGCCATTTATGTTATCACTCTGTAAATTCCCAAAGGTTGTTGTGAGGTAAGAAGAAATCTAACAGAGGTAACCTTAACCAACCGCTTCGAAACTGGGAGCTAGCCCTACCAGTTTCAGAGTGGGATCTCTCTGTGAGTTTTAGATTTGTTTAGATTTTCAAGATTTTAGGCTAGTTAAAAAGAATGTAACCGAGTTTTTTGTATTGTTTTAAATGAAATGGTTGAATATCACTTACGCTTGCATTGGGCTATGGGGTCTGTTTTAGAAAAATAGAGGTTAAATGCAGCTTTTATAAGATTCGTTTTACAGGGTGAGATAGTACTAACGCTGGATTCTTTTGGAATATAAAGGTGTGTTGCTGAAAAGGTGAGATATCAGTTAAAACAAAAAAGCATTTAAGAATTTCTTTGTTATAACGTCAAAAGAAAAAACGTTTAAATCTATAAAAGATTAAGAACACAGTACACAATGGCAAATTGAGCAACTTTAACTTCTTTTAAAGATTAGATTTAGAAAGACAATATGATAACAGAGAAGGAAAAACTTTTACGCAGACAGAGGAAACTTCACCAATGATGAACACGCAGGAATCCTKTGAAACTTCTCTTTGTATTAYGGGATAACTTCTTGATAAAAATTACAGCAATTAGAGCTTGCTTGGGCGTAAAGATCAACAACCCTCAATACTTCTAAGTTGGAAATATTTATAATAAAAGTTACAATGACCTTGTCATTATTGATTAGGACATGATGGAGTTTGAGTCTAACTAACTAACTAACAAAATGCTTAAATGTCATAATTGATGATGATGTGTCAAATCTCTCATGCTAATTGGGGAATACCGTTGGTGAGTCATTCAGATGACTTTGACTGCGATAATCACCTTCCTATAGGCTCTAAATCTGGGATGTCTGTAGTGGATAGAATGAAAATATCTCATGAACAATGCACAACTCAACAATAGATACATATGATCCAGAGAAAAGTGATGGAAGTCACTCAGCGAATCCAACCCATTCAAGACAAGACATGCATGCTATTTTCCGAGATCAAAAGCCAGGGAGCAGAGCTTGAGCAAGTCGTCATCACTGCAGAACAATGCCTGGAAGGACCAGTAAATGACAAAGCGATCCCAGAATTCACCCAGCAGGAGGCCACAACAAAACAACAGGTCAAAGAAGCTCGAGTCATGCTCAAGGCTTTCGAAGCAGAATTGCGCAGATTAGAGTGACTCGGGATGAGTCACAGGTGAGTGTTGGGGGCCTGTTGGCCCTTGGCCAAGTTTTGGAATAAGCTTGGTCAATTTGACCTATTTTAGGACTTCGAGAGCTAGTTGAAGAAGGAGCACCAAGCAAAGAAGAGATCACGAGATCTCGGTCCACTTTTGGGCCTATTTTAGGGTTTTGGGTTAATGTAATGGGAAAGGGATGTCAGCCCGTGGGTTTACCCACTCTTAGGCCTACTTTTGTAATGTATAAATAGATACTTAGGAAATGTAAGGATGGCTGATGGCTTAGTGCTATTAGTTAGATTTGTGTGATCGAATGTGGATTGTAAATGCTCTGTGCATGATTGTAAGAGGCTTTCAGAGCTAAGTGCAAGTTGTTGTAAGAGGTTGTAGAAAGCTTTGTGTTGAAGTGCAAGAAAGAATGATCTAGCGAGCTGCGCAGATCTTATGACCTGTGTGAAGTAAGGGTTTTGAGTGTCTTTGTGATGTAACTGATTGAAGACACTAATAAAGAAGAAGAATTGGTGGACGTAGCCCCAGGGTGGGGGTGAACCACGTAAATCTGTGTGTGATTCTTTGTGCTTCAGCTTGATGTGTTTATTTCTTCTTCTGCTAAGTGCCTTGATATATTTAGATAGATCTATTAATGCTTTTTGCTTCCTAGATGTATGTCAATAGTGGGATCTGACATGTATGAGAATGCTCAGTGTTGAACTAATAGACCTGATCTGTTTTATTATGGCTAAGTGTTGAAATACCTTTGAACATTGCAATGCTCTGTGCTATCTGCGAAGCATAATAAGAGTTGAACATCAATGATTGACCAATGTTAATTGCTTTGTACGCGATATAATCACATATCTGTGTCCCGACTAAGGTTACAAACACTTGAGTCTTGCAACCACCCATGCCTCTACCTCAGGTGAGACTTCAACTGCTTCGTAGGTGTTGCCGAAAGGGCCAGTAGTTAGGGCTTTGTTGGTGTGTTGTTGTAGCGTTGAACCCCGAGTCTACCCCTGTGCCAACAGTCTTCATCCTTTCTCCCCTAGATTTATGTCGATTGTTCTAGTTTTGATCTCCCTTTAGCACTGAGACTCATAACTATTATTAGTAATCTCTACTCCATGTGGCATTGCTCTTGTCTATTTTGTTTGTTGAACTTGTGCCACTCCGTTATTTTTGTTGTTGTCACATTGTTGTCTTCAAAATTAAAAATGAGGGGTCCAACATCCACTATCATAGTCATTCTTTCATAGACTTCAATGCACCAAGTTTACATATAATTCTCAACAATTTCCCAAAATGTTTATCAATCAAGGTTCTTATTCATAACCAAGTTTAACTTCACAGGATCTAGTAGCTCTCATCAAATATAAATTACCTTTCTTAATTTCCAACGTGTATTTAATATTAGGTTCTTTGAAATAAGGAAATATGTGCTCTTGGTCATCATTATGTAAAGTTGTTATGGTTCCATTCTACAATAATACTCTCTACTACAAGCAGAGAGTATAAACCAATTGTTTTGGAAACATCATTCATAGAATAAATCACACCAACAAGGAAGTGCCACGGCCTTCATAAACTACAAAAGGTATGCTCATGTTTTACATGGGTTACTTCTCCATAATAGCCCCATCATCGCCCTTGAAATATTCCCATACTTAACATGCACCAAATCCTCACCTTGCAATGATAAGAGGATATTCTTGGATTTTTTATCTCATCAAAAGAAGTCAATTGTGTTAGCTACACCATAATTGGCTTTTAATCAATGTGAGACCCAATAACTTGAAATATCGTCATTTTTTTATTATTTTAATGAAAGTTTGAAAATTTTAAAAGACCTTAATCAAAGATTAACTAAAAGACTTTAATTGGATATTGTTGATAATGCTTCAAGTGTCCGCAGGGGTTATTGATAACTTTGCTTCACTTTCACCTTTTCCAAAATCAAAGTTTTATCTTCACATACTTGTTAAGGCCTGTCTCACCAGAGTTTATGATATTGGGTTAGTAGGTTCAATTATAAGAGAGTTGATATCATCATCATTGGTTAGACACATATGGTATTAGTAGTAAGGTAGCTTCCTTTGTTATATAATCATGATTCCTTCCTACACATGAGGTATTCACATGCTTGATAGTTTCAGGGTTAAAATGGATATGTGCTTGATCCTCTTTTCAATAGATGCCTTTCATGAGAAATAAGTTACATCCATTCAACACATTATTAGTTTTCAAATGTGTTACAAGGAAAATCTCTCTATGGTTAGGGGTAAACCACAACAGACAGAAATGACTGCAAAAAACAACTCTAATATCAAGTATTCTATATAAACAAATATGTTAGCAAGACAAGATAAAAGGCCTACCTCGTCTAGATGTTCGATGAAGTCCACTGTTGAGCACTCGACTCAAAGCGATACACCTGCAACTAGTCTTCAACAACCAATAAACGCAAGCATATGGTGATAATATATAATGTTAGCACATTCAATAGCATAATCCATCAACATTCATAACAAATACACCCATGGAATAACAATTCAAATATTCGCAAGATATTAATTGCACGAGAAAAGAGTATTCTATTCAAATGTAATCAGTAGAAGTGAATGAATTACAAACTTTCATGTCGGCACTGTTCGGAACCGAGAAACTAAGTTCCTTCCAGCTGGGCCTCCACCACTTCAATCCCCACCAAAGGCAAGCTCATATAAGAGAGACAATGAGGTTCTCAATCAAGTAGGGAAGAGCTTGGGGGATGAAAAATGTGTTCAGACTTAAAGGAAAAAGGGATGCAGACTCAATATGAAGTGAATAATTTCTCTAGAGTAACTTTGCTCTCAAATTTGAATTCTTCTCTCATTTTCCAAAGCTCGAATTTGGCCCATTTGTAGCCTTCAAGTGGAACTGAAGGGTCAAGTCGGAATGTTTCCAGTATATGGAAGGTCAAGGATCATGGATCTCGTGACATGACATGGAAACCCGACACCATTTTTTAATTATGGGCACAAATCCCGATGTACGTGGGTTGTAGGGGTGCAACATGCGTATACGCATGATGTATAGTTGTTAGGGCGTGTATATGTGGAAAAATAACGTTTTTAGCTCTGGGATTTGAAAAAAAAGGGGCTTCAAGACTGCATAGGGAAATGGAAAAAGGCCTTATGTGCAAGTTTTCAAAGGGTGAGGCAAATCTTGTTATAACAACATGAACCCCTCCCCCCTCCTTTAAATAATATTTAAGAAATATAATATTATGTGTGTTAGTCACCACTAATTTTTTTTATGTGAAATCAAGTTTCCAGGATCGAGCAGGATGTTAAAATGGTATGGAATCCTGATAAACTAAGAATGGGGCTAAATCTGGCAGGAAGAGACTAAATCTGGTGGGGGCGCTAAGGTTATGGGACCTAATACGTCCCAAATCACGAGCTCTCCAGATCGACGGTCGAGGATCATTTCGGGGGGAGAAACTACACGGAGGATAACTTCAGAAAGCAGGCCGAAATATAAACCGTGGTTTTCGTCCGAAGATATGTGGTGCCACCAGATACATTTCGGGGTGAAAAGTGAGTTGCCCCAAAGTGCTTCCTCACGCCCCCAAAATTTGGAAAAGTATTAAAGGGGCAGTTGTTGGTGTTGGATTACTGACAGGGGGGTGAATCAATAATAGAGAAATTCAATCATTTTTAACCACAATATGCAAGTGTTATATCAATGTAGCATTCTCATCCAATAGTTACAGAGTAAATAAACAATGAACAAATGAGAAATCATACACATACACAGTACACCAGTGTTTTTACGTGGAAACCCAAAGCGAGAGAAAACCACTTAATTTTTTGTCTTATACGTCTTTAAGAATTACATTCACTGGAAGCACCAACTTCCTTTATTTTCCAGCTGCAACTGGAAGGAGGCTCCAACCCCCTAATTTCTTAGGCTACAACCTGAGGGAAGCTCCAACTCCCCAATTCTATGGCTACAACCAGAAGGTGGCTACAACCCCCTTATGTTCTTCAGATACAACCAAAAGGTAGCTACAACCACCTGTCCTTGCCTGTCCAACCACCATGACATAGAAGTAGAATGATGGAACCATTGTCATGTTAGAATATGAAGGATTGTGCTTATTTTACCATTGACAATACCCTTGTCATCCAACCATAGGCCGAAGCCACCCTCCGAGCACCTTGACCTTGACAGAGAAAAGAATCTTGGTAGCAATCTAATAGCCAAGAGAGGCTAATGCACTAAGCAAGAAGTAACCAAGCTGATCAGATAGTCTCACCCAAAAACTGGCACATCACCTTCCCCAGGACTTGTGCACAAAACTGTTGGACTCTAGTGCGCAGAAACTGCTCTCTGCAATTCTGAGAAGTGCGTATAATGAGAAACTGGTGCCCTGTATTTATAGTAATTCTGGCAGGCTTACCTGGGCCAACTTCTCCTTTTGGTTACTAATTAATTCATATTAATTATATTTTTGCAACCGACATCTTGTCTAGGATTTCCTTCATTTCTTTGCTTCCTTCCGGAACATTCTAATCTTTTCAAAGGTCACAATAGAGGTTCATACCTCCCGAAGCTACCATAATATCAACACTCCCTCCTAGCTAGGGAGGTATGGTCTTGAGCACAAAACAGACCATTCAACTGGTAGTATCACGAGCACTACCATTATTATCCAACTGGATAATCTCCATGACAACCGGTACAATATCAATTGATAGAACACCACTGTGTCTATCCACGGTAGTACACAACTACTCAAAGCATGACACATAATCACAAACAGTCGAAGATATCCACCACAGTAGCATGATTCTACTGTCTGGAGATAGGCAGTCTCCATAACAATCATCTGATGTCAACCTGCACAGAAAATATTGTTAAAGATAAATTGAATCATCTGGGCCAATCTTTCACTCACGTCTATGAGATATGAAAGAATATATGCCCTCATAGTAGAACAATGAGATATATGGACTATTCTTCTCAAGAAAGGAAGAATAATTGTCCTGTCTTCTGAACCTGGACCATTCCCCACCCTGGGCCATTCTTCCTACACTAATCAAAGTGCACCCTGGAGAGAATGTATAAACCGTAAGGAATGCATGTCCCTGATTGTTGAGCCTGGACCATTCCCCACCCTAGGCCATTCCTCCTACACTAATCAAAGTGCACCTTGGAGAGAATGTATAAACCCTAAGGAATGATTATTCGGACCATTTCCCTCGTTAACCACAAGAGGAAAAGATTGTCATGTATCAACCTCCAAAACGGACCGTTCCTCATGTTAACCATAATGAGAAATCATTGTCCAGCGAGGTGGGCCAGTATTCATGAGTAACCCTCAAGAAGAGAGACTGCCCTAGACCACTCCCCATGTTAACCACAATGGAAATTCATTTTCTATGATACATCAGCAATCTGGACCATTTCCCATGTTAACCACAATGGGAAATCATTGTCCGTCAGAATTCTCAATCCATTTTCCGAACAGGAAAGAATCTGCCCAATTGGGCTATTTTTCAATCTCAAAAATAAATTTCTTCAATAATATTTTCAGTGCTCCCTCCTAACCTGAGTCATTTCTTCCCTTTCAGCTAAGGGAGTTATTTCCACGATCCTTATTTTCTCTCGGAAATATGAAAACTTTATTCTGGATAGAGGTTTTGTCAGGATGTCTGTTGTCTGCTCATCTGTGGGTATATACTCGAGCTTTACCTCTCCTTCCTGAAATTTATCTCGAATAAAGTAGTATTTGATATCAATGTGTTTCAACCTTTCATGAAACACAGGATGTTCTGATAATCTTATACAAATCTGATTATCACAATGTATTATGGTCGATTCTGGAATCTGATCAAATAAATCAGAGATTAACTTCCTTAGCCATATTGCTTATGTGCATGCTTCACATGTTGTGATATAATCTGCTTCTGTTGTGATGAGTGCAACAAACTTCTTTTTCCTGCTGCCCCAAGATATCATAGCGGAGCCCAAGCTGAAACACATGCCTGAAGTGCTCTTTTTGTCTTCTGCACTTCCTGCCCAATCTAAATCTGTGAATCCATGAAGTTGTATATCGTTGGATGCGGTATATCTCAATTCATAGTTTATTGTTCCACGAATATATCTTAATACATGTTTTGCAGCTATCCAATGCTCATGTCTCGGTTCCACCTGGAACCGGCTTAGTGTATTCATGGCAAAACAAATGTCTGGTCGAGTATTTACCAAATACATCAATGACCTAATTAGTTTTCGATATAGAGATGG
Source organism: Picea glauca (assembly GCA_000966675.3). Lineage (NCBI taxonomy): Eukaryota > Viridiplantae > Streptophyta > Pinopsida > Pinales > Pinaceae > Picea > Picea glauca. Next base: position 193,701 of record JZKD02S1353138.1, read on the forward strand.
ATCTACTGGATCAGAATCTGGAACTTTTACTTTTCTTATATCCGCATTCATAGGAGTGTCCATGGACTTACAATCCATCATTCCAAACTTCTGAAGGATTTTTATTGCGTACTTTCCTTGTCCAAGAAATACTTCACCACACTTTTGCCATACTTCTAGTCCCAAGTAATAATGCATGAGACCTAGATCTTTCATATCAAATTCAGAAGCTAGTTCCTTCTTGCACTGAATGATGAGAGACTCTCCACCTGTTATGNCCATTATCAGTTTGACCATCAACTTCAGGACCGAACAGGAGCTCAGGTCAATCATCGGCAAGGTTAATGGTGTCAGAGTGGTGTATAGATCCGACATTCAAGGCTTTGGTACCTATATCGGGTTCAATGCTTAAATCTTTTATCACCTGAGACCTGTAAGCATTCTTGTTCATCATCTCGGAGAGGGGAATGGGAATATTCAATTTTGCTAGTTCCCCTTCAAGGATGAAAGGAGAAGTGGTTTTGTTTAAACCCTATACTTCTGATTTATCGATAGAAACTCTGTGAGAAAGCGCACCTGTTTGAGTGGTTGATTTCTTGTGAAGGTTTTCTGAGGTTTTCTTGGTTTCAGAAGCCTTCTTCATAGAGTTCTCGTTAGTCTTCTTATTCTACAAGCTATACTGCATGTGAACCTCCATTATAGCATTCTCAAAGATTTGTTGTTTTGTTTTCTCAACTTCCTCATTTACCTATATTTGTGAAAGGAGAAAGATTTCATGTTCTTCCCGGGTGAGGAAAATAGATTCATGATCGTGATCATGATCGCCCATTAGATTTATATGAGTATAATCAAACCCCTCAATTACTTCCTCCCCATCATCAGCTTAGTTTTCCTGGAGAGGTGGTCTAAGCTACTGATCAGGTCCCCTTTGTTCCTGTTGATCTCTAGGATCCCTCTGTATAATCTGAGTCAGATTTCTTCTAAAGTTTGGGTTACTGATTTGAGGGGCAATTTGGTTCTCTCTAGGTGGGTTCCTATCAGTCTTGGTGAGCCTCTCCATCATTTTCTCCATAGCTCTGGTGAGAGAGTCTAGTTTGGAATCTGATGAGGAAGTAGAAGGTTCTTCTTTGATGGTAACCCTCTTTTATGTTCTTTGCCTGGCCCTTCCGGCCAAAAGATTTGCTTCTACACTGACGACACTTCTTTGTATGTCTTCCATAGTTTTTACGTTTCTTTTCCTCAATTGATATGACATGTCGGCATCAAAACCATCAAGGAATTTTATTAACGTCAAACCCTGTGGTTGTTTTATTTCAGTTGGGATAGCATTGTATAAATTGTTGAAACGAGTGCAGTAATCATGCACCATCTCTCCGGGGTTCCTCCTGAAGTTCTCATATTCAGACAGGATCTGGAGAGGATTTTTCTTTACCTCCCACCGATCAAGGAAAGTCCAATGAAAACCAGCAATATCAGTAATGGTAGCAGCACTTAAAGTTTTGAACCAATTTTTCACTTCTCTAGTCAGGCTTTGCACAAATAATCTTATCTGCACATCAGCCTCGTCTACTTCCTTCAGGTCAAAGTAATCGTTCATTTTTTCAACATGTTGTTGTGCATTCAAGGGACCAGTACTATCAAACTATGGGAGTCTAGTTTGATAATCTTGGGGCATGTCATGTAAAGGAGCAACCAATACTAATGGAGCATATCTTGTCACCATGATTGGTGGAGGAGGCTAAACAACAACCTGTGTGACAGGGGAGGAAATGGCTGAAGATATAGAGGACGAAGGGCTTGGAGGGATGGAGTGACCTAATGTGGGTTTAGCAGAAACTGCAACAATAGTTAAAGGAGGAAGTTCGATGGACTATTGAAGATGGAGTTTGGTTGAGGCTTGACCAAGATTTGCAACTAGGTCTTCGAGTTTATCAATCTTGGGGTGAAAATGTCGATCAACTTCAATTCTAGGAGAACGTATCTTAGGGGTGCTGGGCTGAAAAACAGTTTGGTCCAAGACCGTTTTACTGACAAAACTGTCAGATTTTGTCCTAAAAAGACTTGTTTGGAAGGGGATTTCAGGCTCAAGGTCTAGAATAATACCTAACTTCTCTAGAATGGACAAAGACCTTGGAATTGATTTGTTACGTCTCAAAATTTCTGTAGTGTTTTTCGTCCTGAGTAGTCTTTCAAGGTTATCTATTACTATTGCAGGTTTTGGGTTAGGGTGTGATCTAGTAGAAATTATTTTGGGAGCCAGAACTGTTGATTTTATTCTTCCTTTGGAGATTTTAACTACTTATATACAAACTTTAACAACCTCTGAACATTATTTCTAGATAAAATTTAGAGTTTGTGTTTCTTCCAGAAATAAAGTTGTCTTTCTTCTAGGAAAAAGAAAACAAAGGGTGGAAAGTTTGTTTAGTTCTTCCCCAGTATGGTCGCCATTTATGTTATCACTCTGTAAATTCCCAAAGGTTGTTGTGAGGTAAGAAGAAATCTAACAGAGGTAACCTTAACCAACCGCTTCGAAACTGGGAGCTAGCCCTACCAGTTTCAGAGTGGGATCTCTCTGTGAGTTTTAGATTTGTTTAGATTTTCAAGATTTTAGGCTAGTTAAAAAGAATGTAACCGAGTTTTTTGTATTGTTTTAAATGAAATGGTTGAATATCACTTACGCTTGCATTGGGCTATGGGGTCTGTTTTAGAAAAATAGAGGTTAAATGCAGCTTTTATAAGATTCGTTTTACAGGGTGAGATAGTACTAACGCTGGATTCTTTTGGAATATAAAGGTGTGTTGCTGAAAAGGTGAGATATCAGTTAAAACAAAAAAGCATTTAAGAATTTCTTTGTTATAACGTCAAAAGAAAAAACGTTTAAATCTATAAAAGATTAAGAACACAGTACACAATGGCAAATTGAGCAACTTTAACTTCTTTTAAAGATTAGATTTAGAAAGACAATATGATAACAGAGAAGGAAAAACTTTTACGCAGACAGAGGAAACTTCACCAATGATGAACACGCAGGAATCCTGTGAAACTTCTCTTTGTATTATGGGATAACTTCTTGATAAAAATTACAGCAATTAGAGCTTGCTTGGGCGTAAAGATCAACAACCCTCAATACTTCTAAGTTGGAAATATTTATAATAAAAGTTACAATGACCTTGTCATTATTGATTAGGACATGATGGAGTTTGAGTCTAACTAACTAACTAACAAAATGCTTAAATGTCATAATTGATGATGATGTGTCAAATCTCTCATGCTAATTGGGGAATACCGTTGGTGAGTCATTCAGATGACTTTGACTGCGATAATCACCTTCCTATAGGCTCTAAATCTGGGATGTCTGTAGTGGATAGAATGAAAATATCTCATGAACAATGCACAACTCAACAATAGATACATATGATCCAGAGAAAAGTGATGGAAGTCACTCAGCGAATCCAACCCATTCAAGACAAGACATGCATGCTATTTTCCGAGATCAAAAGCCAGGGAGCAGAGCTTGAGCAAGTCGTCATCACTGCAGAACAATGCCTGGAAGGACCAGTAAATGACAAAGCGATCCCAGAATTCACCCAGCAGGAGGCCACAACAAAACAACAGGTCAAAGAAGCTCGAGTCATGCTCAAGGCTTTCGAAGCAGAATTGCGCAGATTAGAGTGACTCGGGATGAGTCACAGGTGAGTGTTGGGGGCCTGTTGGCCCTTGGCCAAGTTTTGGAATAAGCTTGGTCAATTTGACCTATTTTAGGACTTCGAGAGCTAGTTGAAGAAGGAGCACCAAGCAAAGAAGAGATCACGAGATCTCGGTCCACTTTTGGGCCTATTTTAGGGTTTTGGGTTAATGTAATGGGAAAGGGATGTCAGCCCGTGGGTTTACCCACTCTTAGGCCTACTTTTGTAATGTATAAATAGATACTTAGGAAATGTAAGGATGGCTGATGGCTTAGTGCTATTAGTTAGATTTGTGTGATCGAATGTGGATTGTAAATGCTCTGTGCATGATTGTAAGAGGCTTTCAGAGCTAAGTGCAAGTTGTTGTAAGAGGTTGTAGAAAGCTTTGTGTTGAAGTGCAAGAAAGAATGATCTAGCGAGCTGCGCAGATCTTATGACCTGTGTGAAGTAAGGGTTTTGAGTGTCTTTGTGATGTAACTGATTGAAGACACTAATAAAGAAGAAGAATTGGTGGACGTAGCCCCAGGGTGGGGGTGAACCACGTAAATCTGTGTGTGATTCTTTGTGCTTCAGCTTGATGTGTTTATTTCTTCTTCTGCTAAGTGCCTTGATATATTTAGATAGATCTATTAATGCTTTTTGCTTCCTAGATGTATGTCAATAGTGGGATCTGACATGTATGAGAATGCTCAGTGTTGAACTAATAGACCTGATCTGTTTTATTATGGCTAAGTGTTGAAATACCTTTGAACATTGCAATGCTCTGTGCTATCTGCGAAGCATAATAAGAGTTGAACATCAATGATTGACCAATGTTAATTGCTTTGTACGCGATATAATCACATATCTGTGTCCCGACTAAGGTTACAAACACTTGAGTCTTGCAACCACCCATGCCTCTACCTCAGGTGAGACTTCAACTGCTTCGTAGGTGTTGCCGAAAGGGCCAGTAGTTAGGGCTTTGTTGGTGTGTTGTTGTAGCGTTGAACCCCGAGTCTACCCCTGTGCCAACAGTCTTCATCCTTTCTCCCCTAGATTTATGTCGATTGTTCTAGTTTTGATCTCCCTTTAGCACTGAGACTCATAACTATTATTAGTAATCTCTACTCCATGTGGCATTGCTCTTGTCTATTTTGTTTGTTGAACTTGTGCCACTCCGTTATTTTTGTTGTTGTCACATTGTTGTCTTCAAAATTAAAAATGAGGGGTCCAACATCCACTATCATAGTCATTCTTTCATAGACTTCAATGCACCAAGTTTACATATAATTCTCAACAATTTCCCAAAATGTTTATCAATCAAGGTTCTTATTCATAACCAAGTTTAACTTCACAGGATCTAGTAGCTCTCATCAAATATAAATTACCTTTCTTAATTTCCAACGTGTATTTAATATTAGGTTCTTTGAAATAAGGAAATATGTGCTCTTGGTCATCATTATGTAAAGTTGTTATGGTTCCATTCTACAATAATACTCTCTACTACAAGCAGAGAGTATAAACCAATTGTTTTGGAAACATCATTCATAGAATAAATCACACCAACAAGGAAGTGCCACGGCCTTCATAAACTACAAAAGGTATGCTCATGTTTTACATGGGTTACTTCTCCATAATAGCCCCATCATCGCCCTTGAAATATTCCCATACTTAACATGCACCAAATCCTCACCTTGCAATGATAAGAGGATATTCTTGGATTTTTTATCTCATCAAAAGAAGTCAATTGTGTTAGCTACACCATAATTGGCTTTTAATCAATGTGAGACCCAATAACTTGAAATATCGTCATTTTTTTATTATTTTAATGAAAGTTTGAAAATTTTAAAAGACCTTAATCAAAGATTAACTAAAAGACTTTAATTGGATATTGTTGATAATGCTTCAAGTGTCCGCAGGGGTTATTGATAACTTTGCTTCACTTTCACCTTTTCCAAAATCAAAGTTTTATCTTCACATACTTGTTAAGGCCTGTCTCACCAGAGTTTATGATATTGGGTTAGTAGGTTCAATTATAAGAGAGTTGATATCATCATCATTGGTTAGACACATATGGTATTAGTAGTAAGGTAGCTTCCTTTGTTATATAATCATGATTCCTTCCTACACATGAGGTATTCACATGCTTGATAGTTTCAGGGTTAAAATGGATATGTGCTTGATCCTCTTTTCAATAGATGCCTTTCATGAGAAATAAGTTACATCCATTCAACACATTATTAGTTTTCAAATGTGTTACAAGGAAAATCTCTCTATGGTTAGGGGTAAACCACAACAGACAGAAATGACTGCAAAAAACAACTCTAATATCAAGTATTCTATATAAACAAATATGTTAGCAAGACAAGATAAAAGGCCTACCTCGTCTAGATGTTCGATGAAGTCCACTGTTGAGCACTCGACTCAAAGCGATACACCTGCAACTAGTCTTCAACAACCAATAAACGCAAGCATATGGTGATAATATATAATGTTAGCACATTCAATAGCATAATCCATCAACATTCATAACAAATACACCCATGGAATAACAATTCAAATATTCGCAAGATATTAATTGCACGAGAAAAGAGTATTCTATTCAAATGTAATCAGTAGAAGTGAATGAATTACAAACTTTCATGTCGGCACTGTTCGGAACCGAGAAACTAAGTTCCTTCCAGCTGGGCCTCCACCACTTCAATCCCCACCAAAGGCAAGCTCATATAAGAGAGACAATGAGGTTCTCAATCAAGTAGGGAAGAGCTTGGGGGATGAAAAATGTGTTCAGACTTAAAGGAAAAAGGGATGCAGACTCAATATGAAGTGAATAATTTCTCTAGAGTAACTTTGCTCTCAAATTTGAATTCTTCTCTCATTTTCCAAAGCTCGAATTTGGCCCATTTGTAGCCTTCAAGTGGAACTGAAGGGTCAAGTCGGAATGTTTCCAGTATATGGAAGGTCAAGGATCATGGATCTCGTGACATGACATGGAAACCCGACACCATTTTTTAATTATGGGCACAAATCCCGATGTACGTGGGTTGTAGGGGTGCAACATGCGTATACGCATGATGTATAGTTGTTAGGGCGTGTATATGTGGAAAAATAACGTTTTTAGCTCTGGGATTTGAAAAAAAAGGGGCTTCAAGACTGCATAGGGAAATGGAAAAAGGCCTTATGTGCAAGTTTTCAAAGGGTGAGGCAAATCTTGTTATAACAACATGAACCCCTCCCCCCTCCTTTAAATAATATTTAAGAAATATAATATTATGTGTGTTAGTCACCACTAATTTTTTTTATGTGAAATCAAGTTTCCAGGATCGAGCAGGATGTTAAAATGGTATGGAATCCTGATAAACTAAGAATGGGGCTAAATCTGGCAGGAAGAGACTAAATCTGGTGGGGGCGCTAAGGTTATGGGACCTAATACGTCCCAAATCACGAGCTCTCCAGATCGACGGTCGAGGATCATTTCGGGGGGAGAAACTACACGGAGGATAACTTCAGAAAGCAGGCCGAAATATAAACCGTGGTTTTCGTCCGAAGATATGTGGTGCCACCAGATACATTTCGGGGTGAAAAGTGAGTTGCCCCAAAGTGCTTCCTCACGCCCCCAAAATTTGGAAAAGTATTAAAGGGGCAGTTGTTGGTGTTGGATTACTGACAGGGGGGTGAATCAATAATAGAGAAATTCAATCATTTTTAACCACAATATGCAAGTGTTATATCAATGTAGCATTCTCATCCAATAGTTACAGAGTAAATAAACAATGAACAAATGAGAAATCATACACATACACAGTACACCAGTGTTTTTACGTGGAAACCCAAAGCGAGAGAAAACCACTTAATTTTTTGTCTTATACGTCTTTAAGAATTACATTCACTGGAAGCACCAACTTCCTTTATTTTCCAGCTGCAACTGGAAGGAGGCTCCAACCCCCTAATTTCTTAGGCTACAACCTGAGGGAAGCTCCAACTCCCCAATTCTATGGCTACAACCAGAAGGTGGCTACAACCCCCTTATGTTCTTCAGATACAACCAAAAGGTAGCTACAACCACCTGTCCTTGCCTGTCCAACCACCATGACATAGAAGTAGAATGATGGAACCATTGTCATGTTAGAATATGAAGGATTGTGCTTATTTTACCATTGACAATACCCTTGTCATCCAACCATAGGCCGAAGCCACCCTCCGAGCACCTTGACCTTGACAGAGAAAAGAATCTTGGTAGCAATCTAATAGCCAAGAGAGGCTAATGCACTAAGCAAGAAGTAACCAAGCTGATCAGATAGTCTCACCCAAAAACTGGCACATCACCTTCCCCAGGACTTGTGCACAAAACTGTTGGACTCTAGTGCGCAGAAACTGCTCTCTGCAATTCTGAGAAGTGCGTATAATGAGAAACTGGTGCCCTGTATTTATAGTAATTCTGGCAGGCTTACCTGGGCCAACTTCTCCTTTTGGTTACTAATTAATTCATATTAATTATATTTTTGCAACCGACATCTTGTCTAGGATTTCCTTCATTTCTTTGCTTCCTTCCGGAACATTCTAATCTTTTCAAAGGTCACAATAGAGGTTCATACCTCCCGAAGCTACCATAATATCAACACTCCCTCCTAGCTAGGGAGGTATGGTCTTGAGCACAA
>JZKD02S1353139.1:0-11597 GCA_000966675.3 Picea glauca
AATTCCCCTTGACGCCACCTTATCCCCAAAAAAATTACTTTATGTGCATGGTCCATAAATATTAAGAAGAGAGATCAGCTGGTTGTTCCACAGACAGGTACCTGTCAGGATAATAAGACCACAACATATATGGGGAGCTAAAACAAATTTTGTACGGTCCCAGGAAACAACTAGTCCCCTCAATGCACCCAGAGAACTAGCAGTACAGGTGTGCCAATTGGGGCAGAACATATTCAAAAAAATCCTAGCTTTTGGCCATCTACCATTGTTTCTTGAAGGAAGATGATATCTAACGAATTTCTAGCGAGAAGTATTCTAAAGGAGGTTCATTTCAGGATCCCCCCCCCCACTCCTCTAATATTGAGGGAGAGGAGGATCATGGCTTGGCTCTTGCAAGGGATTTCATGCCTCTAAGTGCCCCTAAATCAGAATGTGGAGAAGGCATTAAGGTAGTAAGTGTAGTAGGAAGTCCCTCCTTTCAACGCGCACTCTTGGTTTTTATCATTGAGTGCTCGTAACAAAACCTTTTTGACCAGGTGAAATATTTCCCCAGGTTTACTCTAGTGTTTTTAGAGTGGCCTGATGCCTCACCAGTCTCCCCCAGAGGTCGCAGAATAGTTTTCCCCAGGTATGTAGGTAGGGGGATGGGTGACAAAACTTCTCTGTAGGCCGGGATTAAAGTGTCCAAGACATCGCCGAGGGAGCTATCCCATGGTTCTGGTTCACTAAAGCTCGAATTTAAAAAATCCCAATCGAGACTAAGGATGAAGAAGCAAGACTCACAAGTCCCAAAGGTGGCGAAGGGGAGTCAACAACTGTGTGGGGAGCTCGGTTTGAATCCTCCGATGGGATACCAAGGGTCTGTGTGGTCTTAGTTATAGGTGGAAGGGTGGTATGTGTCACCCCCTATAGGTGGGTATCAGAAGGTACAGTCAGGGTGGTGGAGTTGCCCAGTGGTAATTTTTGAGTAAATGTAGTAGTATCCCGAAGCAAATGAGTAACCCCCAAATGTGAAGAAGATAGACCCATAGTAGTAAGTTCAGTAGTTTCCCGAGCCTGTAAAGAAACCCCTAGATGTGAAGTAGAGAGGCCCAAAACTAGTGAGGTGGAGTTGTCTACAAGAAGTTTTTCCCACGAAGTTAACGAGAAAAATGCAAAGGACAAATATTTTTAAGCTTACCAGAAAGGGAGTCCAGAGTAGTTGGGTCGTCTGCACCAAAAATCTCTGGAGTGGTAGCATAAGTGTTTACTCCTAGAGAGTCCATTATGGAATAAATCTCTAACATCGTGTCTTCCGACTATTCATCCTCCTCAGGTGTTTTGTCTGCCTATGGAGTGTACATCTAAAAGGTATGCCTAGATAGTCTAACTTTTGTCAGATAAGGTGTCCTCTCCACTCAATGTTTATGGACTCCAACAGTCCTTCGTGGATGTCGAGTTCCACGAGGACCTTTGCCACCCTTTTGACTAGTGTAGTAAGGGACTTCTTATCCACACCAATAAACCTCCTGAGAGCATTCCCAATGGCCTTAATAGATTTCGTATTCCATAGGTGGAGAGGCAGACCATGTAAGAGAACCCAAAAGTGTTGCAAGAAGAAGTAATCCTGGATAGGATCGAAGCTAATACGCCAACATTTTAGCATTACACTATCCCCGTCGAGTAGCCAGAGTCGGTCCAGAATAAGTTTTGAGTCCTCTGGAGTTATGAATCAAAATTTCATCCATCCTCTCGTGAGGAAAGAAAACTATGAAATATATCCCAGTAGTGGCTACCAGGAAGCTTTCACCCATTCTGCAATATATGTTTTGCAAAGGTGTTGATAGGAAAGTCTACCCACAAGAGTACAAAGGGCCATAGTAACAGTGTCCTCTAGACCTACGTCATCTCCCAATACCATTTTCATTTTTGACTTATTAGCACGCTAAGGTTCGTGAGCAGGTTTTCTACCCCTCGTAGGATGTGCGCCCTTCACCCAAAAACCCCCAGTGGCTTGATCCATATTTTATGAGAAGAAGAAAATGAATACAAATTAATAAAATATTCTTAACACAGAATAACAGAGATATGATAAAACTAGTTTTCTATTCAATAATGAAATAAGCTGNAACTTGTTGCTTCTCCAGAGCTTCCTGCTCAGTGAACTCTTGAATCACTTGCTATGTAATAGGCCCTTCCAGGCATTGTTCCACTGTTGCAACTACTTGGTTTAGATGTGAGCCTTAGTCTTCAATCTCTTCAAAAATCCCGCAGACTTCATCTTGCACTTGCTGGAGTCTCTGTGTTAGCTCCATGAATTTTCTCTAGATGACAGTAACCTGCTGTTGGACGATGCACTGCTCTTGTGATCTCTTCATTTTCTCAACTGCGGTAAGCAGCTTCATCTGCGCTTGTGCGGTGGATGCCTGCTACTTCGCCTCTTGGAGCTGTGATTCTAGTTTCTTCAGCTCCAGATATTCTGCAAGGAACTCATAGGTCTGCGCACTCTGATCACTCAGTTTCTTACACTCTGAGGCGAGTGCCCTGATTCTTTCTACTACACTTCTAGTGATTTCTTCCCTCTAATCGCGCACTTCTTGCGGAGTGCTTGACACTACTTGGAGATCTAACTCCATTATACTTTCTTGAAGCTGTTGAATGGCTTCGATGAGCTTCGCCACTTGCATATCAGTTGAATCTAGTTCCTCTTGTGCCATACTCGACATAGAGCGAAGTTCTATAGTCACTACCTCTTTTACCACATTTTTCTCTACAAGAAGCTGATCTTTTTCTTTCTGCATCTTCTCTTTGTCCTCCTCTAACATTTCCCTAACTTCATCTTTCTCCTAATACGTAACTCAAAGTTTCTCTAAGAACTTCTCGTTTTCTTTCTTCACAGATTCTGTAGCCTACTCCTTTTCTTCTTGGACTTGATGAAGTTGAGCCTCTGTTTCATCTGCTAATATTCGTAATTGGGTGGGCTTATCCCCCAATTCTACAATTTCCGTTGAACAAGGCATGGTAGGTATTGTGCGGTTCGAATGGATAGCTTGTTGTATGTCCTTGAGACCTTCTCTATTATGTCATATAGTGTTTATTTCTTCACTTCATTTCTCTACAGGATATCCTTTGAGGAGTCTTCTACAACTGTGATGATGAAATCGAAATTGTCCATTGTGAGCACATTCTTTGACTGGGGCTTATTGGCTCTGGTATTCTTTCGTGCTAAGGGTTTTTGCAGGGAAACCTTCCTTTTCTTTGATGTCTCGACCTTTGTACAGGGATCCTTCGATGGTGTAACTTCACCTTTGTCCTTCTTTTCTCCTTCTTAACCTCCTTATTCTTGGTTCACTTCATCTCCTCCTCCTCTTGCAGGTGATTCAGGCCTACTTTCCTATGAGGCGTTGTCCTTCTCATCAATTTCTATGTTCTACATTTGCTCCTTTTTCTTCTTTTTCTTCACGCTGGCCTATCCATCATGTTCGACCCGGATGACCAATGCACTACCTATGATGTTGGGGTCGGAGAGTTCTGCATCTTCCACCGGTACAAGGAAATCTACTGGCCATTCTTTGGTGATCTCCTCCATGTCTTCGTCAGTCATCTTGTAATAGGACTGCAAATCCTCCTTACTTTCATCCCTACATCCAGTGATATAAATAAAGTGTTGATCTGTGTAGAGCTTAGCTAGCGGCCTGTACTGATGCAAAGTTTTGGGTGTCATTCATGGGAATGCTTCAATAACATGCTTTAGATGTAGGTAGTAAAGATGGAACACCATGTTCGATTGCCAATGCTTTGCCATATCATTTGTATACCACAAGGTGGAGAACCTTGCAGCCAATGACTCTGATGGCTCCACTTCCGAGAACGCTTCTCCTTTCGACATTTACCAAGTGAAAAATGTGTTCAATATCAGTAGCCAACTAAAATGAAACTCATATCCCTGATCTTGCGCTTCACGAAATTCCTTTTCCAACTCGTTGATGAGGTAGCTCGCCCAGTTCATTTGCATTTCTTCTACACACTTCCCAGTGAGGTCTACTAAAAATCTAGTGACCTGTGTTGGATGGTTCTTTCTAAGGAGCTTACCAACTATATGCTATCAAGCTAGGTGCACTGTGCCATCTTGGATGGAGGCTACCTTGTAGCCTCGCTTTCCGTTCTCTACATCGCCATAGTCTTCCTTTATGCACTGTGCCAGGGAGCGATCTACAACCTTCCCTAGGTAGAACTGTTGAAGGTCTGGTCCCTGCATGCTCAGTCGTGTGATCAAGTGGATCAACATCGGATCCACATTGATGTGCCTTTCGAGCCACAGATAGCCTCCATGATAGCATGACGAGAGGCATTTAATGCAAGCATTAACCTCCTGGTGTAGGCCATAGTGGGGGATCTTCATTACATTTAGGATCGTTGATTAAGCGATCTCCTTTATCCATGGCTGGGAGACTATGCTCGACTTCTTCACAGTTTTCTTCATCAAGTACCTATGAGGTGCGAGCATCACATATTTCTTCTGGTCTTCGAGGTTGAAGTCGTTGTTCTTCAGCACTGGGATATGTCCTAATTGAGGTCCAACTACAAGTATCCCCTTCAGGATGTACGCAGTAATCAACGTGTACTCGAAATCTCATGGGATGTTGTCGTGGTTAACCACGCCAGCCAGAGGCGGGATGTAGTCCATCAATACCAATGGGATCTACTTTGCGTTAGCCAGATCGTCACGCTGCTTGCTTCTCCTCTCAGTCACGGTTCGGCTAGAACAACGTCCAGTTGAGGGGGAGGATTACATGCCCCCATTCGTTAATGCCTGTAGTCCTACAGAGATGAATTTATCAGTTATGAGGTCTAAAATTATCTCCTCCACAAACTTCTCTAACTCGCTATGTTCGCTCGACATTCACACTTGTAATAAAATAAGTCGAGTAGGCGAACGAACAAGCAAGGTAATCAAATGAATGGTAAGGTTTAGAAAGCACAGTGCGATATGAAATCGATTCTCTGTTAGCTCGGATATCTCAGTTTGCAAAAAGTGGTCCTGGCGCAATGTTCGATGGGTTAAATAATAAATGTCGTAATAGATTCCTCCAACAGGTAGGAACGCCTCAATCAATACAAATCTATCCATTATGGTGCTGTTTCAATGGTCCAACAACAGTCTTTTCGAAAATAACTACGTTTCTAGCCATTCTAGAGCATCATTCTAATGGCCGGGGCGCCTCCAATGGTCATGTAGATTTTTCATGGCGACATCCCATTTTGCATGGTTATGTTATTCCATCAAAGTTTGATTTCTGTAGATCTTCCTTTTACGAAGTATTTTCTGGAATTTCCCGTAGTTTTTCTTACTTGGATTTATTCTTAATGAGCTTCCTTGCCTTCTTTCCTTTGACTTGAGTCTCCAGATTCCTCTTTCCATTCTTATTATTATTCATTCTTAGCATACTAACTTCGCGCTGCTGATGTTCTTTCAAAGAGTTCAAAGGTAATACCTCTTTTCTTACTAAGTCCTGGGTGGACATACTTTCTTCTTAAATGGATAGGTCCTTTAAACCTTCCTGCACTCTTTCAAAGTTGACAATTAATTCTATTTCATTCTGCTGCTTCGACTCAACTTCTCGTTCTTCTGTCAGGCGATCTATTCTTAGAGCTATGAAATCCCTTAGTTCTTTAGTTTTCTTTTCTGTGGCTTCCTCCTCTACTTTCCTTCTGATCTAATCCTTCTCAATCCAAGTCTTTCCTAGGAAAAGTGGAAAGGGGCGTTGTTCTCAACAAACCTAATAACTTCAAATTCTTCCTCAATCGTAGTTCCAGGAGGAATCATGGGTATATTAGTAACTCTTCCACATAGGGTTATCATCTTTCCTTTAAACAAACCTATCCTTTCCAATGAAGGTATCATAGCAGGCTTTCCCAAAATTTCCCAAGTGCTTTCTGGTATAATATTCACCTGTGTTTCTTCATCCAATACACAGTCTATGTCACAGTCTTCCATCCTTGTAACTATGCACTATTTTTCTTTCAGGATCTCTGGTAAACTGATGTCTTTGTGATCATCCATTACTGTTGTTAACTGTATTAACATGTTCTATAACTCTTTTTTCTATATGTTTCTCAGTCTCTTGACCTTCTTTATAGTTTTCTTGTCTCTTGTTCATATTTTCAACTTTAGAAATCATTCTTGGACAATCGTCAACCTCATGACCAATAGATTTACAATAAAGACACATAGGACTTGCACCAGGGAATTGTTTAGAAAGATATCCTAATATTCTCCAATTATAACACAATGTCAATCCTCTCTTTCTTTTAAACGAGCCCCAGTCTTTCCCATACTGTGCACATGGATTATATTGATGTACCTGCAATCTGTAAAAATTATTTCTAGGTTGCATCCACTTATTAGTCCAAAAATTCTTTCTATGCATAGGGATAACATATTTTTCTCTATTTCTATCAAATTTATTCAGATCAATTCTTTCTTCTAACTATGCCCTAACTTTCAGACTAGAAAAAAATCTATCAAACATACCTACATTCATACTTTGAAGAAAAAATTTCCACTTATCTTACCTTCACTAGAGCACAAAGATTTAAGATCTTACCTCTTTCTTTCAGATACGGTTTCTTTTCTTAGCACAAAGATTCACAAGTCAAGTAGAATACTGCGCACTACAACAACATATCTATGCACAAAGATTTCTCTTTTCTTCAGTTCCCAACAATCATAGTTTTAGGTCCCGACAACAAAACCATTTGTTGGCACAGGGGTAGACCCAGGGTTCAACGCTTCAACAACACACCAAAAAAACCCTAACTGCCAGTGCTTTCGACAACACCTGCAAAGAATATGAAGTCTCACCCGAGGTAGAGGTAGGGGGTTATAGGACTCAGGTGTCTACAACCAAGCTAGGACACAAATATGTGATTACAACACTTAACATAGCACTTAGCCAACAAGATGCATTAGGTTATGATTCTCATGTACATCATAGATTAACCCTTATTACAGATCAACGCAGTAATAGTCAAGATCTAACACTTCCAATCACTTAGCACACAACATTAGCTCAGATCTATCATTCATTCCCATCATTAAGCACTAAGCTATAACATCAAATGCATTCATTATACATAACATCAACAACACTAAGAAAATAACCACATAAACAACATCGTAGAGTGCACATCAAAACACATGATATACGTGGTTCACCCCAGTGTGGGGCTATGTCCACCAACTTATTCTTCTTCTTTATTAGTCTTCAACCTCTTTACATTCATCTTCTCCTGTGCACAAAGCCACAGAGCCCAACTCCACAATGGACAAGTGACCTGCACACAGCGCACTAGATCCACCTTCCTCAAAATCATGTCAAGGCACAGATCCAACTCCTTGATAGTAAAAATCCTTACACATCTTGTCTGCACAAAGCACTTACAACTTCTTGCACTGAGCCAACATTAACACTTACAATATGTGGTGCACGTAGCCCACCACTACTTCTTACATCGCGTAGCTACTTATTTATACATTTACAAAAATGCCTAATCATGGTTGAACCCATGGGCCGACATCCCATACTCATTACATAAACCCTAATAACCCTTTGATGGGTCCACAATCCCACGAAACAAGTGAGATCATGTGATCTCTGCTTCACCTGGGTGCTCCATCTTCGACCATCTTCTTGAAGTCCCAAAAGTGGTCAAACATGACCAATGTTTCCTCAAAACTTGGTCAAGGGCCAACAATAATGCCTAGGAGCTGAGAATACTGAGTTTCTTACAAAGTGTGTTTTAGAGCTAGTGCAAAATGGATAGGTGATATGGTTAACCGATATGTTGCTAGACGACACTTTCATAATCAATATCTAGTCATAAAATCAAGAAACACAAACTACACAAGATGATATGATGGATGCTATGAAAGTTGTTGGTGACACCATGGGATTGATTATGAGTTCAATCTAGAGTAGGTCAGGCATGGTAGGAAATTAGGGACCAATTACCTAATTAGTCATAGAGAGATTAGTCACCAAAAATGTTAGGATATTGACTAATAAGCGCAATAAGAAAGGTATGAGATGGAGGAGGATGAGATAGGTCTCAGAACAAATTTGGGACACATTGAGTTGGTCAGCGTTGGTGAGAGGAAGAATATCATAATTGATGTGCTCAATGATGACAAGGGGTCAAGATCCTTCTGTTATCACATCAGGGATGAGACAATGAAGTCTCATCAACAAGTAGTGCATCGACGAGGAAGAGATGAATTTTGTCGATATGTAGTGGATAGAAGTGAAAGGAGGAGTGTTGCCGATATGTAGTGTATCCGTGCAAGTGGAAGGAAGTTAGTCGGTGAAAGGCATGAATGTGGTGACTATAATCACGTTGAAACTACTAATGTGTTAATGTTGGTCACACACACTTCATCGGTGAAAAAGACGTGCATTAGTGAAGTTTAGCGGAGGTGCATTGGTGCATCATCCATGTTCAAAGGGAGGTGGCTTTTTTAGAGACAAAGAAATCAATGTCGTGCCAACACAAAAGTTGAAGGAGGATGAGTTCGTCAGTATTCTATGTTCTAGCATAGGAAGATGGAACTCGTTGAAGAGCGGATTGTTGGGTAGCATTGTTCAGGAGAGGAATGAAAATGAAAAGGCATGAAGAGTGAGAGGAAAACTTAGGTTTATCTTCTTGCACAACAGAGAGAGTGTGAAGGTCCCGGTGGGAAGAGTTGAAGTCAGGCCCAATTTATTGTCTTGTAGAGGCGCTAAGACAAGAAAATTGGGAGGTTGTTACACACGCATAACATAAAGATACCTTATTTTGAAAACGAAGTAACAAATTTCATGGGTTTTTATCCTGACATAGTTTCAATATTGACATTATTAATCTATAGGATGAAGCACCAAAAATCTATTCAGGTCCTTATTTGGAAAAAGAGGATACTAATATTTCTCCTTTCTACATTAATTTGACCATTCACGATCATATTTTACACAATCGATTGTTGGACTCAGGAGCTTCTCATAATATCATTCCCAAGGTTATCATGGAAAAGTTAGGACTTGATATTACTAAACCTTATAAAGGTTTATTTTCCTTTGATTCAAAGAAAGTATGGTGTCTTTGACTTATCAAGGATTTGGTTGTTAATTTATCTCAAATTTATAACAAGAAGATTATGATGGACATCGTCATTGTCGATGTAACACCAATCTTTGGTATGCTTCTTTCAAGATCTTGGGGTGCTAAATTGAGAGGAAATCTATGTTGGAGCAGGCTATTTTGGGGTACACCGCAACAAATGAGGCAGACATCTAAGTAATGGACCAAAGGAAGAAACATATGCTAGGAAAGAAGGGAAAGTAGCATGACATAGGGAAAGGAAAGATACGTGCCAAGAATTAAGGAGAAGAATCACAGAGTCAAAGCAAGGAATGATTGGATTGAATACCAACCATGTGAAATAAGTTATTTTGTGGAAAAACCTAATCCACTAGGGTTAGGGTTTTGTTTATGATTTAATGGATTTTTACCCACCTTTTATAGTATAAATAGAGGAGGTATGAGGTAGATAGGGGGATCACTTTTGTATGAAGAGAAGTACCTTGGAGAACATTTTTTGAGACTTGAGTCTTCGATATGTTTTGAGTCAAATTATTAGTTTTGGATGAATAACTAAACTAATGGTTGAATAGCTGAGCTAATCTATTTTTCAACTACAAAAGAAGAATATTTTGACGTCGTTCAAGAAGTTACTAAAGTAGTATGGATTCGTCAACTTTTGGGAGAACTTGGCCTTCCTATTCAGACCTAAACTACAATATATTGTGATAACCAAAGTGGCATACATGTTACTAACAATCCTATTGCTCACAGTAAGATGAAGCATGTTGAGCTCTATGATCACTATTTGAGACAATTGGTTCGTGAGAACATTATCTCTCTTGAATATCGTAGGAAAAAATATCAATTTGTTGATATCTTCACCAAACCTTTAGTCTTATCCATATTTATTAAGATCTGCATGATGCTTGGACTTTAGGAAGCAATAATTATGGGGGGGTGTTCTAGTAACGTAATTTCACCTCGTAAATATCTAAAGTTGTGTTTTCATGGGGGGGATGTTGGAACATCAAGAATTGATGGTTCATCACACATATCCTGGGTTCATTTGGTCGAGATATCAACCTACATATAGATACATTCAATCGAGAAATTGACCAGCACACTACATCAATCAATCGAGTAGTCGACCAACAGTCGAACATAGTCGGGCAGTGAATCAACCAACCCAATAATCGACTACATTCTGAATGCGTAGGAATTTAGGTCGAGCATCTGTGTTGAGTTGATTCGATAGATAATATTTCACGGAGTCAACTCTAACATACGATGGTTACATGTGGAATGGATATTTTGAATTCTATGGAAGTTGGTTATATCTTGAGACTATAAAAGAAGACCCGTTGGGTCATTATAAATATCATAGATTGTGTAATAGATCATGTGGATATATATGTGCAACATGGATTGTGATATTTTGATAATAGTGTTCTTTGCTTAAGTGTTGTAATGGTGTCTTTAGACACCACCTTTTGCCTTCATAATTTTTATTCCTCTTTGATTATTTGCAGAAATATGTCCTCTATTTCATGTCGTATTCCACCTTATTCCCCAAAAATTAGAAGAAATATCTTGAGCACAAAAATTCCTTTTATAAATTTGTTGAGGGAAAGGCCTCAGACCTTTTCCCCCTTGGAAGGTTTAGGCTCAATTTTTTTCATAAGTTTTATAAAACTTTTAAATAGGATGGGGGGCGGTCCCCTCCTCCTCGGGAGCTCATCTCACCACACATGGACTCTCAAATCATTTTTATTTCACACAACTATCAAGTTGTTGTCTCAATCCCTCTAGCGCATGTGTTCCCATGAGCCCTTCATACCTTCCCTTGACGAGATCAATATTTTCTTTCACTTCAACATTTGTTTCCCCTGCAATGCAGTATGATTAGGGGCATTTGCATATTTTTGGTGGCTACTAGTCATGATTTCAAAAGGTGGAGAGAAAGTGATGGAGATTCAACTTGTATGTGGGTGGTATTTTACATCAGGCGTGGCTCCTATTCAACATGGATATTTCACTCATGTGAGGGATATTTATATCTTTTTTTCTCCTTCACTTTGGTCAATTCATTTCAATTCCACTTCTTTCTTATGCACTCTCATGATCTTAGGCGTCCATGAGAAGGTATGGAAGCCAAGAATTCAGGGAGGTGGGCTAGAAAGGTGGAACATTTGGAGGAGCAAATAACAAATACTAGAAATTCAGTGCTCTTTTTGCAAATCCATTTTGATGGAATATAGACTCAAATGATTACTTTGTTGGAATAATTAGTGAATCAAATATAGAAAAAATTATTTCTCCAAGGTGAATGCTCCACTCTTCAACAACAATCATAAGAATTTCATTCTAGACCCCTACAAATTATGACTCCTCCAACTGATAATGGCACTCCAGGAAACTGAAATGCAACTTTGTCTGCAGTAATAGTCCGATCTTGACTAGATTTGAATGCCCCAACACCAGATATAGGGTAATGGCAT
>JZKD02S1353161.1:0-11597 GCA_000966675.3 Picea glauca
GTGATGATGTCGACACAAGGGAGGGAGTCACTTAATCAGATGTCAATAATGAGAACACCTGTCAAGTGCGAAGGAACACCACCAATAATGACAATGGGTCCTAAGGTACGAGCACAACCTGTCACTGTGAAAGATGTTCTGAAGTCGAACAATGACAAGGATCATCCAATCAAGGCCCAATGATACTCAACCTTGTTGGATGCGAGCTAACTGCCAATGAGGCTAACAACTACCAAGGCACCCTACTTCTAGGTCATTCGTAGATAATGTGTCGAAGTTGATACAGGATGACCCGTTGAAAAGAAAAGAAATAATATTTCTCTTCCCTCAGTGTGAAGTGATAAGTCAAGAAGATCAAGATGAAAGAAATAGGTACCATATCCCTATTGCTAGATGAGGGGGACGACTAACTCAAAACAAAAGAATCAATGATAAGAGCTGAGGAGACAAGACATAAGATGACTCAAGACTCTCCTATGTCTCCTCAAACTACCCATCCCTAAGGATCAATACTTCGGGAACATGACAAACGAGATCCCCATCTAGGCTCACTCTAATGATAGACACAAAGGATCGACATGTGAAAGATAGACATTAAAATTTTGATCTAGGAAAAGCACTAGTGGACAACCATTTATTCATGAAAGGAAACACACACAAGACACAACCACACACTGATATAACTTGGCAAAAATAAATGACACTTATGCAAAGACTGAGTAAATAACTGAAAGGAAAAGACATTGGAAGGAAAATGTAGATTGTTGTCCTAAAAATGACAAAAGAAAAAAAAATCAGCAAGCTAAACTACTGAAATGACAATACGGAAAGGAAAGAGGACCTACCCTAGACCCAAAAGTTTTAAGTCAAAGCTACCATGATTAAATCATCATACTCAAAGGACTAATGTAACCATGCAACCAAATGATCAGTCCGATGGGAAAGGTCAACAGAGTCAACCTTCTAAGGGGACCAATCGTGAAATCTCATATGACCCAAAGTTGCCTTGTTGTACTTGCTAATGAAGGCATAATTGAAGGGTGCCAGTTGATTGAAGGTTGGTTAGGACTTAGAACATGGTATTTCAATAGTAATAAGCATGAATGCATGAGAGCTGAAACTCTTGGCATCTACACGCTGAAATACCTCCATCATTCTGAACTCAACTGGGTCATGGTGAACTCTGATATCCAAGCTCTGATCAATCTCATCATTCTAAAGAACAACCTCGGGATGCAGAATAGTAGGCAAAGTGTAAGGGACATCATCCTTTGGTTGAACCAAAAGTGGCTCCTCCTGCTGTAATGGTGTTTGATCAAGTTGTTCCTGGATCACTACTGGGATAGGAAAGGATGCAATCTCATGTTGACTGATCTCTACTTGGTTAACTTGTGGTTCTTCCTCTTGAAACTTTTCATCCTCTTGAAACTTTTCATCCTCACTAATGAGAGGAACCAGTGAATACTCCAAAGTATTAAAATCTTCACCTTCATCTTCTTGGAATTCTGCATGTGACTCAAATGATGAATCTATTGGTTCTGGATAATCTAAGCCTGAGGGAAGATCATCCTGCTTATCTCTGGGAACCTGGCATGTTGTAAGTTGTGGTTCATCTTTAGAAACAAGGACTTCTTGCACTGCTTTAACCATTGGTAGTTGAAATTCATGGATCAGAATGAAACCGTAGGCTGTAATAAAATGTCCTTCTAACTTAATAGCAACAGCCTGGGCCCCATCCAGATTTTGAGGTTCCTTATGCCTGAGAAAAATACAAAAAATACCATCAAATGCCACAAGATAATAATTTAAAGTGTAAGCATGATTAGGTCTTATGGTAGCAGGGATCTTATAATAAGTCTTGAAAAAATGAGCATTAAAGTCAATGACAGTCTCATCCTCATTCTTTTTAATATTATCAAAAGCATAAATTAAGGAAAAGTTGTTTGGCTTATTAGCCCATCTTTCAGTAAATTTTTCTTGGAATGAATCCCATCCATCAATGGAGGCATCAAGAAGGGATTTGTACCATGTTTGTGCCTCCCACTCGAGGGTTGACACAAACATCCTCATGTTCCACCTCAAAATGAACCAACAACTTTGAAAAAGCAGACAAGTGATCATCAACTGATTCTCCCAACCTCCTTGCAAACAAAGGTATGCATTTAAGCCATTTACGTGCAGGTAAGTCATGAGGATAGTCTGGAAATGCAACAAAACTATGTGGGTCAAAGGTAGAGAATCTCCACCTTCTTGGTGGCCTCATAGTTGCGGTCATATTGTTAGTCTCAGATAGAAAAAAGCATAGCTTCTACCTTAGTAGCTTGAGATGAAAAAACAAAAAAAAATGAAGATGTCAAAGATGCACTCATCATAGTGTTCATTGAAAAGAACCTACCAAAGAACTCAATATGCTTACCAACTTCGAGAGGAGTTCTTGGTTGTAATGTTCCTTTCCAGGTGATCGTTCTAGAGGGATGATTTAGTAGCCTATTTTATTCTCGTAAGCTATAGTTGATTAAAAAGGTAATTAATAGATAAATTATTTAATGTCATTTGGAGGAAAAAAAACATTATAAAATGACATTGAGAAATTAAAAATGTGACTTAGAGAATAATATGAATAAAACCTTATACAGTGATTTAAGTAATTTAAATGAGCGGAGAAAAGCAAAAAGGGGGATAAAAGAGAGACTAGAGCTCATTTCTCTCATGATTGATCATTTCACAAAATCGATTTGGAGAAGAGCTCTTGTGGCTTTTTGGGCTTTTGGAGCAAAACCCTTGCTAAGAATTGGTTTCTGTGGTGAAAGATTCCACCCTAGCTGATTGATTGGAGAAAACACTCATGTTTTTCACAGGTTTTCATCATTAGAGGAGGAGCTTCAGATCTACAGAGTTTGTGGTACTTTGAGGAGACCGATTTGTCTATTAGCAACAGCTCGTGTGGCTTGAGGACGCATTCTTGTGAGGAAGGTGTAATTGCTTTTATAAAGGTCATATCTCTCTTGTAGCAGTCGAGTTTCCCTTGTGCAGGGCGTATTTTCTTGTGTGGAGGCCTTGTTCATCTAACAGCAGTGAAGATCTCTTGTGTGGGGCCAAATCTCTTGTGTGAGGGCCAAGTTTTCTAGTGGGGAGACTGAGTCTTCTTGGGGGAGCCGAGATCTCTTGTGTGGAGGTCGAATCTCTAGTGTGGGGGCCGAATTCTCTAAGTGTGGAGGCTGAATGCCTTGGTGAGGAGGCCGATTCTTTCGGGGGAGCTACGTTCTTTGTGGTGGGGATTGATTCTGTCATTGGCAACAGTTCGAGAGCTTTGGAGGGCCGATTCAACAACCATTGCAGCGCCCATCCTCATCTCTTATTCTCCTACAATTGTACCATCAATTGCAAGTGTCCTCAAATCAGAACTGTGAGTTATTTGCTGTTGTAATTGCTGCAGATTGGGATAATAAATAAGAGCAGATTGCCATGTTTCTTGCTGTTATAACAGTTGTTTGAGTTATTGTCCATTTATATTCTTGCTGCTATATATATGTTGCATGCAATCATAGTTCTATTTGGCACTCAAAACCCTACCCATACATCACAAACACATCAAGAAACCAAACCAACAACATAACAACAGCAACCGGGGGTGTTTTACATTGGATTTGGGTTTGCTACCAAAGTGTTTGACAAAAGTCCCGAACCAGAAAATTAACCATAACATAACAACAATAAACAAAATTATATAAGCAATAAGGAGGGTTATTATAGTGGTATCAGAGTTGGTATTCCTGCCAGCCTGTGAGTGCATGCTTGATGTTCCCGGGGGAGGGGGACTACATTGCATAAAAGAGACAAAGAGGTGCTGGTAACATATTCCATTCATAGTCAGAAGCAGAGGGAAGCATGGGGGACAGAAATGAACAGCCAGATGACAGTGTTATGCATATTCTAAATGATTTGGCAAGGGGACAAAATGAATTGGTAAGGGTACAAAATGACATGGTAAGGGGGCAGCAACAAATGGTTGAGCTTCTCATCCAGTTGGTGAATAATAATCAAGGGAGCCCAAACAATCCAAGTAATTATGGTCCAGGGAGGACTAATGGCAGCCATGGTAACAATGGGAACCATGCGGAAGGGAGCAACACTCATACCTCTACACGGTATAACATTGGGGCATATAGTAGGGTGACTCCTAGACCTCATATGCCTCAGTTCTTGGAGGGGCAGCAAGCTGGAAATCAGAGGCAGCAAGGATAAGGGGAAGATTTTACAGATTATTTGAGCGAGTATCAAACTCTTGGAGATGAGTTTCATGCAGCCATGTCTTTGCAGGATTTTTGTACTATCAAGTACATGAATAGGCCTAGAGACTACAACAGGGGCCCACAAAGTTGGGAGCTTTAGCGGAAGGTGGGGAAATTGTCCATCCCTTATTTCGATGGCTCTAGCAAATGCATTGCCAGAGAATGGGTTCAGAAGTTGGACACATACTTCCAACTCAACCCCATGACGGAGACTTAGGCCATCAAGTATGCTACCTTGCACTTGGATGGCGAGGCCCACGAGTGGTGGTACCATGGGCTAGTTACGTTGGGGCATGCCAGTATTACATCATACTTGAACTTCACTTAGAGACTTATGGACCGATTTGACAAGAGGGACCCAGAGTTACACTTTAGGGAGTTAGCACAACTCATGCAGAGTGGGACAGCAGATGCCTACATTTCAGAGTTTCAGAGGATTGCAATCATGGTGATAGATGTGTCTAAGCATAGATTGATCATGCTTTTCACTGAAGGGCCAACCGAACCCCTGTGAGGTTGGGTTAAGGCCTTCAAACCATGATCTCTATAGGATGCCATCACTAGGACGAGGGACATGGGGTATGTAGTCCCTAAGAACAAATTTCCTCCTAAACCTTTCCTTCCTTAGAAGAACAAAGACAAGAAACCCTTCCAGAAGGAGTGGATCGGAAAAGATAGACTGGATGATGAAGATCGGAGGGAACTGAGAAGAAAGAAGCTTTGTTTCAATTGTAAGGAGCCTTGGGAACCTGGTCATAGGTGTATGGGAAAGGATAAGGTGTTTTATATAGAGGTACTTTCAAATAGTGATGGGGAAGAGGAGGCAGGACGAGCTCAGGGAAACGAGCATAACATTCCAGATGATGAGCAACCGCGTATGGAGGATAAGGATTTTTAGCAGACACGTGTGGAGGCTAAGGGTGGGACTATTTCCACTCTATCAGGTGGTCCTTGATTTCACACTTTCAACATCCATGGATTATTACAGGGACACCGTGTCACATTCTTGGTTGATGGTGGGGCAACCCACAATTTCATTGACTTAGCTTTGATGGCCAAGAGAGGCATTCCTATAGAATACTTTGAGGGGTTTAGTGTTGTGGTAGTTGATGGGTATAATATGACTTGTACACAGAGGATTCCGCGATTGGACGTGATATTGGGAAACTACACCTTGATAGATGACTTCTATGTAGTTGAATTGGCAGACACAAAAGTAGTCTTGGGTGTTCAATGGCTTTACTCCTTGGGAAAACATTCTATCAACTACCAAGCCATGGAGTTGGAGTTCAGAGCAACGAATGGTAAGAAGGTAGTTCTGAGGGACATGTCCAATGGTTCTCTTAGGATAGTGTTAGCCAAGCGGATGGAGGGCATATTCTTGCATGGAGATGTAGCTTGCGCAACAAAGTGTTTGATCACATCTCATAATCCCTCAAATAACAACCAACAGTGTCATGTGGACATTCAGGAATTATTGAGAACACATGACCGAGTTTTTGGGGAGATTCCTCTAGGGAGATCTCCTGACAGGGGATTTAAGCACACCATTGAGCTAGAGGAGGGGGCCAAACCCGTGATAACCACCCCTTACAGTCATCCCAAGAAGTCTAAAGATGAAATTGAGAAGGCCATTAAGGTGTTGTTGGAGATGGGGCATATCAGGCCTAGTTTATTGTTGATGATAAACATGTTCTTATTGCTATGTTTTTATTGTCTAAAGAGGTGTACCTTTGGAAGGGCCCTCATCTCAATTTCTACATACTAAAATCAGTTTGCATGGTTGATTATAGTATATCAATAGCAACTTAGTCACGCCTCCATTTATTCATATTTTGAACCCTCTCGAATTTGGACCTTAACTCCATTGTGTCCTAATTAGGTTGGCAGTGGCACTAGGCCACTCTTTGACCCACTTATCTCAAAGAATATTTTACATCTTTTCCTAGGGTTTCCTCCCTTGTGCTAGAGGAGAGTTGTCCTAAAGCAAGAGGAGGTGTTGCTGAGGTGACATTGGGAAACCTTCCTAAATTCCCCATAGGGTTGCACTTGTTTTCAGGGCTTTATAACTTTAAGTGCAACTTTGGGAGGTAACATAGTGCACATGCCTAGATCTTTTCAGCTTCAACACTTTTAGTTCTTTTGATAGTAATGATGGCAATGTCCTTTGCTTCCTTTGGACATGTGCCTTTTACGATGGGATGCCATCTTAGAACACGTGATGTTTGGAGTATTGGTATTTGGTTTGGCTAGAGCATTATTGAGCTTCGACACTTGCAATGACTTTGTTAGATCATTTCTAGCTTTGATATTGCCATTTTTTGTTGAGATGATCATAATCCTCGATTGTGGTTATTTGTTATTATGGCTAAGCCCCCTCATTATTGCGTTAAGAGTCCTGACTTAGTCAACTTTATTTTATATTCTTCTAAGTGGCCAAGATCAATCTAGGTTTTTATGTGGGCCCATAACCCCTTCATGGGGGAAGGTGCCCCACCTCATAAGTTGTGTTTAAATACATTCATGAATCATTTATAATATCATATTCATTAATTAGTGGTTGATTCTTTAGCCTATAGTCACCTACATCTTGTGTTTCTATTGTTCATGTGTTCATCTTCTCTTCTCTTTATGTGTTTATGCTGATTTGGGGTCCTCATTTATCTCTTGTGATCTCAACATCCTTTGGAGATTGTTCTTCTCAACCTTTTTTAGGATCCATTTCAGCATCAATGCACTCCACAATAAGCGCTTGACAAGGCATCCTTTTACATCTTCGATATATGTTAGGTGTGAAGGAAGTTGTCATAAAGGTGGGATAGACATAATGCCTCCTTCCTTCTCCTTCTATCACTTTGTAAATCATTCTTCCTATGCCAGGTTATTCTTAAAGGGGGGATGTTAGAAGTTAGAACTTAGGATATTAGACATTTGGACATTGCTTAAGACCAACTTGGTCTAATGGACTAGTCATGTGTGTTTTTTAGTGTGTCTTTTTTGTGCTTTTGTACTTTAGTGACTTGTCACAAGACTTTTCTAGATCCAGATGCATAGTAACAGTGCAATTGAATGTGAAATAAATTCTGTGTATTTTCTCGAGGTATTGCCCTCTGTAGAGTCTAGACTTCACAATGAATTATGTATGAGTTCCTCAAATGAGTGTTTTCCTTTTGTAGCATTACCTTGTTTATTGCTATAACTAGCAACCTGTAGTGAATCCCCATTTTCTATAATTTGACTTGTTGGATGGTTAATTACATTTTCTGGATGTTTTGTTTTGTATATCTTGAAACCAAGTGATCATTCAGGGTAAGTCTATTTCCATTTGCTCCATTCACTTGATCTAGGAGTCTGCTTGTGGGGTTTTATAGAGACTCCATGTCATTTGTTATTAACTTCATCTATATTTGTTTTATCTTGATTCAATAGCTTCTTTTAACTGCTTGAAGGAAATATCGTTATTTATTATCAGCTACATCTATATTTTCTTTTATTTGAATTTAAGAGCTTACTTTTTCTGCTCGAAGGAAATGATGCAGGGACCACCTCCTCCCCATGGGTTGATCCCATCTTTTGCAGCTCCTCAGCAGGGTCAACAGCCTAAGCACCGTGGTATATTTCTAGCCACAGCTCCTGTGTTAATGTCAGAGTAGCCAGGATAATTTGAATTTCCTTGAATGCTTTGTTGTTTTTTAGTGTACAAAAACCCTATAGGCAAGATGAACCTTTTTATTCCATTATCAGTGAAGAATTAGGTTAGATTTAAGTTTTTCTTTAGTCATAAATTCCCAAGCATGGAATTGTATATTCAACTGCCTCTTTTGCATGATTTTAGTATATTCAGGTTTGGATTGTATTAGACCTGCATGATTAGGTATTTAACACTTAATAGCTTGGAATCCGTATCTTTCATATTTTCCGGTTATTCTGTATTATGGCATATTATAAATACAAATAGATTTTGTATATGTTGAAAGAGCAACTCTCTTCATTAAAAGTCAAAATTAAGTTTGTTTATTTTTTAATTCAGTACTCAAAGAAGCTGACATTATTTTACTTTCACTTTGCCATGTAGGTGGCAGTTGACATTTTTCTGGCATTCCTATAATATGCTTTACTTCAAAGGGGTTCGTTCACTTTTATATAAGTTATGCTAAGCAAAGAGAGAAATTCGGTGAAGATGCAAGGTTTTTTCAATTATATTTAAATGCTTATAATTTTTTACTTCATTTAATAATCTATACTAGAACCTTTGAAAATATGTAGAAATAATAGTGTGCGAAGTTTTCAATAAAAGTGCAACACGATCATTTACTATCTTTATCCATCTAAAACTAGCTATTTAAATTAATTTAAAACTGTATTACTTGAACTTATGTATGATCTCAGACCCCAATTGAATGCTTAAAGTGTGAAAAATTGCCAATAAAATCGCTAATTGACTTGACCTACTACTGAAAAGTAAAGCTCTAAGCATCTGTGATGGCACCTGGTAGGCCAACAATGAAGCTATAAAAATGTGAGTTGTTGCTAATTGAGTGGAAATAGAAGCAGTGGAAAAAGGAGAAATGGACAAGTGTCAGAAGAAAGCTCAAAGGATTAGTATGCACTTTTTTTTTCCACTTTAATATTTTTCTTGGAATAAATTGATTTTTTGTTGTGAAGGAATATTGAATTTTTGAACCAACTGTTGTGAAGCCAAGGTAGTTGGGAAGACACCCTCTTAACATGCTTCTAATGAGAGTACCTTTTTCCATTTCATATAATACAATGGTTAGTTAATGTCTACTAGGTTATTTGAGGACTTGCCTTAGAACAAAGTGATTGTGGAAGTAACTTATTGTAAGTTTGAGTTTAATGATGCTTTCTGGTCAAAAAATTTGCAGCTTCATAAGACTAGGAATTAAGTAAGAAGAAGATGATATTGTTTGATTAAACTAGTAGATCGTCATACAACCTTCTTTTGTGTTAAAATTGTTTCAATCAATCACTAGACACAGTGGTTACGAGCTTGCCATTGTTTGAGTAGTAGTCCATCTTAATAATATATATATCCACCTGAGGAATGTTATGTATAGCTGTAAAATATGCTTAGCTTTCCCTTCGAGGCAATATGAATTGACAACCCCTTAAGGGTTATGGTACAGAAGTTTGTTCAATGCGAATAAAAGAAATGAAATTATGAAATCAATTTTGGTCAAGATTAAGTATTTGCTTGGATCGGGGCTTCTATAATTGGAGTTTGTTAATTTCATTAAGGCGATATTGATAGTTTTCCTTAAAGGAGTTGAAATTGAAAGTCTTTATTTGGGAGACATCCATTTTTTTCAAATATTTGTTGATTTTGTAGTATGGATTCCGACCCACACTATTGTATTTAATAAAGGGTCAAGCCTCGTTTCAATCAAAAAATAAGATGCTTCTCTAATAATCTGAGTTTTTTTAATTTCATAACCACAAAATTTCCCACTCTTCTTTCTATACATTTTACTGCATGTTCACTGCCCTTTTGAAACATCTGTTATAAATAGAGGACTGGATATCATAGGCAACACCTTTTTGAGATAAATGAAGATGCATTTCCGTATTTCTGTCTAATTAAATAAACATGTCTTTTATTATTATGTACATTTTCTATATGTTTTAAATCCTGAAAGCCTATGAACGTTTACAGGCCTCCCACAACTATGATTGAAGTACAACTTACAAATGGCCAATCTTAGAAAGTAAAGTATTAAGTGAGGCTGGGGCTGCTTTGATATCTGCAATTCTGCTACCTGACTGTGAAAACTTGTTTTAGCCATTATTGACACCTCCCCTTTGTTGCATACATAAATTCAAGGATAGAGGACTTGATAGAATCCTAAAAGAAACAGAATGTTGCGCTTCACACATTCATACTTCCAGTGTGAAAATGCATGACACCCAATGTCAAACTATTTTATCCCTCATTTCACCTCTCCATTAATCTTGCAATCTTGCATCCTGAAATAGCACTTCTCCTTTGTGGCAGCTACAATTTTTGTTTCTGGCAATGAACGAACTAGCCACATGCTTATCTACATGCTGCCTTTTATACTATTGTAAGAGTGATCAAATTTATTGATAATACTTCCTACTTGAACTTCAAACTGAAAGCATATTTACAATTATCAAGAGGTTATGATATACATAGGAATTTTCTTTTGAAGAATGAGTAACATAATTTTTGAAACTTGCCATTTAATGAAACTCTTTGATTTCATATTGCAGGAGTTGCAGTTTAAGTGTGTGATTTTATGTAGCTTCTTTCTAGCTGGACAAGAACCAATGAACTCAATGGTTCAAATTTCACTTCTTCCTAACTCTGTGAACACTAGATGATCACATGAGCATTAATGCCCACGTCTGAGGGATGCAGGCTTTTGTGAGTAGTATTGGAGTACAACTGCTATGTAACAATGGCTAAGCTGGTGTAAAAGACAGATAGGTAGATGGGAAGTGGATGGCAGTATACATTCAATTGTAGAGGAAAATAAACTTATATAGTCTTTATTTTTTCCTTATCCAATCTATTATTGACAATTTATTAAAAAATCCAATCTGTAAATTTTTTAAGAAAGAAAAATCAAAAGCTTGTATAATATAATTGTTGTTTGGCCTTTTAATTTTTGCGCTGTTGTTATTTGTAAGTTTGTTACTGTGTTATTTTAAATTAAAATATTGAGTTATCCTATTAGCTGGGGAATTCTCAGTACTGGTACAGTTGATGTGGCCTTAATTTATTCTTGGGAAGCCAACACAAATGTTAACGTTAAGGAGACCGTCAAGCTTTCTACATGGCAGCTTATGTTTCAGACATAAGTTACAAACTTGAAATAGGAGTACCCCGTTTGTTTGCCATCGGTGCATGAATTCACATTTATATATGGATTTAAACATACAAATTTTGTAGTGTCCTTTTACCTTATCTGTAATTGTTTTATATTTGAAATTGACAGATTCAAATTTGTTAGGACAGTTCATAGAATGAGATTGAGTGGCTTGTAACACAAAAAACAATATTTTTGACACTTGTATTTGGTCCTTAGAGACGCTTCCTCTATTATTTTACTAGGAATTTAGTAGGTCATGGCAGATTTTGGCATAGGCTGTCCAGAAAGATATCGCTTCTCTAAATTTTTTCAGATTCAGCACCATGTTGAGTGTTCAGATGCGTTGTCATTATCTCATTATGCACAATCCTTTTGTTCATAAGTACTTGTTTCTCTTAATTACCATCAGGGGTTCAGGACTTGCATGTTGATTTATTATCTAATGACTTAA